>CM019740.1:24593809-24928590 GCA_009761775.1 Ficus carica
TCCCCCCTCCCTCTCACAACCCCCACCCCTGGCACGAACCCAAATCTCGGTTGCGCCGTCGCTGCCGTCCCTAAACCCCCCCACCTCGACCCCAAAAACCCTGATCCAATCTGGGCCCCCTCCCTTCCCCCCAGACCAACACTACTACAAAAAGTATATTACACGACGGAGATTACACGACGGTTCCTTGAAACCGTCGTGTAAAGTCGGACTTTACACGACGGTTCATTGGAACCGTCGTGTAAAGTGCTCCACAATGGACTTTACACGACGGTTCCAAAGAACCGTCGTGTAAAGTCCGACTTTACACTACGGTTCCAAAGAACCGTCGTGTAAAGTGTCTCGCGGAACCACTTTACACTACGGTTCCAAAGAACCGTCGTGTAAAGTCCAACTTTACACGACGGTTTCAAGGAACCGTCGTGTAAAGTGCCTCGCGGAGCAACTTTACACGACGGTTCCAATGAACCGTCGTGTAAAGTCGGACTTTACACGACGGTTCTTTGGAACCGTCGTGTAAAGTGCCTCGCGGAGCTACTTTACACGACGGTTCTAAAGAACCGTCGTGTAAATTGCACTCGCGGAGCCACTTTACACTACGGTTCCAAAGAACCGTCGTGTAAAGTCCGACTTTACACTACGGTTCCAAAAAACCGTCGTGTAAAGTGTGACTTTACACGACGGTTTTTAAGAACCCGTCGTATATTCCTAACTTTTTTACCCTTCATCAGCCCTCATTTCATCTAATTACAGATCTATCGCGCAGCCGCGAAAAACATCACAGACACCTGCGAACACGAGTCTTCTCCACTGCGAAACCAACACTCGCGTATATTAAATATTTGTAAGTATTGTGATTATTACTTGCTCTTATTTTTATTTATTTGATTTTTATGGGCGATTTATTGTAGATGTCAATAATGGTATATATTCTCTTTTTTTCTTTTTCGGTTTGATTAGTTGTTGAATATACGTTGTGTTTTTAAATGCAAAAACTTGATTATTGAATAATTTGTATGATAAATTTAATATCGATTTAGGTCGGGTTCTTGGAAATGGATCGAAAATGGATGTGGGCTAATAGATTGACTAGAAAATATCGAGATGGGATTGAAGAATTTTTGTCATTTGCGGAAACTCACATGAAGAATGATAAGATTCGATGTCCTTGTGTGGATTGTGGAAATCATAGATCTCATCCAGTTGATGAAGTTAGAAGACACTTGCTTGCTCGTGGGATTATTTGTTCGTATCAAACGTGGTATTTACACGGTGAAATGTTTTTTAATCCATCATCGAACAACAAAGCCAAAGAACCGATTGGTGAGGAAGATGTAGGAGATAATTTGTTTGATATGGTTAATGATTTGGAAGAACAGTTTGTGCATCGTCCGGAGTTATTTGAAGCAATGATGAATGATGTCGAGATGCCCTTGTATGACGGGTGTACTAAATATACGAAATTGTCCGCATTGGTCAAATTATGGAACATGAAGGCATCGGGAGGGTGGACAAATTCTAGTTTCACGGCTCTTTTAGAATTTCTAAGAGATGTTCTACCGGTTGATAATAAAATACCTGCTAGTATGTACGAAGCTAAGAAGGCGTTGAGCAGTTTGGGAATGGAATATGAAAAAATTCATGCATGTCCAAATGATTGCGCCCTTTACCAAAATGCGTACGAGGATTTGGATGAATGTCCGGTTTGTCAGGAGTCAAGATGGAAGAAGGGCAAGAATCCAACGAATTGCAGCAAAGGTGTGCCGGCAAAGGTGTTATGGTACATTCCTCCGGCACCGCGTCTGCGGCGTTTATTCCGTAATGCCGAGCATGCCAAGAATTTTGTAACGACCCGCCTAGCACAGGCCGTTACCATACATACATACTTACATACTGAACTTCTTATACTTACTTACATACTTATGAAAACAGCGGAAATTTTTTTTTTTTTTTATATGGCATACGAGTGCAACATATAAAAGTATCTTTAGCAAAATATTTACCATAACATAAATTCATTAAGAACAAAACGCGTAGCAGCTAGATTTCCCACATTTCACAGTTTGCCCCGCCATGCCCTTCCATCTTGTATCAACCATTGCTGACGGTTGCTTACCTACAGCATAAACGTAAGACAGTGAGCTTTCGCTCAGCAAGTACAACCTCCTATACCGCGATAAAAACAAACATAATTTATCCTTACATATTCTAGCTTAACTTATCATGCATATCATATCATTTCTTATCTTCATTCATCATAACATAACATACATGTCGTAATGCATGGTCCATTTATGCTTATTTTATGCTCAATTCATGCTTAACTTACTTTCATTTCTTATCTTACTTATGGGCCCTTTACTTGTGTGTACGTACCGGGCGCGCGACTATGGAGTTGTTGGGGCAGCCAAACCATTTCCAACTCAAACCATAGTCCAACCCGACCTAACGCGGGTCGGTACAACACAGGCGACTTGCTCGCCATCTTACTTTCTTTTCATCTTGTCATGTCATACTTGATCTTATTATTCTTATAAGATTTTGTGAACATGCTTCGTGTTCTCATACATACATGCTTCATATCTTAATAATCATAACATTCGTCATGAACTTACCTTGACTTATCATACTTCATAACTTAGCATACAACATAGAATTAACATGGCATATAACATAGCAACAACAACATAACATAGCAACAACAACATAACATACAATAAGGCATACACCCTTAGCATACATCTAACAATAACATACTTGGGCAAGTAACACAACAAGCCTATGCTGTAGGCGGTGGTTGTACTTACCTTTCTTGCTATGTCCTGCGTTATGCTGCTTCTTCTCAGAGTACAGCTGCAGGTTCCGTCCTGCTCGTTGAAGGACATAGGTGAGGTTCTAATCAGTATTGCAGAATGTTGATAATCTAACCAACATGCTTATATAATCCTAATTGTATGTCCCCAATACTAGATGTCTTACTGGGTTACAAATAGTAACCCTATTATTAATAGCAACCAAATATGAATTAATTCTTTAAGAGGTTACGTTGAGTAACCTCATGTGCTAAACCCTATACATACTGTTAGGGTTAGGTTACCTTCCTAACCTTGGGCTTTATTATAATTATTGGGTTTCCTTAATTAACCCTATATCTTAGCCCAATTTATTAATCTTAGTATCCTTTAGGGTTATCTTGTCTAACCCTTAAGGTTAATTATAATTAGACTCTTGATCAATCAAAGTTAACCCTATATGGGTCAAACTTGAGCTCTAGGCCTTGGCCTAGTAACTTGGATATTATTTCCGGTTATTACCCGAAATCATTTTACTTACCCAGTTTGGTTTAAAAAATCCATTTTCCATTTCTTTGGAAACTTGGGTAAATTAACTTCAAAAATCTTTTACATAACTCATAAAAATTCATATCCTTGAAATAGGTTTTTGAAAAATCATTTAGGGCTGGAAACTGCCTTTGGAACAGTTTCCCTAGTCAAAACAGTGGTTTTGGGAAAAGATATAATTTTTCGGAACTGTTTTTAGAAAATCCTGTACAGGAATTTCCTATTCCCTGCACAATCTTTATAAAACCGTGTCAGTTTAAAAATCCATTCTGATTTTGAAAAAGTTGTCTTCATGAAAGTTCTAGCTCTCGAAAAATCCTAAAACTTTCGTGTTTTGAGAAATATCCAGTTCTGCTTGTATTTGCGTCAGTTTTTGTTAAAATCTGGCTGATCCTGTAAACTGGGTCTGGGCAGACTAGCCACGGATTTTTGTAGAAACGGAGACCATTGGAGCCTCATTTTGGGATTCTGCCCGCGTTTCCCTCTAGGAAAACTCGTTCTGAACAACTTTTATGTTTTACGTTTTACCCAGTTCGGCCTCTAAAGGCCTCAAATTTCACTTTTCCCGAAACTGGCCAGTTGGTACCCGAACTGGCAGTTTTCGGTTTTAAATTCGTTTTACGTCCTATTTTGTGTAATCTAACTCAACCGATCACGCGGGAGCCTAGATAGCATACATGCAGCGTTTTCTAACGTCCCATATGAACCAACATGCAACTCAAACGTGCCCATGCAAACCAAAACCCGCATTAACCTAGCCTAGGTTTGCATGGTTCTAACTTTGCATTACAATTAAACCATTCATCATCCATTCACCCTTAAACTTAGCAGTCCAACATGCACTGCCTAGGGCAGATTGTGGACCAAAAATCAGGGGCATACAACCATTCACATCTAGCATGCAACCTATCAATCAACAAGCATAAACATAACCAAATCAAAGCTATTAAACCAACCCACCCTTAACCCTAAATCAAGCACCACACCTAACCAATCTAGGGCAAAGAAAACTTGAGCTTATGCTCTTACAAATTTCAACTTGAAATACAAATAAATTTCAAATTGAAAGCTTAATTGAAAAGGTTTGAGCTAAAGAAAGTACCTTGGCTCAAGGCTAGGGTTTGGGTGCAAAAACTTCCACACCACACACGGTTTTCACCACACCAAGTTGCCAAAAAAATTTGGTTTGGCCTCAAGATTTGTCCTTCACCTAAGGCTCGGCCACACCACCCTTGAAACACTAAAATTGCAGTTTTTTAACTGCTTTCCCTTGCTCAAAACCGTGGCTGCCCTAGATCAAAAAAAATGGTCTCAAAACTTGTTTTCGGTTGATTGAATCAAACCCGAATTGACCCTAACTTTTCCCCTTAAATTTTGAGTTTCTCTCTTGGTTTTTCCTGCACTTAAACACTCGGCAGCAAGCCTAGAAAAGGCTGGGAAAATTTCTCAAACTCTCCCCTTAGCTTTCCCTTGCAAACCGAACACTAACCTAAGCTTGGTTTAGGAAAATTTTCATTTTTTTCTTGGCTCCCTCTCACTTTCTTTCTCGGTTTTGGATGGGCAGAAAAATGGCAAGAGTTTGGCTAGATGTTGTGAAAAATGAACAAGGACCACCCCTATTTATAGGCAAAAGGAGAACTTTTTAAAATTCAATTTTGACCCCTAAATTTTTGAAAAATTTGCCAATTGGCATGCAAGGTGGCCGGCCATTCTCTTGTGGAAGAAGCAAAATTTTTTTCTAGAACAAGACACTTGTCATTCAAGGCTTGGTTCATGGAATTATGATGTCATAATTCCAAATAAGGATGATGTCATAATTTAGAAGGTATATGATGTCATCCTAAGGCCTTGTTTGGCTAATTTTTGAAAAGCAAACCCATTTTAAGCTAACACAGATAAATCTAATACTGTGTTTACTAATACACAGTACAATTCAGTACTGTTTTACTTGACTGCAGTCCAAAATTTATCTGCGTAAAAATGGACTGTATAAAATTTTTCTTATACTTCCGAGCCCTTTTGGTCTTTAATTCCTACTAGGTGTGCTTGATTTTCTAAGGTGGTTTTCAAAGCCTATTCATGCTATCTCAATCGTAAAGACGGCTTTTACAGTATTCTTTATTACACAATACTGCAAAGTCACTCCTTTGACCGTTCTTGGTCAAACTTTGACTTTCGTAAAATCATATACTTTTTCGTCCCTTTTTGTCTTAAAAGGTCCGTTGCTAATCTACATAGTCCATTTTGAGTTTTATTGATCCTGAAAACTCATAAAATGTAAGAAAACTCTTAACCGAGCTTCTCTTTTAATAATACCTTGATGGTATACATTTAATTTCTTTAAAAAGAAATAGTAACATTGAAAAAATCTAGGTATTACAAATTTGACTTGGCACCACGATAAACGTGTCGAAGATGGCATGCTTAGACATCCAGCTGATGCACCACAATGGAAGACCTTTGATGCCGATCATCCTGAATTTTGTGCGGAACCACGGAATCTACGTCTTGGTTTGTCGACGGACGGAATGAACCCACATGGTAATATGAGTAGTAGGCATAGTACTTGGCCCGTCGTACTTGTCAACTACAATCTCCCTCCGAAGTTGAGCATGAAGCGAAAGTTCTTGATGTTGACCTTATTGATATCTGGTCCTCAACAACCAGGGAATGACATTGATGTGTACTTAGCACCACTAATCGATGATCTAAAGAGCTTATGGGAAAAGGGGATAGAAGTTAGAGATGCTTACCGTCAAGAGACATTCACACTCCGTGCAATGTTGATGTGGACAATTAATGACTTTCCTGCTTATGGAAATCTATCTGGCTATTCAGTCAAGAGTTCTATCGGTTGTCCCGTTTGCATGAAAGAAACATCTTCCATCCGATTGAAGAACGGTAAGAAAACTGTTTTCCTTGGACATAGGAGATTCTTACCACAAAATCATCGATACCGCAAACAGAAAAAGGCGTTCGATGGTAACACGGAAGAAAGAACCCCTCCCCGAGTTTTGACGGGCGACGACGTTTACGAGATGGTTAAGGATTTGGAAGTGGTGCTCGGGAAAAGAAAACGAAGCAACAATACTCCCGTGGTTGATGGACCTTGGAAAAAGCGGTCAATCTTCTACGAACTTCCATATTGGAGGACACTTTTTGTTCGTCATTGCTTGGATGTGATGCATATTGAGAAAAATGTTTGTGAATCAATAGTGGGCACATTGCTAGACATTCCTAATAAGAGCAAAGATGGTGAAAAAGCACGGCTGGATCTTAAGGAGTTGAACATTAGACTTAACTTGATCCCTACAAAAAAGGGAATGCAACTTATTTACCTCCGGCGAAGTACACCTTATCAAGACAAGAAAAAAGAAAGCTTTGTGAGTGGCTCGCCTCTGTGAAAGTGCCCAACGGTTATTCTTCTAACTTCAAAAGGTTGGTGTCTATGAAGAATATGAGGTTGATTGGAATGAAAACACATGATTGCCATATACTGATGCAACAGCTTTTACCGCTTGCCTTGCGAGGAGTTCTAACGAAGGACGTGAGATTTGCAATTACCAAGCTATGCTCATTTTTCAACTCGATATGCTCCAAGGTAATTGATCCATTGACGCTAGAATCACTACAGTCAGAGTTGGTTAAGACTTTGTGCTTGCTTGAAAAGTACTTTCCCCCCTCATTTTTTGACATAATGATTCATCTAACGGTGCACTTAGTCCGGGAAGTGAAGCTATGTGGACCGGTGTACTTGAGATGGATGTATCCTTTTGAAAGGTACATGAAGGTTTTGAAGGGGTATGTCAAGAACCGAAATAGGCCGGAAGGATGTATAGTAGAAAGCTACATTGCGGAGGAATCGGTCGAATTTTGCTCTGAATATTTGGCCACCGCGGAAGCGATTGGTTTGCCCAAGCCTACAAACATTGACTGGAAGGGACTATCCGTCGGCATTCCATCGCCGGTAAATCGATGTGAATGGGAGAAAGCTTGTCTCTATACTTTACATAATAGGGTAGAAGTTGAGCCTTTTATTGAGGTCCACCTACAGGAACTAAGAGATAGAAATCCAAGAAGAGGAAGAAATGAAAGGTTGCTACAAGATGAACACAATCGGACGTTTCGTCAGTGGCTACGAAGACATGTTCTCATTCAGAATGGTGGCTTTTCGCATGAGCTAATGAACCTCGCTAGAGGTCCGTCGACGATTGTTACACGGTATACATCATACTTCGTCAATGGTTTTACATTCTACACTCGCGAAAGAGATGAGAAGCATCCTGTTCAAAATAGTGGTGTCAGTATCCATGCTACAGCCATGCACATTTCATCTGCAAAGGACAAGAATCCAGTCTATGGAACTATGAACTACTTCGGCTTCATTGAAGATATTTGGGAACTCGATTATTGTGGTTTACATGTCGCACTATTTAAGTGCAAATGGGCCGACAATAATTACGTAAAGATTGACAATGATGGGATAACAGTGGTGGACTTTAGACGATTGGGGTACAAAAATGATCCATTCATTATGGCATCACAAGCACTCCAAGTATTTTACACAACGGACCCCAGTAATGTAGAGTTGTCCTTAGTAGTGCCGATGAAGCCAAAATTGATCCGTGGTCAAGAAGATGAGGAAGATGGCTCCGACATTCCATCTTTCACACAGGGCTTGCCACCGGTAGAGGATATCGACGAATTCGATGATGATGTTTCCCACTTGGTTCGACCAGATGTTGAATGGACACGTGTTGAGAAAGCAAAGCGAAAAAAGAAAAAAACTTGAACAATATTATGACATTTATTTTGTACATCAGTTATTTTGTTTTTATTATATATATACAAACATTGTATTATTTAATTTTTTTTTACATGTTCATTGCTATATATATTTTGAAAATTAGTTTTGCATAAAGATAAATAATATAGTATCAGTAATTTTTGGAAACTACACAGGGTTATAAGGCCGTGTATGTGTTGGATAAAAACAGAATTACAAGGATTACACGACGGTTCGTCCAAGAACCGTCGTTTAATAAAGGGTAACCGTGGGAAAACGACGACGGGCCGCTGGGGGACCGTCGTCGTTTCCCACTGGTTCAGAGGAAACGACGACGGTCCCTTGGACCGTCGTCGTTTCAACCATTTTCAGGAGGAAACGACGACGGTCCCAGGGACCGTCGTCGTTTCCTCCACAGACTGGGGAAACGACGACGGTCCCTTTGGGACCGTCGTCCAATCATTTTTTTTTTGTAAAAAAATTTGAAAATTTTCAAATTTCATTTTTCGAAATCCGCGCGAAGACCCACTACTTATACCACAATAGCCTTTTCATTTCTCTTCAAATTTGAGCGCGAATTTCTTTACTCTTCCTCACATTCTCCAAATTTTTTAACTGCCCATATCCTTCACCAACCCGCCGCTCCTATTAATTTAAAATCCGATCAACCCGCCCTACCGTCATTGCCGCCACCGCCGCCTCCTTCTTGGTGTGGCCTTATTTTCATCTTCAAGTACAAGCAAGGTAACTTCGTATATAAACAAAAAACCATTTGCTTCTTTGTATAGTTGTTTGTCACTAAAGATCAATTTTTTAAAATTAGTGTTTTTGTTTTAATATTTCTCTTTGTATAGAAACAAATAGGCTTGTTGGTTTTCAAATTTGGCACTTTACACACATTTATGAACATGTTTTTTTCTCGCACACAACATGCTCGACGAAATGCCATAATGAGTTTCTCTTTTCAAAAAACATAATAGAGTTTGATAAATATTCATAGAATAACTAATGCAAAATTACATGACTTTCTCTACCATGAAAATACAAAAATAATGACTCAAAACGGCATATGACCGTGGAGACCGCTCATGGCGCCCGTGGCGCCCGTGCTCTTGGGCGGCCGTGTGGGGCGCCTGGCGCCCGTGGCGCCCGTGGGGGGCACCTGGGGGGCGCCTGGCGCCCCTGGCGCCCGTGGGGGGCACCTGGGGGGCGCCTGGCGCCCGTGGGGGGCACCTGGGGGGCGCCTGGCGCCCCTGGCGCCCCTGGCGCCCCTGTGGGGCGCCTGGCGCCCCCCAGGTGCCCCCCACGGGCACCAGTATGGGGTGCCTGGCCCCCCGTGTGCGTCGCTTGGCGCCCCTGGCCGCCCGTGGGGGCCGCCTGGCGACCGTGTGGTGGGGGCCGGACATCTACCTCTTTGTGTACCTTTGCCGTTTTTTTAAAAAATTAATGCATCGTGTACTTAGTAGTTAAATATAAATTGCTTCTATTATATTGGTATGACATAATTATTATTTTGTTTTGTTGTATTTATTTTTTTTTTTACAATAACTATAGGTGAACGACTACAATGGAACATTCCAAAAAGGGACGAGCACGGAGGAAAAACCCTTCGGATCCAAATGTCGAAGGGGTGCGAAGGGCAACTATAATGAAACGCGTCCATATGGCGAGGAAAAGGGGTGAACGAATTCCCGTCACGTTTGACGAGAAAGGACAACCGGAAGGAAAGCACGGTGACGAATTGATGAGTTGGATTGGTGTGCTAGCTCGAGAGCATGTTCCAATATGGATACAAGATTGGCGATCTCGTGATTTAGACCAAGTGAAAGATATTATTTGGAAAGAAACCGTTACTTCTTTCACCGTTGATGGAAGCTTTCGGACTGCGTGTATAAAATCATGTGGTGAAGCTGCACGGAATTTCCGGCATGATCTGTACAAGACGTTTGTCGAAGGATTTTTAAAAGAAGAAAGTGTTTGGACACGGCCGCAAAAAGTTATTGACAACTACCCTAATATAGAAGAAGAGGATTGGGTGAAATTCGTTCAGTATAGAACATCCTCCCAATTCCAACAGCTATCTGATCGTGGAAGCGAAATAAGGACAAACAACGAATACTCATCAAGAGGAGGCCGAGACGGGTATAGGAAGCTCGATCAGGAAAAGGTATGTCAATTAATTTTGTTCAAACTAAATCATATGTCATTTAATGTATAGAACATTATGCCATCATTTATACTAATAATGTTCAATTACATGCAGTTTAAGAAGACTGGGAAATATGTAAAAAGAGATTGTTTATGGTTTGAGCAACAGATGGGACTTGATGGAGAGTTGAAAGATGCAGCATGTCAAAAAGCTAGCGAGTTGATAGTAAGTTTGCTAACTAACAATGAATTTTTCATCATTAGTATATGTACTTACAACCCTTAATCTTAACTGAGTTATGTTTATTATCTTGTAGATGGAGTTCAACACACAGGAGAGCCAAGGCACTTTCGAATCAGTTGGCACTAGTGATGTATTGTCGCATGCATTATCTAGACCCGAACACAAAGGACGTGTCCGTGGACAATCAAAGTTCGTAAAGCCGTCTCAGTACTTTAACCTAAATCGAAGTTCGAGTAAAGACCTTGAAGTACAGTCAATGAGACGTGAAATAGAAGAATTAAAGGCATTGGTGCGTGGTCTATGTGCGAACAAAGATGTGGCGCCGTCGGTTGATCCCAACAATGTGCCAACTGTGGACCAACACAACAGTGTTAAGGCTAGTTGCTCTGCCCAAGGAAAACAACATGGAGATTCTGATCCGCCAACGATGGCAGTCGACAGTCAGGAGTGTAAGCTCTATATTATCGATGAAGTGCAGGGTGGACAGGTGCTTGTTGCGTTTGGAAGAGCATGGCTGGAGAGCCTTCCCACAGAAACGGTGCATGGGATTCCCCTGGGGGAAGGGAACGTGCGAGTGTCAATCAATGTGCCAAAATTAAAAAAAGCACCATTACCTATACCGACGTACGAGGCAACAACTGTGGAGGATGCTATTAATGGGTTTGTTGCTTGGTCTAAAACATTAGTCGAGCTCGACACGAGTATGAACAAGGCGAGTCGAGGGCCTAGTCACGTTGCTGACCCAGAATCTGGAAAAAAAAAAACGCCAAAGAAAGCTTGGAAAAAAAACCATCGACTCTCGGACAGAGGTACAACAAGGTGTGCAACAACAACAACAACCTTTGTTCGACTTTAATAACATGAGCATTGCGTTGAGGCCTTTGGCTTATTATGCCCATAGTTCCATGCGTCAAGGTAATCAGATTGAGGTCCCAATACCATACACGATCATGACCTTTGAAATGCCTGTCTTTCTGAGCTATGAAGATATTTATGAGTTCATTAATTTACAAGAAATCAGTGCAAATTGTATATTAGTCTACATGAGGTACGATATTCTATCTCAATAATTTGTTTAATCTAAAAATTCTTCTATATGTCAGGTACAGTAACAATTTTGGTACGCTTATATGCAGATATTTGGAGGAACTATGTAGGATTAACGGGCAAGCTGACAAGTTTGCGTTTGTGTCTCCAACCTTGATCTCACCGGTGAGGACAGATACTGAAGATGCTGGCATGAGAGACCGAGCCGACAATCTTATCAGCTTTTTGCGGGACGCACCAAAAGGCCGGCTTTATCTTGTGCCACATAACAGAGGGCGACATTGGGTTTTGGGAGTCATTGACCCATGGGATGACCTCGTCCTTTATTTTGATCCTCTTCGAGAGAAGAAACGAGAAGATTTTACGGCGCTAATGAACATGTAAGTCAATTTTTAATATGTTCTTTTTTTTTTAATTTTAATTATTATATGTATCTTAATTATTTAGTTTGAATTTAACCAATTTGCTAGGGCCCTATCGGATTGGAAGATTATGGCCGGAGAAGGAATTAGAAGGAGACAAGACTATAAAACCAAAATCTCGAACCGTCCTTGTCCTATACAAGAGGGAAGTGTTGAATGTGGTTATTTTATTTTAGGTTTTATGAGGGACATAGTGTTGAATGGAATTGATGTACTTGAAAGTAAAGAATTTTTTACTTCTGATGATTTGGATTTAATTAGGGGAGAATGGGCTAGCCATGTAATACAATTCATTAATTATGTTTTGTAAACTTGTAATGTAAATATTGGTATGTATTTTTAATTTGATCACTTGGATCGTGTATTTTTAATCTGATAACATACAGTTTTAGGCTAGCACGGGAATAAAAAAAAACCAATTTTTTTTTAATTAAATAAGATTACACGACGGTTCGAACGAGAACCGTCGTGTAATCACCACATTACACGACGGTTCGGCCAAGAACCGTCGTGTAATGTCCGCCTTACACGACGGTTCGCCAAGAACAGTCGTGTAATGTCCGCCTTACACGACGGTTCGCCATGAACCGTCGTGTAATCTCCGCATTACACGACGGTTCGGCCAAGAACCGTCGTGTAATCTCCGCATTACACGACGGTTCGGCAAAGAACCGTCGTGTAATCTCCGCCTTACACGACGGTTCGGCCAAGAACCGTCGTGTAATCTCCGCATTACACGACGGTTCGGCCAAGAACCGTCGTGTAATCTCCGCCTTACACGACGGTTCGGCCAAGAACCGTCGTGTAATGTGATTTTGAGGACCCCCCACCTTGGTGTAACATTGAAATACCACGACGGTAACTGAACCGTCGTGTTATCTACCACGACACTGGATTACACGACGGTTGATGAACCGTCGTGTAAACTTTACACGACGGGAAAAACCCGTCGTGGAATCCACAATTTTTACTAGTGCAAACCGATCTAGCCCCCTAACCGAACCAAACTCAGACCCAAATGTAACGACCCAACTTTTCGGATCGTTAACTAACTTACTTATTCTTAATTCATTTAGTCTTAATACTTATTTATGTTAGGTTCCAAAAATACATATTTTTTTTTTTAACAAATCATATTCGTACTAAAAGAGTTAAATTTACTAAAATTTTTAACTGAGGAAATTGAAAATCTCTAGATAACAAATATCCTATTCAAATTCATATTTAGATAATATTTAAAAAGCTATAACGTCATGTGAGTTAAAAGGAAAGACTCTAAAGTCTTTTTATCGTAAAGTACTCTTACTAGTTTAGTAGTACCAAAATATTGAAAACACAGTTATAAATATAGTCGATACAAAATAATTAAGAAGTCTAAATGTGGAAATTAAATTCGTAGTGGTATCCCACTCCCTTCCTTCATCGCCTTCGCACAGCTTCGCCAGTCCAGAAAACATCTAAGTGGCGGGCTGCTTATCCGCATTACCTACAACATGAACACACATGTATGAGCTTTCGCTCAGCAAGTACAAACAATATCTCACAAAATATTTTCATAAAATCATATCATCACACGTAACAACATGAATGTTCAAAAATGCATGTGATCTATGTATGTTCAATTATGCTTCATTATATACATGTCTTGTCTACTTAAGGGCCCCTATGTCGTATCCATACGCGCGCAACCAATGGGAAGTTGAAGGAGCGACCCTCTAACCATTTCCAAGGTCATAACTTATAACTTTCATTCTTATCATATTCTCTCACTAATTGAAGGTTGGTACGACACTTATTCCTATCTTTCGTTAGCCTCATTCTTATTAACTTTGACAATGTGAAGATTTACATGTCACTATGTATATATCATTATGACATAAATATCTGTGAAGCATGTCGATTATGTTAGTGCAAGAGAAATTATGCACGTCAAATGCTTAATCAAAATAATACATATAACTCATATACACATTACATCATCAAGGCAAATCATAGCAAACGTAAAGCATCAACAAAGAAAAACATTTTGTTCCATGCTGTAGGTGAGGTTTGTACTTACTTATCTTATGTGCTTAAACTTCCAGAGTTGTACCTCCTACTACGCAAGTTTGAAAAATTGTTCTGATTTAATAATATCTCATTATTAGATAGAATCATAATTATATTACTTTATTCATTTACTTATTTACTTTATAAATTAAGCTGGGATTAATTTACTTGTATCATAATTAACTTTAACAATTAATTCATATTAATTATTAGGTGTTAAATAAATTTCTAATAATTATTATTTAATTAATTTAATTTTACTTAATTTAATTTAATTTAATTTAAATGATTGATTAATTAATTGATTAATTAGTTAATTGATTAATTAGGTAGTTTTAATTATTACTTTATTTAATTGAGTAATTATAAGTAAATTACATAATTTTAATTGACTAATTAATAATTATATCGTTAATAAATTAATTATATTACTTTAATGTTCTTCCTCATATTATACTTATCAATTATTAATTCTCATATTAATAATTAGATTATTCTAATAATTAATGTTTGATAAATCTCTAATTAATCATCCATAGTTATATTAACAATTATATCAATGATTAATGATCAATTAATCTCTAATTAATCATCTATTATAATTATGTAATTACTTAACATAATAATCTTACTTATGTAGCTAATTATCACTTATTAACTCTTATAATTAATTAATTAATTACTAATGAACTTTCTTAGTATAATTACATTTTATTATACATTTATTAGTTTATTTATTTATTTATTTCTTAATTAATTAATCAATCTATATGACCTTGGTGACAAGCAATCACCTAAGTGTATACCCTTAAGTAGGTTACCTTCCATCTAGCATTGGGCTTGTAACGCCCAATCCCATTAGTTATGATCATTTAATTGGGCTAAAATACTCTCTTGGTATATGTCTAGTAACCCTCTAGTATACTTTTTCTTGGTCCATTTAAAAACTTGTTATTCAATTTTATAAAGTTAGGGTTTTTCATATTATTCGATCATACACTAAATACCAATTCATTTCATCAATAAATATGTCCATATGTTATGACTTATCTTTATGTCACATTTTAATATTTAATCGTTTTGTTGGTGCAGGATTTTAAATTTTTAAGATTTATTTTAATTTGAATATAATCCCATTTTGGACACTTGATGACTCGTTGGCAAGCTTAAAGTATCTAGTTTCTGCCTTTATAATTTGTTTTTCAAGATTTCAAGCGTTTCAAACATTAATATGGTCGTTTTCCTAAGTGTCTCATGGTAAAATCTCAGTTTACCAGATTACAATATAATATTATGTGATTTATTAAAATTTATATACATATCCGTTTTAAACTTATGATAACTCATTTCAAAGCTTGAGATGTCTAATTTATAGCCATAAAGTTATTTCCTTTAGTGTTTGAGTGTTTCATATCGTATACTTAGGTTTTGTTACTATTGGTCTCATTTATGTACCATATGTCCAGATTTATGGGTAAATTTAGACAAATCATAACAATTCACTTACAAGTCCAAATAAGGCAAACGATATGTCATTGGAAAGCTAGTTCATACACTAAGAATAGTTTTGTAAAAAATTATGGTTTACTAACCCAAAAAATTCAAAACACGTGGCAAGTACATAGATCTAGTAAAAACTCTTAGTTCATAATCTAAACTTGTAAAATTCACCAAAAATTTGCAAATTTATCTTTTTGAGGCGCATGATCCCTTGTTGGAAAGCTTAAATAATCTAGTTTTTAGATCTATAACTTATAATCCAAAATGTTGAGACTAAGGGGTTTAAAGTTCATAAAATCCATGGCTAGACTGTAACCCTGAGGTTCATTTTCTTTTTTGTTTTGTGTCACAACTTCAAATGCATATAACTTTAGACATATATACAAAAGTAAACCAAGTGATTCTAAAGCCTAAAATGAAGCTTATTCTCTGTTAAATCCTACCATATACTTTATTTTTCTTGTCAAAATTTCTAACTCATGCCATATTATCACAACAACCACAAGCTCTAACAAAGTTCGTAGATCTTACCGAAATGCTCCGTGGATCCTTTAAGACGTCGAACCTCTAAAGTTCTTCTCAAAACCTTTTCCTATATAAGAAGAAGTCTAACATTAAGATTCTAACTAAACATCATGCTTTAGTTCTCCAAAAATGACTAAAACAAAAAGAAAACCACTATATTACCTCTAATAACACATCCTATAACTCCGCTTCACACTTCTTCGAACTTAGTAATGGGGTTACTTGGAGCTTGAAAATGGAGGGAGGAGGGTGCTAGAGGGGTGTTGTAGATGGATAATAGTGTTGGTGGTTTTTTGAGCTTGGTGGTGGCAATACCCAGAATTTTTACGGACTTATATATGTAAAGAAATTTAAGTTTGTACTATGTGTTAGGTAATGCTTCATGAAAATTATGAATATCAATGTGAAATTCATACTTTTATTATCAGAATATGTTTGAGTTCTCGTTTAATTAGCTATGAGACTCAATAATAAGTTATTATGTTAAGCATAAGGCCTTTTGATTAAAGAGGCAGAATAAGGATTTATGACTTTATTCCGGTCAAAGTTTGACCAGGTTGACCTTAGGGTTGACTAAGATGGTACAGCAATGTAATCAACAGTATGGAAATTATACTGTGAAAAACCGTCATTACGGATGAAGAAGTAAGAATAGGGTATGGGATTGCTCTAGAATAATCAGGAATAATATTTGGAGTAATGAGGACTTAGTATTTTCGAGTCTTAAGAAAAATTTATATGTAGCCCAGTTAAGTGCAGATGAATTATGGACTGTAGTCCAGTATGACAGTACTGTTTTTTGTGAAAAACAATATTGATATTATCTGAGTTAGTAAGGAAATGGATTGCATAATTATATTAAGGGATTTTTGGAATTAAGTAGATAATTATGCATGAATTGGAAGCCAAGTGGCTCTACCAAAGCCGTCCACCTCATAGGGACTAAAGTGCAAATATTTTGTCCTTAGGGGCCAAAGTGTAATTTTAATAAAAGTAAGTAAATATGTAATTATTGATTTAAGGAATTTATGGATATTCCTAACCAAGCCTCCAACTAGAGTTGAACTAGGCCAATGGCCGGTTACATTGACCGGTCACATTGGGTGGCTTGGAGAATAAGGAAACAAAGTAGAGATAAGTTGAATAGATTTTCCTTGGCTCCCACACATGCATGGCCGGTTGTCAATGGGTGCCTTGAAGAGCAAGCAATTAGCTTGGTGATGTTAGCTTGGTGATGTAAGCAAGGTGAGGTAAGCAAGTTATTAGCTTGGTGAGCAAGTAACTTGGTGAACAAGCAAATTCTTGGCTCACACTCATCCTAATGGCCGGCCACCTCAAGGGGGTGTTGAGCAAATATTTTGCTCTTAAGGACTAGTATGCAATTCTAGAATTAAAAATAAATCAAAAAAAGAAAATAATTATCACCTATAAATAGGTGATTTGGGGGTGGGGGGGGGGGGGGATGCATTTTTGGTTCACTTTATGTGAAAATACCCCAAAACTATGCCAAATTTTCACCTCACTCTCTCTCCCCCTTAGAAAGCCGAAACCAAATAGAGAGAAAAAAAAATGAGAGGGTCGGATTTTGAGGAAGAAAAAGGGAGGAGGAAATCTTTGATCCAAAACCTAGAATCCATTCTCAAGGATTAAAGGTAATCCTCCTAAACCCCTCTAGTTCTCCAATTAAGCTTAATTCAAGATTTATGTGTATTTCCATGTTTGGAATGTAAGAGCATAAGCTCACCATTAGTTTTATGCACTAGGGTTAGATATGAATGCTTGAATGTGCTTGATTAGGTTTTGTTGGTCCATATTTATGATTTGGTGCTTGATTATGATGATATGTGCTAGATAGCATATGGTATGAGTGTATGCCTGTTAGATGTTTGTTATATGTCCCCACATACTCAAGAATGATGTAGCATGAATGAATATGGATATGGTTATGTATGTTGTATGTAGGGTTCAATAAAACCCTAAAAACCCTAGTTTGGTGAAGATTCACCATATGGGTTTCATGAAGGATAGTATAATTGTAAATTGAATGCATGTGTCACGCCCCGACCACCCACGTAGGACCGACCACGCGAATGACGGTCGCGACTATACTTAACTTAAACTTACCCAATTTTTAGAGTAATTTTTTTTTTTTTTTTTTACTCCTTTAAAACTTAAAAGCTTTAACTTCATTTTAAAATCGTGACTTAAACACGTTACTTACATGAAACATGAAGCCTTAAACTTAGGCTTAAACATAAACTTAAACTTATATATAAGAACATATCTTCTTCGTATGTACTCACTCGAGTACTGAGCTTTCACCTAATGGGAAAGCTATCATACATAAACGTAAATCGTGGACCAACCCGACCTAATACGGATCAGTACAACATGAGGCAACTCGTTGCCATACATACTGAAACCTTGCCATACATACTTAAAACATAATGTAAACACATTTTCCTTTCAAACACCTTTTATGGAAATCCGTGGTGGTGTCCATCCCATATTTCACAGTCCGCAGCACCGTCTTTCCACAGTCTCGTATCAGGTATTGCCGGTAGGTAGCTTACCTACAGCATGAACGTAAGTAATGAGCTAAAAGCCCAGTAAGCACAATATTCAATCCGCATGCAACTGAAACACAAAATGCATGAACAGGTTATGATTTCTTATTATTCAATTATGGTTCCTTAATATCTTACTCTATAACATGTGCGCATGTACTGTGGTACATAACCATGGAGTGGTTGAAGGCGGTCCGTCCAATCCAACTTAAACCATGAAACAAGACGTTTAACATGGAGTAGTGAAGGCAGCCAATCCAATCCAAGTCAAACCATGGAATATACCATTTGAACCCACCACAAAGGCAAGCCAGTACAACACAACAATCTTTACTTAACTTATCTCGTATCTTAAGAACTTATTCTTACCATATGATTCATTATTAGTGAGCATGCTTTATGATGCCAAGATATCGAACATAAAACATAACATACTTGATCATAACATACTATCTCATAACTTAACATGAAACATGGACATACTGCATCTTAACGTAACATCATACATAACATAACATACTTCATAACATACTACATCTTAACATGAAACATGGACATACTTAACATATCATCATGTCATAACGTACTACTTCATAACATCATAAATCATGAAATGCTATGCATGATTTCTTAAAAACATCATATGCAAACAAACATGTGTTCATGCTGTAGGCGGAGTTGTACTTACCTTCCGTCCTACGCTCTTGATTTATTGTCCCAACTAATGCTGTTCCTTTTCCGGTACAGCTGCAGGTTCTATCCTGCTCGATAAAGGACATTGTCTAACTTAAACTCGTGAAATGTTGGTGACCTAATCAACATGCTTACCTTACATGGTCTTGGTTGTATGTCCCTTGTGCATAACGTCTTACTCGGTTACATTGGATAACCTTGTGTACTAAGCCCATAACAATAACATACCATTAGGGTTAGATCATCTTCCAACCCTGGGCTTCATCCTTAATCCACAAATCATTGGGTTACTTTCCTAA
Organism: Ficus carica; assembly: GCA_009761775.1. Taxonomy (NCBI): domain Eukaryota; kingdom Viridiplantae; phylum Streptophyta; class Magnoliopsida; order Rosales; family Moraceae; genus Ficus; species Ficus carica. Next base: position 24,613,431 of record CM019740.1, read on the forward strand.
CCCAATATCTTAGCTCAAACGGGTATCCTTTAGGGTTATATAGAGTAACCCTTAAGATCAAACTAAAATCCACTTGTTAGTCAACCAAAGTCAACTATGGTCAACAATGGTCAACTTCGGTCAACTATGGTCAACCCTCGTTGGGTCAACCTTTGGGCCTTGGGCTTGACCCAGTAACTCGGGTATAACTCCCGGTTACCTTTCGTAAACTAATCGCTTGCTATACTCTAGCTTGAAAAATTCATTTTCCTTACTTGGAAAATTTAGGGAAATTAATCCCAAAACTTCTTTCTTAACTTTTAAAAATCCTTTACTTAAATCGTAAAAATCCAAACTCTTGGATTAGTGCTTCATAAAATCATTTGAGGTTGAAAACTGCCCTTGGAACAGTTTTCCATAATCAAAACAATAGTTTGTAGTAGAAAAACAGTTTTCTAGAAACATTTGTAAAGCTAGTGGTGCAGTAATTTTCGGATTCCCTGCGCACCCTTCAAAAAACGATCCCAGTTTAAAAATTGGTTCATAATATGAAAAAGTTTTCTTCACGAAAGTTGTAGCTCTCGAAATATTCTAAAACTTTCGTATTTTGCAAAAATTCCAATTCGGCCTAGATTCGTCCCAGTTTTTGTTTGAAACTGGCTGACCCCGAAAAACTGAGTGAAAACTGGGTCTGGGGATCAGCCACGGGTTTTGGGGTAAACGGAGGCCATTGGGGTCTCATTTTGGGAAACGGTTCGCATTGCCCCCCTAGGAAAACCTCTTCCGAACAATTTTCGTGTTTTACGTTTTTCCCAATTCGGCCTCTAAAGGCCTTATATTTCACTTTTCCAAAAACTGGGCAGATTTGATCCGAATCTGCCAGTTTTTGTGCTTACTCGGTTTTACGCGTCCTACTTCACGGAACTAACTCAACCGATCACGCGGGAGCCTAAGTAACCAACATGCAGCGTTAACTAACGTCCCACATGAATCAACACGTGATTCTAACGCAGCCATGCAACCCAAACCAAATCTACACAAACCTAGGGTTGCATGAACTAGAGTTGCATCACATCTCATACATACATTCGAGCCGAACCATGGCTAGCTCTAATAACCATGCACACAAGCCACAACCGGCTGCACACTAATAGGGAACATACCAACCATAAAGCCATGCAATCCTAGCATGCAAACAAGCACAAATATAATGCACACAAGCATAAACAAAACCATAAGCAACCACCCTTAAGCAACACCCTAATCAAGCACCACACCTAGTCTAGGGCATTTACTATAAAACTTTGAGCTTATGCTCTTACATATTGGACTTGGAAATACACTTAAATTTCCACATTAAATCTCAAACCAAAAGCTTATGATTTTAGGGTTTACCTCTAGGGTTTGGAAGTTGGTTTACTAGCTTGGATTCCAAACTTCCTTACTCCTCCCTCTTGGCTGCCAACAAGTCCGGATTTCCCCTCCAAATGGGGTTCCAATTTTCAGCCATGCACATACAAACATACACATAAATATCCCATCTAACTTGCATGGAAAAATGTTAGGGTTTGAGGGAGTTTTACCTTAGCTAACCCTAGGGATGGGTTAGGGTATGCAAACCGAAATCTCCCTCCCTTTTGGCTCTCCAAACACTCTGCTCTAGCTCTCCAAATGGCACCAAAATTTTTCACCAAACTTGGTGATTTCTTGCAGCCAAAACCGAGCCCTCTACAGCCCAAAAACCTCAAAATTTTCTCTCCAATTTCTTACACATCTCATGGCCGACCATGCACACACATAGGACACCAAAAATCTTTTTGGCTTCTTGGTTGGGGTTTTCTCACCCACTCGGCCACTCTCTCCATTTTTTTTTCCATTGAAATTTCTCTCCCCTTTCTTCCTCTCCCATGCACGGCCACTGCCCAAAAATTGGGTCCAAAATTTCCAGATTTGCCCTTGGTTTCTAGCTTGAAACCGAACATGCACACTAACTAGCCTCCCTTGGCTTTTTCCAACTTTTTCTCTTGGTTCTCTCTTGGTTTCTCTCCTCCTCTCTCTCTCGGATTTTTCTGCAGAAAAATGGCAAGAGTTTGGCCAAATTTTCTCATTTAAATGATTAAATGCCACCCCTATTTATAGGCAAATGCAAACTTTCCAAAAATTGCATTTTAGTCCCTAAATTTTGAGAAAATCATGCAATTGGCATGCTAGGTGTCAAGGTGGCCGGCTGTCAACTTGGAGAGCAAGGCAAGATGACCTCATCTTGGTGACATCACATGCTTACATCACCAAATTTCTAAAATTTGCACTTTGGCCACAAAAGTGAAAATTCTTACAAAAATGCCCCCTAGGTGGCCGGTTGCTTTCTTGGTGAACAAGCCAAGCTTATCTCATCATGATGACATCATCTTGATGACATCATGTGCTTACATCATCAATTTTCCAAAATTTACACTTTTACCCCAAAAGTGAAAATTTTGACATTTTTGCCCCTGCATGTGACCGGCCCCAATGGGTTACTTGGTGACCAAGTTTTCCATATTTTCACGTCCTTTTTCCCTTGACCTTAACTAGGTGTGCTTGATTTTCTAGGGTGGTTTTAAAGCCTATTTGAGCTATCTCGCCCATACTGACATATTTTACAGTATTTTCTCATACTGCATCATACCATACTGCCAAGTCAACCCATTGACCACTCTTGGTCAAAATTTGACTTTCTTGGTCAAATTTGACTTTTTCAGTCAAACTTTGACTTTTTTCGAAATTACGTCCTTTTTCGTCCTTTTCGACTTGAAAGAGCGTTTTCTAACCTTAAAACCTATTTTGAGTCTTACTGACCCAAAAGAATTCACATAATCAAACAAAAGCTCTTACTTGAACTTTTTCATAAATACCTTCATGGCATAGAATCTAATTTCTTAAGAAGAAATTAGTGACATGAAAAATCTAGGTATTACAGCATGGCTATGAAAACATTAAGTAATACGCTGCATGCTTGATGTAGGCTCACGATTTTAACCGTTTGAGGTAGTGTGCGCGTAATTTCACGTAAGAACCAACTAAAACCAAAACTGCCAGTCTCGGGTCAAGACTGGGCAGTGATCTGGAAACTGAATTTTAAGGCCTTTAGAGGTCGAATTTGAGAAAAGTCAAAACTATAAAGTTATAGAAAATGGAAAACCCTAGGGGACAATGCAGACGGTTTTTAAAAATAAGGCTCCAAGGGCCTCTGTTTTTACGAAAAACCGAGCCTGGTCTGCCCAGACCCAGTATGCACGGCCAGGCAGGTTCAACAATGGATAAGGTCAGGTTAAAGGCAGAATTAGGTTTTGATTAAAACACAAAAGTTGTAGGGTTTTATGAGGTCTATAATTTCATAGAGAAAACTTTTTCAAAATCCAAACCAATTTTAAAGTTAAAATGGATTTCCAAAAAACTGTGCAGTTTTCAGAAAATTCCTGCATAGGATTTCTAAAAACAGTGCAAAAGAAGGAAATTCCTGCACATGCACTGATAATCAAAGTTGATGGACTATTCTAAGCAGTTTTTAAAAGAGGGATTAAAATTTATCAAACAAGGAATGAAATAAATAAAATAAGCCAAGTCCTATGGTAAACAACTATAGGACAAGTAGTAACCAATAAGGTTACTAACTTTTAATAGGTCAAATAATTTAGGTTACTTATAGTAACCACATGAGATACCCAAGCTATTGGATTGAGCCTAAAACCCATGGTTACCAATGGTAACCTAATAGGGTATTACTTAAGAAATAATTGGGCCTTAGTAACCTATTGAGGTATGGGTCTATGATTTATATATGATTGGGCCTGGTACCCAGGGTTACAATAGTAAACTAACAAGATGCTAATTACTATTCATGTGTGATTGGGCATTGAACCCAAGACTTCATTAAATAATCAAACAAGATACTGTTTGATTGTAATTAAGTCATGTGCCGTAGGGTTACATTTAGTAACCAAATCAGATATCATTATAGTGTGTGGGAGACATGTAACTAGGGTTACTCATGGATGTTGGTTAAAATACCAACATTGAATGTAATGATTTATGGTAAGATATGATGAGTCTTATCTTACACCTTAATTGAAACAAGAATAGAACCTATTGATGTGCCTTGTTGGAACATTAGGTCAAGAGCATAGGACATCAGGTAAGTACAAACCTCACCTACAGTATGGAAAATAGTAAACTATTTTCAAGTATATAACATGCTTTCATGTATGCCACGTTATGTCAAGTCATGTTATGCCATGTCAAGTCATGTTATGTCATGTTAAGCCATGTTAAGTCATGTTATGCCATGTTATGCTATGTTAAGTCATGTCATGCCATGATATGCCAAGTTATGCCATGATGTATGGTTATGCCATGTTGTAATAAACAACCGTGCCACAAGTTATTTTATGCTATTCATCTTTAAGTCATGCCATGTCTATGTCTCATATGCATCATGACTAATAAGATCACACTTAAAGATTCTTAGTCTTGGAAAATACAAGACTAAGACTAAACCAAGACAAGTAAAGTGTCGTACCAACCTCCCGCCAGATCGTGGAGGATTATGTATGTTCATGAAAATTCTCAGACCTTCCATTGATGCGTGAAGGGTTATTATCAACCTCCCGTTGAAGCGTGAGGGTATAATCAACCTTCTATTGATGCGTGAAGGGTTATGTTTCAAGATTCCCAGAATTGTTATGGACCTTGCAAACCCTAAATTTCTGTGGATTGCGCGCTTTAGATACGTACACAAGGGGCCCACATGTTAAGCAAGATAATAAGTTCAAGTCCATAATTGATCATAAAAGATTTATAATTGAGCATAATTGGTTCATGCATAAGTTGCGCGATATTTGTTGTGTTTTGTGAGATTATGTTTGTACTTGCTGGGCGAAAGCTCATCAGTGTATTTCATACTGTAGGTAAGATGCCTGCAGCTTTACTTGGTGGGCCATGGAGTCGATGCAGCAAGTGAAAAGAAGTATGGGACACCACTACGCAAGTTTTCCGCAAACTCTTTAACTATGAACTAGTACATGTATGATTAAGTAATATGTACCATGTTACGTATGTAATGTTTCAAGAGTCCGGTTTAAAAGGTTATGTGTGACCTTTTAATCGGCATAACAAGAAATGGGTAGGCATGATGAAAAAAAAAAAATTATTCTGAAATTTTCTGAAAGTTCAAGTATTAGAAACTAAGTAGTAAGTTAAGTAAGTAAAGTAATGGCCCACGTTTACGTAGTCGGCCCTACGTAAATGGCCGGGGCGTTACAGTGGTAGCTAGAGAAGCTAGGGTTTTTGAGCTTAACTTGTGTGAGGATAAAATGAGATGTTGGGGGCTTATTTTCAGTCAACATTTGCTTTAAAGGAGCTGTAATTTAAGGGGTAAAATTGGAAAATTTTGGCTGATTCTCCCCTTACATTATCGCCACTTGTGGGAGGGAGTTGGTGTGAAAATTTTGATCAACAAAATGGGAGACAAGTGGTCACTTTAACTTGTACTTTCTTTGTGTCATATTGCCAAAACAAGCCATGCCATCTCTTACTTGAGGTTGCATGCATGCACCACTTTCTTTTTTCTCATTTATTCAAATTTCTTCTTGCTATTGACTATAACAATCCGATTCTCTCCTTTGATTTCTCATTTTTATTTTGTTTTTCTTTCTTCCAATTTTTCCACCATTGATCAAAGGTTGTCATCTTTGTTCTTGTCCATTGGATTTTCCATCACGCTAATCATTTCCTTAAGCTCTCATTAGACACTTATCATCCAAAGCTTGCCCATTGATTTGCCTAGGATCCTTTAACATAAAATCTACACCATTGATTTCAAATCTAAGCACAATTCTTGATCAATCTTCCACCTTTGGATTTATTAAGAGTAAATCCTTATTACTCATCTCCTATCTATGTGACAAATTAATTTTCCCAATCATACTCTCAAAACTTAAATATTGATATTACCAAAATAAATAGTAAGGTCATCAAATTGACCTACTAATAATAATCGGGGTGGTTCTTTCCAAAAAATTAACATTTATCCATCTAATATGACAAAATAAATTTTCGTACAAATTTATATGTCATTTATCTCATCTTCTATTTATCTATAATTTTTCATTTAAATAGAGAAGCTCAACATTGTTAGATCATCAACAATATTTTACTAATGATACATATAAAATCATTCATGATCTTGAAATTGGATATTCATCAAGATAATTCATTAGAAGTATATTAATGAAGGAAATCCATGATTATAATTAATGAAATCAAGTTTATGGATTTTTAGGGCGTCACACCAAACTCGAACCAAGCCCAACGTCACCCCCCTGGGACCAAACCTTGATTTGGCTCCCCAACCAAACGAAACCCCAGACTAAACCCAGCCCCCCCCCCCCAACCGAACCAAACCCAGACCCAATCCCTGGACCAAACCCAGTGCCTCCGACCCCCTTTGTCGCCGAGCTCGAACATTCGATCCCCAAACCCCCCCACCCTTAATCCACAGATCTGAGAGAGAGTGAGTGTGTATCCACATATCTGAGAATGAGTGTGTGTGTGTGTGTGTGTATGAGAGAGAGGGAGGGAGGGAGGGAGATGGAGAGGGAGAAGAGCTTGCCCTGCCCCCTGTTTTGATCTTGGCCATGCTTTTGATTCGAGGAGAGAGAGAGAGAGATAAATTTTTTAAATTTAATTATTATAAATTACTAAAATACCCTCTCATTCTGTTAGAAATTAATGGAATTTGATGTAAATGACTAAAATGACCAAAATTTTAAGAGTTTAGGGTCATCTCAGCAAAAAAATAATAATAATAAAACAAAGACCAAATTATCACCTTTTAAATAATTCATGGACTATCTGAGTCAATTACTTTTAAAGATATTAAGTTATGGAAGTGGAACAGTGTCATTCCATTTCTTGCTTTAGTGGAACAACACCGTTTTACTTCCACATGATTATGGATTTTTTTTTTCTTTTTTGGTTTTTGTTTTTTGTTTTTTTAAGCGCTGGGCCTTCTGGGCTAGGGTAAACATAAGTTATTGGGAGGTTTTGATAAATATCACAAAATGATGCCTTGGATTGATTTTTATCATACAAGAAAAAACTCTTGCAAGAAATGTTATTGATGACATCATAATTATTTATTTATCTATTTATTTAAAATATTAATTATAATTAATACTTGGTATCTATCTGGGTTACCAAATGATAACCAGTTGGTTACCAAACGCTCTGGTTGGATACCAAATGGTAATTAATTGGTTGCCAACTACCGTCGAGTTTCCAATCGGTAACGGCCATCGCCAGTAGGTAACCAGTTGGTTACCGACTACCGGCATGTTTCCGATCTGTAATCACTGCCGCTGACAAGTAACCAGTTGGTTACCATGGTAACCAGTTGGTTATCAACCACCAGCGTGTTTCCAATCGGTAACCATCGTTGCCGGCAAATAACCTGTTGGTTACCGACCGCTGGTGGGTAATCATTTGGTCACCAAATGATAATTAGTTGGTTACCGATCGGTAACCACCGTCCCTGATGGGTAACCAGTTGATTACCATTCGGAAATTTCTGATTTTGCCGGATTTTTTGCATTCCGTCGCCGGAGTATTTAACAAAACACCAGATAATCTATTGGTTACCGACCGGTAACCATCGCCCCTGATGGGTAACCAGTTACCATTCGGAAATTTCTGATTCTGCCGGATTTTTTGCATTCCGTCGCCGGAGTATTTAACAAAACACCAGAGTTATCACCTAAAAAAAAACTAAGAAATACAACAAAAACTCACCAAAATTCCACAAAAATCATAAAAACCAAAAATTTACAAACCATATAAAAAAAATAATAATAATAATTTCCAATTCCAAATCCAGACGCAGAGACGAAACAAAGTTCAATATCCAACAAATCCAAAAACAAAAAGCTGTTTCGAATATATACGTGTAATGTAAAGCTGTTTCGATAAAACAAAAAGCTTTTCATTCACATACATATATATATGTGTGTGTGTGTGTGCGTGTGTGTGTGATGTAAAGCTGTTTCGAAGCTCACGAGTCATGTTTTGTATCTATTTGACCAATATATGCCTGCCCTGAGGACGGAACTGGCGTCGGAGTGGAAGGAGAGAGAGGGGGAAGAGAGAGAAAGAGAGAAAGAGAGATTGAGGGCTTGGGGCTACTGTGCGAAAGAAAGAGAGAGGGGGGAGGAGAGAGAGAGAGAGAGAGGGATCTGCCATCTGGGAAGAGAGGTAGAGATTTTTTCAAATTGTATTTAAATTAAATATGACATCATCGTAATGACATTTTGTAGGACAGTTTTTAAGTTGGTGACAAAAATCAATCCTTAATTTTTCCTTAAGTTATTCACTCAATTTTAGCCTGCATATAGGAAGATAGAGACAGAGGTGGTTGCAGCACCGAACTTGCAGCGATAGAGATGGGAAAAGGGCACCACAGGAGGAGGAGAAGAAGAAAGCGGTTTCGGTTACCGATCGATGAATAAAGGCGAAACCGAAGACCGGCCGAAGTTCTGCTCGCGGTCCTGTTAACCGCCCACCATGTGTTGATGCCCACGTATTGTTGATTTCACGAGTAGTTTCGGGCGGTTGTAGTTGGTCCTGTTCGGTAATTGGTTTTTATTTTCAGACCTATTATTCCTACCAGTTTTATGAAAATGTGACATGTATTGTTTGGTTACATGTATGAGACTAATATCTGTATATATTTGGTTTCAAGTTTAACAAGTTTTTTAAGGGTAGTTTTGGTATTAAATATAATCTGATGGTATAATTAGAATGTTAAATTCCAGATATAATTTAATTTACCTTTTAAATAAAAACAAAATATATTATAAGGCATAAAAATGTAAATAAACCCAACTTGGCTTGAAGTCGTACAGGTAAGTGGAATTCAAGTTTCTACTCATTAAAGAATCTCCAATATCTCACATACAACGACGTCCTTTCATTTTAGTGGATACGTATGTTAATATATATTTTTTTTAACACAAACATAAAGAGTTAAAAAAAAAAATCATAAAACGTGTAATAATAGATTATGATGAGTTTTTATTATGTCTTAGAAGCGTTACGTATTAAGAATTAAAATAATAATATTTTATACTTTAAATTGTAAATTTAGTTATTACGAAAATTTTTCAATTATCGAATCTTAAATTTACAATTATTTTTATTTCTTAGGATAATTTTACATCTATTTCAAAATATTTAAAATTAAATTGAGTTTATCTTTTTGTTGTTTAGATTTTTATAAATAGGTGAGTGATTATTATTGTAGAGAGGGGTTGACAAAAAAATAATGGATACGAAGTTTCTACTTTTGAGTTTTTATTATTCTCCTAAATCCTTTTATTTTTGTAATTAGTTGTTCTATTCCTCTTCTTAATTTTGTCTCTTTTATCTAGATTATACATATTATGCCCCGTCCTACACCAATTGTTATCCGTCCTTAATCGGTTCTTGGTTCCTCTATTAAAAACAAAAAAACAAAAAACCCCTACTTTTCACTTTTGATAAAATGGCATGCATCGGCCTCCCCTCTACCACCATGCTACGGTCGCACGCCACCTCTGTTGATGTGACGCCCCCACTTCCCACGTAGGGCAGACTACGTAGATGTGGGCCGTTACTTTACTTACTTAACTTACTTCCTAGTTTCTAATGCTAGAACTTACTGAAAATTTTATAGTAAATTTTTTTTTTTCTTAAACACAACTTAAATAAACTTGTACTTATGGGTAATCTCCATCATGCCTACCCATTACTTGTTTAACTGATTAAAAGGCAACACATAACCTTTTAAACAAATTGAGGTTTTCAAATACCTCTTATGTAATAACCCGAATTTTTATGACTCTAGATTTCCTTTGAATGAGGAAAACTTAAGTCTAGATCATGTTTGGAATAGAATATCGGTATAAGTTTGAGTTCTCGGTTAATTAGCTACGAGACTCAACGATGGATTACTTAGGCCAGTTTAAGGAATTTTAAGGAAAATGACGTGATGAAATTTCATGATTTCATGATGGTCAAAGTTTGACTAAGATAGTCAAAGTTGACCAAAAAGTCAAGGTATGAGATCGCTCTAGAATAATCGTGAATAATATTTGGAGCAATGGGGATTTAGCAGTTTCAAGTTCTAAGAAGAAAAATCCATACACAGTCCAATTTTACGAAGATGAACTCCGGACTGCAATTTAGTGAAACAGTATTGTTTTAAGTGAAAAACAGTATTAGTATTGATTAAGTTAGTAGGGAAATGGACTGAAACCCTATATTTAAGGATTTTTGGGAATTTAGTGGACCATTAGGTATGGAATTGAAGCCAAGTGGCTCCACCAACACTGTCCACCTCACAGGGACTAAAGTGCAAATATTTTGTCATTAAGGACTAAAGTGCAATTCTAAGTAAGTAAGTAAGTATGTAATTTTTTTGAATTATGGAATTTATGGATATTCCTAACCAAGTTTCCAACTAGGGTTGAACTAAGCCAATGGTTGGTTACAAATTTAGTTAGCTTGGTCGCATTGGAACAAGCAATTAAGCTAGAGATAAGTTTGAGAAGATTTTTCTTTGCTTCCCACATGCTATGGTCGGTTTTTCATCCTTGGAAAACAAGGAAATATGCTTAGGTATGCAAGGTGACACAAGCAAGGAGAGATAAGCAATCAAGAAGCTTGGTGAGCAAGCCAATTTTGGTTCACACATGGCTTGATAGCATGGTGACAAGTGTATGCTCTAGAAAGGCTTGTTGAGCAAGCCAACTTTTGGCTCCCACACATGTAAAGGCCGGTTGTGTGTGGCTTGGAAAACAAGCAAATTTTGCTTGATGATGTCAACAAAAGATGTCACCAAGGTGACATAGGCTAGGTGATGTAAGCATGGCTTGTTGAGCAAGCACTTGCATTCTTAGTCTTCATGGCCGACCACATCATCTAGGGGGGGGACACCTCATCAAATCCTCATTGGATTTTATGGAAAGAAGTCTTCCCTTGTTCTCCAAGGGAATGGCTAGCCAATAAGGCCACACCACATCACCTAAGAGGGGGGCTTGTTGAGCAAGTAAACCCTTAGATGTAATTAGGAAAACTTTAGCTTTTCATTCTCCTTTTTCCTTCCACTAGAAGCCGAACTTCAAGGGAGAAGAAAGACCATGTGTTGGTCGGTTTTTCTTGAGCAAAAAGCTAGAGAAAAATTAGAAGGAAAAGCTAGAAAGAAAGGAAGAGAAAGGAAGGTGTGGTGGCCGAAAATCTTGAGAGAATTCCATAGAGGGGAAAACCGGATTTCTTGAGCAAGGAGTTAGAAGAAAAGTTTAGATCCAAAGTTAGATCTAATCTCAAGAAGTAAAGGTAATCCTATTCTCCTAAACCCCTCTAGTTCTTTAATTAAGTTTTGATTTTAATTTTGTGTATTTTCATGTGGGAGAGACCGAAAATTTGGAACCCCAATTGGAGGGGAAATCCGGACTTGTTGGCAGCCAAAGGGAAGGTATAAATCCTCTAACCCTAAGTGTTTTATTTAAATTTCATTTGGGAAATTTAAATGTATTTCAAGCTTGATTTGTATGAGCATAAGCTCATTTAATTTTCTGCCCTAATTAGGATTTTAGGGTTGTGTTTGATTGATGTATGGTGTTGCAAATCAAACGTTTTGCAAACCCTGGTTTGGTGCAAGAACACCCAAGGGTTTTGCTTTGCATGAAGATGTTTAAATGATATATGACTGCATGTGTTACGTTAGAAGCACTGCAGGTCGTCGTAGGCTCACGGCCGAAGCCGTTCGAGGTAGTGTGCACGTAAAATTTACGTAAAACGAACTTAAAACCGAAAACTGCCATTTTCGGGTAAAACTGACCAGTTTCGGGAAAATGGAAATTTGAGGCCCTTAGAGGCCGAATTTGGAGAAACTTAAAACACGAACGTTGTTCGGAACGATTTTTCCTAGGGGGATACGTGAACCGTTTTCAAAAATAAGACCCCAATGGCCTCCGTTTACCCCAAAACCCGTGGCTGATCCCCAGACCCAGTTTTCACTCAGTTTTTCGGGATCAGCCAGTTTCAAACAAAAAATGGGACGAATCTAGGCTGAATTGGAATTTTTGTAAAACACCAAAGTTTTAGTATTTTTCGAGAGCTACAACTTTTGTGAAGAAAACTTTTTCAAATTACGAACCGATTTTTAAACTGGGGTCGTTTTTCGAAGGGTGCGCAGGGAATCCGAAAATTCCTGCACCACTAGCCTTTCCAATGTCTCTAGAAAACTATTTTTCTACTACAAACTATTGTTTCGATTATGGAAAACTGTTCCAAGGGCAGTTTTCAACCTCAAATGATTTTATAAAGCACTAATCCAAGAGTTTGGATTTTTACGATTTAAGTAAAGGATTTTTATGAAGTTTTGGGATTAATTTCCCTAAATTTTCCAAGTAAGGGAAAATGAATTTTTGCAAGTTGGAGTATAGCAAGCGATTAGTTTACGAAAGGTAACCGGGAGTTATACCCGAGTTACTGGGTCAAGCCCAAGGCCCAAAGGTTGACCCAACAAGGGTTGGCCATAGTTGACCGAAGTTGACCATTGTTGATCATAGTTGACTTTGGTTGACTAACATGTGGATTTTAGTATAACCTTAAGGGTTAGTCAAGATAACCCTAAAGGACACCAAGATTAACAAACTGGGCTAAGGTATAGGGTTACTATTTGTAACCCAGTAAGACATCTAGTATCGGGGACATACAACTAGGAATATGTAGACATGTTGGTTAGATCCCCAACATTCCACAATACTAATTAGACCCTTACCTATGTCCTTCAACTAGCAGGAGGAAACCTGCAGCTGTACCCAGAGGAGGAGCAGCACTTCGTAGGACATAACGAGAGAGGTAAGTACAACTCCGCCTACAGCATAGGCCCTTTGTTGCCTGATATAATGTGCTGATATGTGATAATGTGTTATGCTATGCTATAGCTATGATATACTAAGTTATGTTATGACATGCAATGCCATGTTTTCAGAAATGCCATGTTTTCAAAAAGGCCATGTTTTGACTAATGTTGATTATGTTATAATATTGTGACATCATGAAGCATGTTCACTAATATTAAATCACTTGGTAAGAACAAGACAAGTAGGATGTTGTGTCGTGCCGACTTGCCACAAAGGCGGGTTTAAATGGTATGGTTCATGGTTTGAGTTGGATTGGATTGTAATGTGGCACAGTACACGACGGTTCGGTCAAGAACCGTCGTGTAATATATTACATTACACACGGTCTCCCGGAACCGTCGTGTAATGTACTATGTAAAAAAAATTGGGGTTTTTTGGTGATTTCCCACGGGTAGCCTAACCTGTATGTTATCCAATACACGATCCAAGATATTAACTACATTGATCAACGTAAAAATACATACCAAATTCATTAAATTACAAGTTTACATATTATAATTAATGAATTGCATTACATGGCTAGACCATTCTCCCCTAATCAAATCCAAATCCGCAGAAGTAAAAAATTATTTACTTTCAAGTACGTCAATTCCATTCAACACTATGTCCCTCATAAAACGTAAAATAAAATAACCACATTCAACGCTTCCCTCTTGTAGAGGACAAGGACGGTTCGAGATTTTTGTTTTACAGTCTCGTCTCCTTCTAATCCCTTCTCCAGTCATAATCTTCCAATCCGTTAGGACCCTAGCAAATTGATAAAGTTAAAACTAATTAAGATGCATATAATTAAGATTAAATAAAAAAATTAACATATTAAAATTGACTTACATGTTCATTAGCTCAGTAAAATCGTCTCGTTTCTTCTCTCGAAGAAGATCAAAATAAAGGACGAGGTCTTCCCATGGGTCAATGACTCCCAAAACCCAATGTCTCCCTCTGTTATGTGGCACAAGATAAAGCCGTCCTTTTGGTGCGTCACGCATAAAGCTAATAACACTGTCGGCTCGCTCTCTCATTCCAGCATCTTCAGTATCTATTCTCACCGGTGAGACCAAGGTTGGAGACACAAACGCAAACTTCTCAGCTTGCCCGTTAATCCTACATAGTTCCTCCAAATATCTGCATAAGCTTATCAAATTTGTTACTCTACCTAACATATAGAAGAATTTCTAGATAAAAAAATTTCAGAGATAGAATGTCGTACCTCATGTAGACTAATATACAATTTGCACTGATTTCTTGTAAATTAATGAACTCATAAATATCTTCAAAGCTCAGATAGACAGGCATTTCAAAAGTCATAATCGTGTATGGTATTAGGACCTTAATCTGATTACCTTGACGCATGGAACTATGTGCATAATAAGCCAAAGGCCTCATCGCCATGTTCATGTTATTAAAGTCGAACAAAGGTTGTTGTTGTTGCGTATTTTGTTGTACCTCAGTTCGAGAGTCGATCGTTTTATTTCCAAGCTTTTTTAGGTATTTTTTTCTGCCAGTTGCTGGGTCAGGAACGTGACTAGGCCCTCGACTAGCCTTGTTCATACTCGTATCGACCTCAACTAATGTTTTAGGTGTAAGAACCCGAATTTTGATGAACTTATGATTTCCTTAGAAATAAAGAAAATCTAAGTCTGAACCTGTAATATCCAGAAAATTCACAATGTTAATTCCTAAATTAATTAGGAATAAAGTCGTGAATTTTCTATATTAAGATTATTATTATTATTTTTTAAAATATTATCGTAATTATGGACTGCATTTGAAGGAAAAAGCCAAACAAGGCCTTAGGATGACATCACCTACTTTTTTTGATTTATGACATCAACTTATTTGGATTTATGACATCATAATTCCATGAACCAAGCCTTTAAAGACAAGTGTCTTGTTCTAGAAAATTCTTTCTTGTTCTCCAAGGTTTAAGGTCGGCCACCTAGCATGCCTTTTTGGCAATTTTTCAAAAAATTAGGGGTCAAATTGCAATTTTTAAAAGTTCTCCTTTTGCCTATAAATAGGGGTGACCTTTATTCATTTATTCACAACATCTAGCCAACCTCTTGCAAATTTTCTGCCCACCAAAACCGAGAAAGAAAAAGTGAGAGGGAGCCAAAAAAAAAAAAAAAAAAAAAAAAAAAAAAAACCAAAATTTTCCTAAGCCAAGCCTAGGTTAGTGTTCGGTTTGCAAGGGGAAGCTAAGGGGAGAGTTTGAGAAATTTTCCCAGCCCTTTTCTAGGCTTGCTGCCGAATGATTAAGTGCAGGGAAACCAAGAGAGAAACCGAAAATTTTAAGGGGAAGAGTTGGTTAGTGGTTGATTTTCCTCTACCTCATCAAGTAAAGGTTTTTGAAATTTCTTTGTGCTTTTCCTAGCCTAGAGGCCGACGGTTTTAAGGGGGGGAAAGTAAGGAAAAATTTTGATGGGTTAATGGATAGCTTTGGTTCAAGAAAATGCCAAGGGATCAACTAAAATTTTGGTGCAAATTTTGGTGGAGGAGCCGGTTGGTGGAGCCAAGGTGGGAGGAAATTTTGAAAGCCAAACCCTAACCCTAAAATTTGGGGTTAATCAAGGTAATCATCCCTAAACCCCATACTCTTTCCTTTGAGCATTCAATTTGAAATTTAGGTTTATTTCAAGTTGAATTTGTTAGAGCATAAGCTCAATTTTATGTTGTGCCCAAGTATGTGCTTGATTATGCATGCTAAGTGTTTGATGTAATGATTGTTGATGAATGTTTATGTAATGATGGTATGGTACGTTAGAAAAACGCTGCATGTGTGATTCTAGGCTCCCGCGGTGGCTGGTTGAGTTAGATTATGCGAATAGGACGTAAAACGAACCTAAAACAAGAAAACTGCCAGATTCGGGTGAACATTGCCCAGTTTTCTTGAGATCTAGTTTTGAGGCCTTTAGATGCCGAATTTGAGAAAACTTAAAACATCAAAGTTGTTCAAAACAGTTTTTCCTAAGAGGCAGCGTGGACAGTTTTCCAAAATGAGGCTCCAATAGCCTCCGTTTTCATGAAAACCCGAGACTGACGTGCCCAGACTTCATACACGGCCAGTCGAGTTTCAAGGCGGAAAACGAAAGGGTAAAAGGCAGAACTGGATTTTTTGAATAACGTAAAAGTTCTAGGATTTTTCGAGATCTAAAACTTTCATGAAGACAATTTTTTCAAATTCAGTATGGATTTTAAAGTAAAACAGGGTTTCTAAAAACTGTGCAGGAAACAGTAAATTCCTGTACAGGATTTTCTGAAAATCAATGCAGGAAAATGGTTTTTTGTGCAAAAACTGATAATTTGACTATGGGAACTGTTCCAAGGGCAGTTCCAATATTTCAAAGCTTTTTCAAACGCCGGTCAAAGACGGTCAAGGATGGTCAACACCGGTCAACGCCGGTCAAAGATGGTCAACCCCGGTCAAGGATGGTCAACACCGGTCAACGCCGGTCAAAGATGGTCAACGCCGGTCAACGCCCGTTGACGAGTTTTGGAAGATCGCGTTTTCAATCTATTTTCGATGTTCCGGGCATGTTTACAACCTCGGATTTGCGAGATGGAATTTTCGAAGGTTAAGAATGGCGATTAAAAGTTCAGTCGCTCGGAATTAAAAGGCGTTTGAAACGCCGACCTGGAATCGTTTTACTCACACGAACGTCGTCGAACGATCTCGATAGTAATCAAGTAGATTGTTACTCTATAAGTAATAAGGCCTTAGTAAGATTAGTAACCTAACGAGTTACTGTTTATGTCTGGTTGGGCTTTGAGCCCTAAGGTTACGGTTAGTAACCGACCGAGTTTTCATTAGTAGATGTGGGGAACGTATAATTATTTATAACTAGGATTACTCATGGTTGTTGGTTGGGATACCAACATTTAATAATTATGATTTATGATAAAATATGATGATCCATATCTTACGTCCTGTTTGAAACAGGAATATGACATGTTATCGTGCCTCGATGGAACGATAGACCAATGGCGTAGGATGAGAGGTAAGTACAACTCCACCTACAGCATGGACAAAATGTTTTTTGTTGCATGTTGTGTTTTAAGAAATCATATATTGATTTACATGATTTACCTATGATATGTTATGTTAAGTTTATGATAAGTTTATGCTATGATTTTATGCTATGAAGTTATGTTATGAAGCTTATGTTACGATAAGTTATGTTATGAAGTTATGTCATAATAAGTTATGCTATGAAGTTATGTTATGAAGCTTATGTTACGATAAGTTATGTTATGAAGTTATGTCATAATAAGTTATGCTATAATAAGTTATGTTATGATATAACATATCATAATAAGTTATGCTATAACATATCATAATAAGTAATGTTATGATAAGTTATGCTATGAAGTTATGTTATGATAAGTTATGCTATGAAGTTATGTTATGATATGTTATGTTATGGTAGGATATGTTATGATGTTATGTTATGGTAAGTTAGGTTATGATAGGTATGTTATGTTATGATGTGTTATGTTACGAGGTATTATGTTATGATACATTATGCTAGAAAGTTTTAAGTCATGATTGAGATTGTTTTATGATGTATGTTTTGATACGTGACATCATGAAGCATGTTCACAAATATTAAATCACATGGTAAGAATAAGTTAAGTCATGAGATAGGATAAGACAAGTTAATGTTATGGTGTCGTACCGACTTGCCACGAGGGCGAGTTTAAATGGTTTGGTTTATGGTTTGAATTGGATTGGACTGGCGGCCCCAATCACTCTATGTAAACGATTAGTTTCATGGTTTGATTTGGTTTGGACTGGCCGCTTCCAACCACTCCATAGCTATGTACCACGATACGTGCACATATGACATGACATGTTGGGGATTAGAACTAAGTTATTGAAAGCATAATTAATTTATAAGAAAACATAATCGGTTCACGCATTCTTGCACGCAAAATGTTTTGTGGATTGAATATTGTACTTACTGGGCAATTAGCTCATTACTTACGTTCATGCTGTAGGTAAGCAACCTAACGGCAGTACTTGATGCAATACTGTGGAGAGTTGATGCTGCGGACTGTGAAATATGGAATGGACACCACCACGGATTTTGGAAAAAAAATAGGTTTTTGTAAAATACATTTGTAAAGTGTGTTTTGAAGAAATAGAATGTTTTAAGAAAAGTTTCAAGTATGTATGGCAAGCAAGTTGCCTCGTGTTGTACCGATCCGCGCTAGGTCGGGTCTGGTCCACGATCTTGGTACTCAGGTGAGTACATATGAATACGTATGATGATAAGTTAAGTTTTATGTATGGGACTAAGTCAAGTTTACGTTTGAGAGTAAAAGAATTTTAAAATAAAGTTTTAAAGAAAAAAATTTTACTCTGGAATTTTCAGCAAGCTTAAAGCTTTTTGTTAAGAATTAAGTTAAGTAAGTAAGTAAGGTGACGGCCCACATCTACGTAGTCGTCCCCCTACGTAGATGGTGGTAGGTCGGGGCGTTACATTAGGCCAGGCAACAAACCCATTAACAGCATCCTCCACAATGGTTGCCTCGTACGTTGGTATAGGTAATGCTGATTTTTTTAATTTTGGCACATTGATTGACACTCGCACGTTCCCTTCCCCCAGTGGAATCCCATGCACCGTATCGGTGGGAAGGCTCTCCAGCCATGCTGTTCCAAACGCAACAAGCAACTGTCCACCCTGCACTTCATCGAAAATATAGAGCTTACACTCCTGACTGTCGACCGGCATGGTTGGCGGATCAGAAACTCCATGTTGTTTTTCTTGGGCAGAGCAACTAGCCTTAAAGCTGTTGTGTTGGTCCACGGTTGGCACATTGTTAGGATCAACCGAGGGCTCCACATCTTTTTTCGCACATAAACCACGCACCAACGCCTTTAATTCTTCTATTTCACGTTTCATTGATAGTACTTCATTGTCTTTACTCGAACTTTGATTTAGGTTAAAGTACTGAGACGGCTTTATGAACTTTGATTGCCCACGGACACGCCCCCTGTATTCGGGTCTAGATAATGCCTGCGACAATACATCACTAGTGCCAACTGATTCGAAAGTGCCTTGGCTCTCCTGTGTGTTGTACTCCCTCTACAAAATAATTAACAGAACTCATTTAAGCTTAAGGGTTGCAAGTACGTATAGTAGTGATGAAGAATTGATTGTTAGTTAGTAAACTTACTATCAACTCGCTAACTTTTTTACATGCTGGATCTTTCAACTCTCCATCTTCGCCTGTCTGTTGCTCTAGCCACAAACCATCTCTTCTTTCCCATTTCCCAGCCTTATTAAACTATAATTTAACATCGTTAGTTTAAATGAGGACATATTTCTATAAATGGCATACTATTTAGTACGAACAAAATTTATTCACATACCTTTTCCTAGTCGAGCTTCCTATATCCGTCTTGGCCTCCTCTTGATGAGTATTCGTTGTTTGTCCTTATTTCGCTTCCACGATCAGATAGTTGTCGGAATTGTGAGGTTGTTCTATACTGAACGAATTTCACCCAATCCTCTTCTTCTATATTGGGGTAGTTGTCAATAACTTTTTGTGGCTGTGTCCACACACTTTCTTCTGTTACAAATTCCTCGACAAACGTCTTGTACAGATCATGCTGAAAATTCCTTGCAGCTTTACCACACGATTTTAAACAAGTAGTCCGAAACCAATCATCTACGGTGAATGAAGTAACAGTTTCTTTCCAAATAATCTATTTCAATCCGTCTAAATCACGAGATCTCCAATCTTGTATCCATGTTGGAACGTGCTCTCGAGCGAGCACACCAATCTAGCTCATCAATTCATCACCGTGCTTCCCTTTCGGTTGTCATTTCTCATCAAACGTGACTTGAATTCGTTCACCTCTTTTCCTTGCCATATGGACGCGTTTCATTATAGTTGCCCGTCGCTTTCCATCGACATTGGAATCCAACGGGTTTTTCCTTCGTGCTCGTCCCTTTTTGGAATGTTCCATCATATTCGTTCACCTATATTTATGGCAACACCAAAATAAATAAAACAAAACAATTATGTCGGACCAATATAATCGAATCTTCAATAACTTTAACTACTAACCACACATTACAACTTTGTTTTTTAAATTGGCGCAAATTTGCACAAACGACCTATTTTGTGGGAATTTCGTCAATAAGAAACAAAAAACCATTGACGAATGTATAAACGGCTAAGTCATAGTTAGGCACGCGCGGGCCCACACGCCCACAGGCGCGCGCTCTCGCTCGACCACCGGCATGTGCGCACCCGTACGCCCCCCACGGGTGCGCGCCATAGATGGGCGTGCGCGCCCGCACGCTCCCCACTGGTGCGCGCCACCCACGGGCGCGCACCGCCCCCCATGGGTGCGCGCACACCACAGATCCTAGGCACCCGTCGCGGGCTCTATGGACGTAGGGCAATTTTAGGCATTCTTCATGTATTTTCATGATAGGGGATTTGATGTAAAATTGCTATAGTTATGCTATGTATATTTTTCAAACTCTATACGTGTAACGACCCGCCTAGCACAGGCCGTTACCATACATACATACTTACATACTGAACTTCTTATACTTACTTACATACTTATGAAAACAGCGGAAATTTTTTTTTTTTATATGGCATACGAGTGCAACATATAAAAGTATCTTTAGCAAAATATTTACCATAACATAAATTCATAAAGAACAAAACGCGTAGCAGCTAGATTTCCCACATTTCACAGTTTGCTCCGCCATGCCCTTCCATCTTGTATCAACCATTGCTGACGGTTGCTTACCTACAGCATAAACGTAAGACAGTGAGCTTTCGCTCAGCAAGTACAACCTCCTATACCGCGATAAAAACAAACATAATTTATCCTTACACGTTCTAGCTTAACTTATCATGCATATCATATCATTTCTTATCTTCATTCATCATAACATAACATACATGTCGTAATGCATGGTCCATTTATGCTTATTTTATGCTCAATTCATGCTTAACTTACTTTCATTTCTTATCTTACTTATGGGCCCCTTACTTGTGTGTATGTACCGGGCGCGCGACTATGGAGTGGTTGGGGCGGCCAAACCATTTCCAACTCAAACCATAGTCCAACCCGACCTTACTCGGGTCGGTACAACACAGGCGATTTGCTCGCCATCTTTCTTTTCATCTTGTCGTGTCATACTTGATCTTATTATTCTTATAAGATTTCGTGAACATGCTTCGTGCTCTTATACTTACATGCTTCATGTAATCATAACATTCATCATAAACATACCTTAACTTATCATACTACATAACCTAGCATACAACATATGATATATTGCATAGCATATCAATAACATAACATAACAACAATAACATCACTTAGCATTAACAATATAACATAGCAACAACAACAACAACATAACATAGCATCAACAACTGCATAACATACATTCCTAGCATACATCTAACATACTTAGGCAAGTACCACAACAAAGCTTATACTGTAGGCGGTGGTTGTACTTACCTCTCTTGCTATGTCCTGCGTTATGCTGCTTCTTCTCAGAGTACAGCTACAGGTTCCCTCCTGCTGGTTGAAGGACATAGGTGAGGTTTTAGTTAGTATTGCGGAATGTTGATAATCTAACCAACATGCTTACATAATCCTAATTGTATGTCCCCAATACTAGATATCTTACTGGGTTACAAATAGTAACCCTATTATTAATAGCAACCAAATATGAATTAATTCTTTAAGAGGTTACGTTGAGTAACCTCATGTGCTAAACCCTATACATACTGTTAGGGTTAGGTTACCTTCCTAACCTTGGGCTTTATTATAATTATTGGGTTTCCTTAATTAACCCTATATCTTAGCCCAATTTATTAATCTTAGTATCCTTTAGGGTTATCTTGTCTAACCCTTAAGGTTAATTATAATTGGACTCTTGATCAATCAAAGTTAACCCTATATGGGTCAAACTTGAGCTCTAGGCCTTGGCCTAGTAACTTGGATATTATTTCCGGTTATTACCCGAAATCATTTTACTTACCCAGTTTGGTTTAAAAAATCCATTTTCCATTTCTTTGGAAACTTGGGTAAATTAACTTCAAAAAATATTTTACATAACTCATAAAAATTCATATCCTTGAAATAGGTTTTTGAAAAATCATTTAGGGCTGGAAACTGCCTTTGGAACAGTTTCCCTAGTCAAAACAGTGGTTTTGGGAAAAGATATAATTTTTCGGAACTGTTTTTAGAAAATCCTGTACAGGAATTTCCTATTCCCTGCACAATCTTTATAAAACCGTGTCAGTTTAAAAATCCATTCTGATTTTGAAAAAGTTGTCTTCACGAAAGTTCTAGCTCTCGAAAAATCCTAAAACTTTCGTGTTTTGAGAAAAATCCAGTTCTGCTTGTATTTGCGTCAGTTTTTGTTAAAAACTGGCTGATCCTGTAAACTGGGTCTGGGCAGACTAGCCACGGATTTTTGTAGAAACGGAGACCATTGGAGCCTCATTTTGGGATTCTGCCCGCGTTTCCCTCTAGGAAAACTCGTTCTGAACAACTTTTATGTTTTACGTTTTACCCAGTTCGGCCTCTAAAGGCCTCAAATTTCACTTTTCCCGAAACTGGCCAGTTGGTACCCGAACTGGCAGTTTTCGGTTTTAAATTCGTTTTACGTCCTATTTCGTGTAATCTAACTCAACCGATCACGCGGGAGCCTAGATAGCATACATGCAGCGTTTTCTAACGTCCCATATGAACCAACATGCAACTCAAACGTGCCCATGCAAACCAAAACCCGCATTAACCTAGCCTAGGTTTGCATGGTTCTAACTTTGCATTACAATTAAACCATTCATCATCCATTCACCCTTAAACTTAGCAGTCCAACATACACTGCCTAGGGCAGATTGTGGACCAAAAATCAGGGGCATACAACCATTCACATCTAGCATGCAACCTATCAATCAACAAGCATAAACATAACCAAATCAAAGCTATTAAACCAAACCACCCTTAACCCTAAATCAAGCACCACACCTAACCAATCTATGGCAAAGAAAACTTGAGCTTATGCTCTTACAAATTTCAACTTGAAATACAAATAAATTTCAAATTGAAAGCTTAATTGAAAAGGTTTGAGCTAAAGAAATTACCTTGGCTCAAGGCTAGGGTTTGGGTCCAAAACTTCCACACCACACACGGTTTTCACCACACCAAGTTGCCAAAAAATTTGGTTTGGCCTCAAGATTTGTCCTTCACCTAAGGCTCGGCCACACCACCCTTGAAACACTAAAATTGCAGTTTTTTAACTGCTTTCCCTTGCTCAAAACCGTGGCTGCCCTAGACCAAAAAAAATGGTCTCAAAACTTGTTTTCGGTTGATTGAATCAAACCCGAATTGACCCTAACTTTTCCCCTTAAATTTTGAGTTTCTCTCTTGGTTTTTCCTGCACTTAAACACTCGGCAGCAAGCCTAGAAAAGGCTGGGAAAATTTCTCAAACTCTCCCCTTAGCTTTCCCTTGCAAACCGAACACTAACCTAAGCTTGGTTTAGGAAAATTTTCATTTTTTTTCTTGGCTCCCTCTCACTTTCTTTCTCGGTTTTGGATGGGCAGAAAAATGGCAAGAGTTTGGCTAGATGTTGTGAAAAATGAACAAGGACCACCCCTATTTATAGGCAAAAGGAGAACTTTTTAAAATTCAATTTTGACCCCTAAATTTTTGAAAAATTTGCCAATTGGCATGCAAGGTGGCCGGCCATTCCCTTGTGGAAGAAGCAAAATTTTTTCTAGAACAAGACACTTGTCATTCAAGGCTTGGTTCATGGAATTATGATGTCATAATTCCAAATAAGGATGATGTCATAATTTAGAAGGTATATGATGTCATCCTAAGGCCTTGTTTGGCTAATTTTTGAAAAGCAAACCCATTTTAAGCTAACACAGATAGATCTAATACTGTGTTTACTAATACACAGTACAATTCAGTACTGTTTTACTTGACTGCAGTCCAAAATTTATCTGCGTAAAAATGGACTGTATAAAATTTTTCTTATATTTCCGAGCCCTTTTGGTCTTTAATTCCTACTAGGTGTGCTTGATTTTCTAAGGTGGTTTTC
This sequence comes from Ficus carica, assembly GCA_009761775.1. Classification (NCBI taxonomy): domain Eukaryota; kingdom Viridiplantae; phylum Streptophyta; class Magnoliopsida; order Rosales; family Moraceae; genus Ficus; species Ficus carica. The sequence continues at coordinate 24,637,509 of CM019740.1, forward strand.
AAAGCCTATTCATGCTATCTCAATCGTAAAGACGGCTTTTACAGTATTCTTTATTACACAATACTACAAAGTCACTCCTTTGACCGTTCTTGGTCAAACTTTGACTTTCGTAAAATCATATACTTTTTTCGTCCCTTTTTGTCTTAAAAGGTCCGTTGCTAATCTACATAGTCCATTTTGAGTTTTATTGATCCTGAAAACTCATAAAATGTAAGAAAACTCTTAACCGAGCTTCTCTTTTAATAATACCTTGATGGTATACATTTAATTTCTTTAAATGGATCTTTAATGGCAAACAACAATACAAGAGAGCAAATGTGTTTTAGTTTATATAGAAAGTCACCTTGCTTTTATTTGAAAAAGAATATGCACGGCCACACGAAGATGGAGGCGGCTTCGGCAACGACGGCAACGGCGGCTTGCTCGGATTCTAAAAGAGTGGTCGCGGCGGGTTGTTGAAGGATGTGGGTACTTGAGAAATGTAGAGAGTGTGAAGAGATAACTTAAGAAATTCTTTGCGGATATAAAGATAAATGAGAAGGAAAATTTATTTAAGTTATGGGTTTTGCGCGCGGATTTTGAAAAATTAAATTTGGGCATTTTCAAAATTTTTAGGAGATTACACGACGGTCTGTTGAGAACCGTCGTGTAATCCCACCCCCAAGGAGGATTACACGACTGTCCCAAGTTACCGTCGTGTAATCACCCCTCGAAAGGATTAAACGACGGTCCCGAGGGACCGTCGTGTAATCCTCCTTAGTGGGTGGGATTACACGATGGGCTCGAGGGACCATCGTGTAATCCTCCTTGGCTGGAGTATTACACGACGGTCCCTCGGGACCGTCGTGTAAATTGGGCTTACACGACGGTCCCTCGGTGTAAGAACCTGAATTTACGATAAACTTATGATTTCCTTAGAAATAAGGAAAATCTAAGATTTTATTATGTATGTCGATATAAAGCTCATGATCTGAGTAAATATCAGAATATGTTTGAGTTCTCGTTTAATTAGCTACGAGATTCAATAATAGGTTGCTTTGTCAAGCATGGGGCCTTTTGAGGAAAAAGGACAAAATAGGAATTTATGATTTTCTTCGGGTCAACTTTGACCAAGGTTGACTTTAGGTTGACCAAGGTTGACTTTGGGTTGACCAAGTTGACTTTTGGTTTGACTGAGACGGTACTGCAGTGTAATCAACAGTATGAAAATTATACTGTGGAAAACCCTCATTTCAGTCAAATAAGCTATAAGACCACCCTAGAAAAATCAAGCACATTAGTTAGAGCAGTATGGATTAAATAGTTTCAAGTTCTAAGAAAAAATCCATATGCAGTCCAATTTTACGCAGATGAACTCCGGACTGCAATTTAGTGAAACAGTACTGTTTTAAGTGAAAGCAGTATTTGTAAAATTTCTTATTAGTGTGATTATGGACTGCATTGGTAAAGAAAAACCAAATGGAGCCTTAATTTTGAGGACACCTCATATGGTGATAACCAATTAGATTAATTGGATTTTTGAAAATTATGGAAAGTAAGTTTTAAGCATGATTTGAGGTTGAAAAATTGGCCAACAAACCACATTGTATGGCCGGCCACTCTAAGGTTTTAGGGGGGCAATTATGCTTGCTTTTGAGGAATTAAATGCAAGATAAGATAGAAAAGGTGTGGTAGGTGTTGTCTATGGTTCACCCTTGGACACATCACCTTGTTTGGCTTCCACACACACATGTTCTAGAACTAGCTAGTATGGCCGGTTCTTTTCTTTAGCAAGACTTGGTGAACAAGTTTTGTTTTGGGTGAGGTAAGCAAATGTGACATAAGAATGGTGAGGTAAGCAACCAAGTGGCTTGGTGAGCAAGCCAATTTTGGTTCACACACTTGGCATGGCATGACCGGTGGAAGGTGGATAGGAAAGCCTTGGTGAACAAGCAAAATTCTTTTGGTTCATGCACTAGTATGGCCGGTCATTGAGAGCCTTGTAGAGCAAGCATTTTTGTTTGATGATGTAGGCCATGTGATGCAAGCATGGTGAGGTAAGCTTGGGTGGTAGGTGTTGCCTTTGGTCCACCTTTTGACACATCACTCTCATTGGCTTCCACACACTTGTTTAGAAGCCTTGTTGAGCAAGCAAATTCTTGGCTCATTCCCAGCATGAATGGCCGGCCACCTAGGAGGATTGATGGGCAAATATTTTGCTCATTAAACCCTTATGTGCAATTAAGGAAACTTTAAGTTTTCACCTATAAATAGGGGTAGTGGGTTCACAATTTTTGAGCATGAAATTGAACCCGAAACTCTACCAAAATTCCCACTCATTCTCTCCCCCTCACCCTAAGGCCGAAAATGAAAACCATAAGAGAGAAAAAGAGAGGTATGGATGGATTTTATAGAGAAATAGGTAGAAGAAATTCGGATCCAATCTTGAGATTTCACCTCTAAGATCTTGGGGTAATCTTCTCAAATCCCTAAGCCTTTTTATTAAGTTTTGATTCAAGGTTTTATATGTATTTTCAGTGGGTTTTGTAAGAGCTTAAGCTCATTTATTTTCATGCAAAAGTTTAGTATGTGCTTGATTAGGGTTATGGTAAGCTAGATCTATGTTATGGTAAGCTAGATCTAGGTTTTCATTTATGTGTTATGATTTTATGTATGGATGTATGATGATATGATTTTCCGTTAGATACACTGCATGTTTGTCGTAGGCTCACGGTTGAGACTGTTTGAGGTAGCGTGTGCGTAGACTTTACGAAAAAATGGATTTTCAAGCAAAAATGCCAGTTTCGGGTAAAACCGGGCAGCTTACAGGAAAATAAAATTTTGAAGCTCTTAGAGGCAGATTTTGGTAAAACGTAAAACATGAAAGTTGTTGGGAAGGGTTTTTCCTAGGGGGCACCAAGGACAGTTTTTCAAAATACGGCTCCAATGGCCTCTGTTTTTATGAAAATCCGAGACCTGGTCAATATTGGTCTGCCCAGACCTTATGCACGGCCAGCCGGCTTCAACCAAGAAAATGAACAAGTTAAAGATAGAATTAGGCTTTGTGTAAAACATAAAAGTTTTAGGATCTTTCAAGATCTACAACTTACATGAAGAAAGATTTTTATAATTCCAAACAGATTTTAAAGTAAAAATTAGATTCCCAAAACTGTGCAGGAATCAAGAAATTCCTACACTGGATTTTAAGAAAACAGTGCAAAAGCAAGAAATCCCTACTCATGCACTGACACTTGAATTAAGAAACTGTTTTCAAGAATTGAACAAGTTTTCTGAAGAAAAGAAATAACTGAATTATGTTAAGTTGTATGGTAACCAAGTGGGATACCACTATTGGGTCTTAGTAACCCAATAGGGCATTAACCGATTTATGTTTGGGCTCATACCCAGGGTTACTAGAAGTAACCTAAAAGGATATTAACGTTTAAGGATTATGATTTATGGTAAGATAGAATATGACTGATTCTTATCTTACACCCTGTTAGGAAAACGGGAATATGTGCTATGTTTGGCGATAACTAAGAGCGTAGGACAACAGGTGTGACGCCCCGACTTCCCAAGCCAGGTCGACACCATACATACTTGTTCTTTACTTGAAAATTTGAGAAATTTTTTTTTTTCTTTAAAACATATTCACATACGTCATTTTGTAGCGAAAAACTTGTTATGCATACATACCATATTGAAAGTATAATTTTAAGTCTTCAAACTTCATACATATAACAAAACATAATATACTTGTGAAGTATTAACATATTTTCTGATAATTGAATGCGGAAAATTATGCGTAGTGGTATCGCACACCGCCCTTCACCCACCGCATCATCCGCATAGCCCACCACTTAAGCTGCAGGCTTCTTACCTACAGTATGAAATATAAGAGTGAGCTTTCGCCCAGCAAGTTCAAACATAATCTCACAAAATATTTCAAACCTCTTTAAAAGGAAACATGCCAATCATCACGAAACTCATGCATGAACCATTTATGATTGATTGAATGTCTTATGTTTCATTATAGACTCAATCTTTATTATCTTGTCTCAACATGTGGGCCCATAGTGTACGTACCAAAAGCGCGCAGCCTCCAGACAAAGCTAGGGTTTGCAAGGCCCTAACAGTTCTGGGAATTAAACTGAACCCTTCACGATCACGGAAGGTAAATATCACAACTGAAACATGTAGCCTCCACGATCACGGGAGGTTGGTACGACACCTTACTTGTTTCATCTTACCATGTGGTTTAACATTAGTGAACATGCCTCATGATGTCACTATGTCATATCATACTCAACATTTGCCATAACATGGCCTTCTTGAAAACATGGCATTTCTGAAACCATGGCATTTTTGAAAACATAACATTTCTGAAACCATGGCATTTTTGTAAACATGACATTTCTGAAACCATGACATTTTTGTAAACATGGCATTTCTGAAACCATGGCATTTTTGTAAACATGGCACTTTTATAAACATGGCATTTTTGTAAACATGGCACTTTTGTAAACATGGCATTTTTGTAAACATGGTATAACATGTCATAACATAACTTAGCACATCATAGCCATAGCATAGCATCACATATCATAGCACAACATAGCATGTATATTTGAAAATATAGTATTCTTGAAAATAGTCTTTACTATCTTCATACTGTAGGTGAGGTTCGATACTTGCCTGATATGCTATGTTCCGGGTTTTGTTGCTTCAACTCAGATCGCAACTGCAGGTTACTTCCTGCTATTAAAAAGAACATAGGATAAGAATCCTATAAAATGTTGGTGACCTTTCCAACATTCTAGTTATATGTCCCCATACAAATCTTGATTATTTACTAGGTTACTAATCGTAACCCTAGAGTTTGTGCTTAACCAAACTTGATCCATTACTTGTTAGGTTACTTGAGGTAACCTTGGGTATTAAACCTATGTATATATGAATAGTATCAGGTTACTATTCCTATTATCGGGCCTAAGCTTTAGTAACTTGGGTATCCTTCCCGGTTACTATCCGTCAACCTCTTGTTACTATACTTTGGCTTTTAAAATCCAAATATGGAAAATTTGACGACAATCTTTTGTTTAACTTAAAAATTCGTAGTTTTCAAAGTGTGACTTTATAAAAATCATTAAAGGCTGAAAACTGCCTTTAGAACAGTTTTCACCGTCAAAACAGTGGTGTTGGTGCAAAAATACAGTTTTTCTGCATGTTTTTAGAAAATCCTGTGCATGAATTTCTTGCTCTTATGCACAGTTTTTATAGTTCAGGTTGTATTTAAAAATCCAGATTGAATTTGAAAAACTTGTCTTCATAAAAGTTCTTTCTCTTGAAAAATTCTAAAACTTTTGTGTTTTAAGAAAAACCCAGTTCTGCTTGGATTCTTGTCAGTTTTAATTTGAAACCTACTGGACGTGTAGACTAGGTCTGGCAGATTAGTCTCGGATTTTCATAAAAACGGAGGCCATTGGAGCCTCATTTTGCAAATCTGTCCATGATGTCCCCTAGGAAAAACTGTTCCGAGCAACTTTCATGTTTTAAGTTTTGCCTAATTCGGCCTCTAAAGGCCTCAAAATCGGCTTGCCGTAAAACTGGTCAGGATCCACCCGAACCTGGCAGTTTTTCGGTTTAGAGTTCGTTTTACGTCCTATTTCATGCAAACTACCTCAACCGAACTTGCGGGAGCCTAGATAGCAAGCATGCAGCGTATTCTAATGTTCCTTACCATCATTACATAAACATTCATCACATCAAACACTTAGTGTGCATAACCAAGCACAACTTAAACATATTTAGGGACATATAACTTATCAAACACCTAGCATGCAATTCTAGAGTCGGCTTGCACATAAAAAAAAAACAGGGGGCATACTATTCATCATCCATCTAGCATGCAACCCTAGTCATCAACTCAACATAAGCACAATTAAAGCTCATAACAAATATAAACATCCAACCACCCCTTAATACCTAATCAAGCACCACCTAAAGCAATAAAATAGCTTTGAGCTTATGCTCTTACATCCAATGGCTTGAATACACTTAAATTCCTCAAATTGAATGCTCAATTTAAAGCTTAGGGTTGGGAGGATTACCTCTAGGGTTTGGAATTGATTTCTTAAGCTTGGATCCCAAAACTTTTTTTTTTTCTTTCCCTTGGCTGCCACCCACCGGTTCCTCCACCAAATCTTGCACCAAAATTTTAGTTAATCCTTTGGTATTTCCTTGAACCAAAATCAACCAAAACCAAACAACATTTTTCCTTACCTTTTCTCCTTATCACAGCCGGCCACTAGGCCTAGAAAAGGGCACCAAATTTTTTTCAAAACCTTTGCTTGATGTTGTAGAGAAAAACCGACCACCCTAGCACTAAAACCCCTTTTGGTTCTCAAATTTTTCTTTGTTCTTGCTCACCCTTGGAAGTCCAGATTTCTTGAGAGAGAAAATGGCAAGAGTTTGGCTGATTTTTCTTAATTTCTTGAAGCAAAAACCGCCGCCCCCCCTTAAGCCTATTTATAGGTGAGATTTTGGACCTTTTTGCAAAATTTTTGGTTCACCTTTTTCTTGCAAGTCCTTGGAACAAAACCAATTTGCACAAAATTTTGCCTATAGCCCCCCCATGTGGCCGGCCATTAGAGGTGAACTTGGAGGCCAAGTTTTGATTTCTTTCCATAAGCTTTGTTAAATAATTATGATGTCATAATTATAGGATAAGGCGATGTCATCCGCCTTAGGCCTTGTTTGGCTATTTTCTTCAATAATCAATCCATTTTTTTAAGCTTCACAGATATTTCCAATACTGTGTTTACTAATACACAGTACAATTCAGTACGGTTATACTGAGCTGCAGTCCAAAATTTATCTGTGTATAGTTGGACTGTATAAAAATTTCTCTTTTTATTTAAAGTCCTTTGGCCCTTAATATCCCATTTTAGGTGCTTGATTTTTTTCTATGGTGGTTTTAAATCTTAATTATACTATCTTGTCTGTAAAGACGGTTTTCCCAGTATTTTTCCCATACTGCTTATCATATCACAGTACCGTCTTACTCTGGTCAACCTTTGACTTATTCTGGTCAAACTTTGATTTTTTTATCAAACTTTGATCATCGTGAATTCATGAATTTCCGTCATGTCTTTTTCCTTAAAAGGCCTATTATGGGGTCTCGTAATTAATTTACCGAGAACTCAACCCTATACTGGTAAAATTATGAATTTTGTATTAGTGTTCATAATTTTCATACAATTGCACATAAACACATAGTACAAACTTTAGATTTCTTATATACAAGAAAATCATGAGTTCGTGAAAATTTTTGGATATTACAACAGGTAAGTACAACTCCACCTACAGCATGGACAAAACATTTTTGTTGCATGTTATGTGTTTAAGAAATCATGTATTGATTTACATGATTTACCTATGATATGTTATGATAAGTTTAAGTTATGTTATGAAGTTATGCTATGAAGCTTATGTTATGATAAGTTATGCTATGAAGTTATGTTATGTTAAGTTATGCTATGAAGCTATGTTATGATAAGTTATGCTATGATGTTATGCTATGAAGTTTATGTTATAATAAGTTTATGTTATGATATTATGCTATGATATGCTTATGTTATGATAAGTTTATGCTATGATGTTATGCTATGAAGTTTATGTCATGATAAGTTTATGTTATGATATGATGCTATGATATGTTATGTTATGATATGTTATGTTATGGTAAATTATGTTATGATGTATTATGATTGTGATTATTTTATGTTGTATGTTTGGCTACGTGACATCATGAAGCATGTTCACGATTATTAAATCACATGGAAAGAATAAGTTAAGTCAGGAGATAAGATAAGACCTGTTAATGTTATTGTGTCGTACCGACTTGCCACGAGGGCTGATTTAAACGGTTTAGTCTATGGTTTGAATTGGATTGGACTGGCTGCCCCAATCACTCTATGTAAACGATTAGTTTCATGGTTTGACTTGGTTTGGATTGGCCGTCTCCAACCACTCCATTGCTATATACCACGGTACATGCACATATGACATGACATGTTAAAGAATAGAACCAAGTTAATGAAAGCATAATTGAATTATAAGAAAACATAATCGGTTCACGCATTCTTGCACGTCAAAATGTTTTTGTGGATTGAATATTGTACTTATTGGGCAATTAGCTCATTACTTACGTTCATACTGTAGGTAAGCAACCTAACGGCAGTACTTGATGCAATACTGTGGAGAGTTGGTGCTGCGGACTGTGAAATGTGGAATGGACACCACCACGGGTTTTGGAAAATAGGTTTTTGTAAAATACATTTGTAAAGTGTGTATTGAAGAAATGGTATGTTTTAAGAAAAGTTTCAAGTATGTATGGCAAGTAAGTTGCCTCGTGTTGTACCGATCCGCGATAGGTCGGGTCTGGTCCACGATCTTGATAGTCAGGTGAGTACGTATGAATATGTATGAAGATAAGTTAAGTTTTATGTATGAGAAGAAGTATGGGACTAAGTCAAGTTTAAGTTTTAGAGTAAAAGAGTTTTAAAATAAAGTTTTAAAGAAAAAATTTTACTCTGGAATTTTCAGCAAGCTTAAAACTTTTTGTTAAGAATTAAGTTAAGTAAGTAAGTAAGGTGACGGCCCACGTCTACGTAGTCGTCCCCCTACGTAGATGGTGTAAGTCGGGGCGTTACACTCGGGACCGTCGTGTAATCCTCCTGGGCTGGGGGGTTTACACGACGATCCCTCGGGACCGTCGTGTAATCTTCCTTGGCTGGGGAAGATTAAACGACGGTCCCGAGGGACCGTCGTGTAAACCCCCCAGCCAGGGGATTACACGACGGTCCCTCGAGATCGTCGTGTAAACCCTCCATAAGGGAGAGCTTACACGACGGTCCCTCGGGACCGTCGTGTAAACCCCCCAGCCCGGGGATTACACGACGGTCCCTCGAGACCGTCGTGTAAACCCTCCACAAGGGAGGGCTTACACGACGGTCCCGATGGACCGACGTGTAATCCTTCTGGGCTGGGGGGTTTACACGACGGTCCCGAGGGACCGTCGTGTAATCTTCTGATTCCAGTGTCTCATGACCACAAACCGACAGTCTAATCTCCTATGTTATTTACAAAAATTACTGAAACTGGACTATTAAGCCCTGTTCAAAATTAATCTTCAATATATATATATATATATAGCAATGAACATGACAAAATAAAGATAATACATCTTGAATTGAAATAAAAAATTCATGTTGTACAAAACAAATGGCATAATGTTCAAGTTTTTTTCTTTTTCCTCTTTGCTTCCTCAACACGTGTCCATTCAATATCTGGTCGAACCAAGTGGAAAACATCATCATCGAATTCGTCAATCTCCTCAACCGGTGGCAACCCCTGTGTAAAAGATGGAATGTTGGAGCAATCTTCGTTATCTTCTTGACTATCAAGGATCAATTTTGGCTTCATCGGCACAACTAGGGACAACTCTACATTGCTGGGATTCATTGTGTAAAATACTTGGATTGCTTGTGATGCCATAATGAATGGATCATTTTTGTATCCCAATCTTCTAAAGTCCACTACTGTGATGCCATCTCTATCAATCCTTACATAATTATTGTCGGCCCATGTGCACTTAAAGAGTGCGACATGTAAACAACAGTAATCAAGTTCCCAAATATCTTCAATGAAACCGAAGTAGTTCATAGTTTCATAAACTGGATTCTTGTCCTTGGCAGATGAAATATGCATGGCCTTAGCATGGATACTAACACCACTATTTTGAATAGGATGCTTCTCATCTCTTTCGCGGGTGTAGAATGTATAACCATTGACGAAGTATGATGTATACCGTGTAACAATCATCGACGGACCTCTAGAGAGGTTGATCAAGTCTTGCGAAAAACCATCGTGCTGAAAGACATGTCTTCGTAGCCATTGACGAAACGTCCGATTGTGTTCATCTTGTAGCAACTTTTCATTTCGTCCTCTTCTTGGATTTCTATCTCGTAATTCCTGTAGGTGCACCTCAATGAAAGGCTCCACTTCAACCCTATTATGTAAAGTATAGAGACAAGCTTTCTCCCATTCACATCGATTTACCGGCGATGGAATGCCGACGGATAGTCCTTTCCAGTCAATGTTTGTAGTTTTTAGCAACCCAATCGCATCCGCGGTGGACAAATACTCGGAGCAAAATTTGACCGATTCCTCCGCAATGTAGCTTTCTATTATACATCCTTCCGGCCTATTTCGGTTCTTGACATAACCCTTCAAAACCTTCATGTACCTTTCAAAAGGATACATCCAACTCAAGTACACCGGTCCACAGAGCTTAACTTCCCGGACTAAGTGCACCATTAGATGAATCATTATGTCGAAAAATGAGGGTGGAAAGTACTTCTCAAGCAAGCACAAAGTCTTAACCAACTCTGATTGTAGCAAATCTAGTGTCAACGGATCAATTACCTTGCAGCATATCGTATTGAAAAATGAGCATAACTTGGTAATTGTAAATCTCACATCCTTCGTTAAAACTCCTCGCAAGGCTAGCGGTAATAATTGTTGCATCAAGATATGACAATCGTGTGTTTTCATTCCAATCAGCCTCAGATCCTTCATAGACACCAACCTTTTGAAGTTGGAAGATTACCCGTTGGGCACTTTTACAGAAGCGAGCCACTCACAAAGCTTTTTTTTCTCTTGTCTTGATAATGTGTACTTTGCCGGAGGTAAGTAAGTAGCATTCCCTCTTTTCGTAGGGATCAAGTTAGGTCTAATCTTCAAATCCTTAAGATCCAACCGTGCATTTTCACCATCTTTGCTCTTATTAGAAATGTCAAGCAATGTGCCCACTATTGATTCACAAACGTTTTTCTCAATATGCATCACATCCAAGCAATGACAAACGAAAAGTGTCCTCCAATATGGAAGTTTGTAGAAGATTGACCGCTTTTTCCAAGGTCCATCAACCACTGGATCCTTGTTACTCCGTTTTCTTTTCCCAAGCACCACTTTCAAATCCTTAACCATCTCAAAAACGTCGTCGCCCGTCAAAACCCGGGAAGGGATTCTTTCTTCCGTATTACCATCGAAAGCCTTTTTTTGTTTGCGGTATCGATGATTTTTTGGTAAGAATCTCCTATGACCAAGGTAAACGGTTTTCTTACCATTCTTCAACCGGATGGAAGATGTTTCTTTCATACAAACGGGACAACCGATAGAACTCTTGACTGAATAACTAGATAGGTTTCCATAAGCGGGAAAGTCATTAATTGTCCACATCAACATTGCACGGAGTGTGAATGTCTCTTGACGGTAAACATCTCTAACTTCGATCCCTTTTTCCCACAAGCTATTTAGATCATCGATTAGTGGTGCTAAGTACACATCAATGTCATTCCCTGGTTGTTGAGGACCAGATATCAATAAAGTCAACATCAAGAACTTTCGCTTCATGCTCAACTTCGGAGGGAGATTGTAGTTGACAAGTATGACGGGCCAAGTACTATGCCTACTACTCATATTACCATGTGGGTTCATTTCATCCGCTGACAAACCAAGACGTAGATTCCGTGGTTCAGCACTAAATTCAGGATGATCGGCATCAAAGGTCTTCCATTGTGGTGCATTGGCTGGATGTCTAAGCATTCTATCTTCAACACGTTTATCATGGTGCCAAGTCAAATTCTTGGCATGATCGGCATTACGGAATAAACGGCGCAAACGCGGCGCCGGAGGAATGTACCATAACACCTTTGCCGGCACTCCTTTGTTACCATTCGTTGGCTTCTTGTCATTCTTCCATCTTGACTCCTTACAAACCGGGCATTCATCCAAATCCTCATACCCATTTCGGTAAAGGGCGCAATTATTTGGACATGCATGAATTTTTTCATATTCCATTCCCAAAGTGCTCAAAGTCTTCTTAGCTTCATACATATTAGCCGGTATTTTATTATCAACCGGTAGAACCTCTCTTAGAAATTCTAAAAGAGCCGTGAAACTAGAATTTGTCCACCCTCCCGAAGCCTTCATGTTCCATAATTTGACCAATGCAGACAATTTTGTATATTTACTGCACCCGTCATATAAGGACATCTCGACATCATTCATCATTGCATCAAATAACTCCGGCCGATGCACAAACTGTTCTTCCAAATCATTAACCATATCAAACAAATTATCTCCTACATCTTCCTCAACGATAGGTTCTTTCCCTTTGTTCTTCGATGATGGATTCAAACACATTTCACCGTGTAAACACCATGTTTGGTACGAATAAATAATCCCACGGGCAAGCAAATGTCTTTTAACTTCATCAACTGGATGAGATCTATGATTTCCACAATCCACACAAGGACATCGAATCTTATCATTCTTCATGTGAGTTTTGGCAAATGACAAAAATTCTTCAACACCATCTCGATATTTTCTAGTCAATCTATTAGCCCACATCCATTTTCGATCCATTTCCAAGAACCCGACCTAAATCGAAATTAAAAATTATACAATTCATTCAATAATCAAGTTTTTGCATTTAAAATACAACATATTAAGCTTTCGAAATAATTTAACAAATCATACTTTACAAAAAAAAAAAAAAAAAAAAAAAAACGAGATCAATAACTCAAAAAGTGGGCTGTAATGTTCGTCAGTAAAAGTAAATAATCACTACTTACAAATAATTACTATACGAGAGTGTTGTTCAGTGGACCGTGCCAGTGGATCGGAGATGTGGTTTCGCAGGTCTCTGTAATGTTTTTCGCGGCTGCGCAACAGTTCTGTACGCCAAAAATAGGGCTGCGGGTAGGATAAATAAAAATCCCTAGATTATACGACGGGTTTTTCAATACCGTCATGCAAGCAAATGATTACATGACGGTGACCGTCGTGTAATCCACAGGGATTACACGACGGTTCTTTCGAGAACCGTCGTGTAATCCCCGAGATTACACGACGGTTCTATTGAACCGTCGTGTAATCATTTGGTTGCACGACAGTTATTAAAACTGTCGTGTAATCCTCATTTTACACGACGGTTTTGGTTTAACCGTCGTGTAGACCTCCTTTACACGACGGTTTCACAAAACAGTCGTGTAATCTCCGTCGTGTAATCCAACTTTTGTAGTAGTGAGATTTATATCTTGATCTAAAAAAAATGAAGAAAAAGGAAAACGTGGAAGAGAAATGGGAGGATTTGATGTTCTTCCTTCAAATTGAATGATGCTTTTAGAAATCCTTCATATATTTATTATGATTAGTGTGTAACTTTGTGTTGAGTTAATCCCACATCGGTTATGAAAATGACAGGTGGACAATTTATAAGTGTAAGAGAAAGTATCACTTCTTAAACTAACTAACTTTTGATGTTGAGAATGCCCAATCCCACCCAACACCGGTGTCAAAGCCAAGTTAATTAACAAATCTTAGCCCAATCTGGGAGAAACAGGTCGATGGTAATTTGATTTAGGTCCGTTATGTGATGAGAGAGATTGTTGAGATAATTTCACATCTTTTGTGGAAGGGACACATGAATAGTTTATAAGTGCCACCGAACACATTGTATGTCTGACCAGCTGGACCTCATAAAAACTAACTTTATTAATATAGGTTTCTCGAATGAGCAACAAAATAAATGTGGGTAGACAAAACCCATCACATTGTAGATGGAAATCTAAGTTGACCAATATCTATATTAATAAGGTTATATTGAAACTAAAAGTACAGAATGCATAAAAAGAAATGAAAGAAGAAAGAGAGATATCTTATAGCCTCATTTTTATGAAGATGGAATGGAAGAGTTTGAGAAGAAGAGGAGTAATAAAAGAAGAACATCAGTTTTGATTGGTAAAATAATTTACCTACTTTTCAATATGAACGCATCAAACAAATTCCCCCTCTTTTCTAGTGTGTTATAAGTTATCAAACAAGGAATCCAGATCTACTGTCCTATTGGAAAAACGGTTCCAATATTAGAGTTACGGCGTAGCGGAAGTTTTAAAATTTTTTATACCGATTCAGAAAAGAAGCTCATGATGTATATAATAATAAATTAAATACATGATCAAACGTACCTTATTTCTCGGATTCCGGAATTGCTAGAGCATCGACGAACGTGTCTTCTCTACTATTCTCGAGTCCCCACGTCTTAGAGTGTGTGTGGGCACACGTGCTATGAATCCAAGCGACCGGTAATTCTTTCGAAATCTAGATCCCACTTTCTTAATCCCGATGTACCTCGTTGAGAATTCGATCCAGGTTCGTTCTTCAAAACTACAAAACAGAAACTGGTTAACCTTCTATGAAAAATATCACTTGGCTTAACTTTCCTCACAGTTTTGATTCAATGAAAATTTCTCTCTTTTTCTCACACCCAAGAAGGATGAATTTCTCAAGCCCAACAAACCTAGTTTTTGTTTTTCTCTCTCCAAAAAAAAATATCCACCTATGAGTATGATATGATGGTTGGCTTTTTTCAAGAACCCCTAGCCTTTATATAATACTCCAATCCTTTTTCAAAATATCTCCTTCTTGAAAAATAATTAATAATTATTTTTCTGGATAATCTTTTGAACCAAAGGATCATTCAAATTTCGGGCTAGGTTCTTTAAACCTTTTGGACTGTTTTTTTGCTACGAGAGACTCAAAAAATTCGTGCTCCACCTCATGTGGATATTGATTGGTGGTTCAAATTTAAATTAAGAATCTAGACTAGTCAAAAAGTCCTAATACTATCTAGATTCAAACTCCTTTTAAACCTTTGAATTTAAATAAGATTTTCTTATTTGAATTTAAATAAATATTTTCCACAAACATTATCCATATTTAATTAATTTAAATAAATGGAATATTTTAGATTTCCTTTCTACAAAAAAAAAAAAAAAAATGTGCACCATTCTTTAAGAAAAGAAAATCTATCCAATAAGCTCCATTATTTAAATCAACTAATAATTTAATGTTTGTAATATATTTAAAGAATTTTGAAACAAAATCTTCTTCCCTCCATCCATTAAAAAACCGTGCCCTATAATTAGGAGAGAAAAATTTTATTTTCAAAAATTAAATAATTCAAACACAACCTTATTTCCAAAATTCAATTAACCAAACTGGGCTTCCTTGGGGAAGTTCATCCTGGTGTTCATGTTCATGCTGTAGACAAACCAGCATCTACGGTTTGGCGCCCACCGTGGGGCCCTTGGCCATCTTACATCGGAAACTCGTACAGCAACCATGGCATATGTTGACAAATCACATTATTTGTCTACATTAAATTTCACATGTCCAATCCTTTCAGGATTGCATGTTAGAGAGTACTATGTCTTAATAGACATTATTAAATTCTCATTTAATTTACCGATCTCATTAGGAATAAATCCCAAGACGCTTCGTGAAACTATATGAGCTAGTAGAGGGACTCGATGGAAATATGTAAAGAGGCTCCTATAATTGTGAAAAATTAATCTCGGATTAATTATTTATCAATTATTAACTTCAGGACTATTCCACTAAAAGTCTGAAGCTGAACTCCCGTTTACATACCGTATTAGGAAAGCTCTCTAACGCAGTGCTTCTTCCATGATTTATTCATCGCTTGCTTAATCCCCATATGTTATCCATGATTGAATTAAGGACTTTTCCATTTTACCTTTTCAATCATTTTAACTTCAAGTTCCATTATTCTCCAATGAAAGAACCACCAATTGTAAAGCTATACAATCGGTAAACCATCAGAGAACACAAAGTAAACTGATGGCCAAGATCTTGTTATATTATCTTTCAATTCCCGAATAATGCCTTTAAGTAGATAACATGTACTATCGTTAAGATAGCTATGGATTCCGTATCTATGAATCTTGATCTGTCCATCCATAAGTCATACACCCAAAATACAAGTATATTGACCATCAATTATCAGTGTCTCACCTATAGTGGATCAAAGTGCATAAGTCATAGATGCGAACTCAAGTATTCGTTTCAGGATTAAGATTAATGCAAGATGATAATCAAAGTGTCATTGATTCTTATAAACGGAATTATTAAACCGAATCAATTAACACCTAGGTCCAGTTCAATGTCATACCTCAATACTGGTATACATTAAAGTTTCTACTCGAAACCAATCCGATGGTCAAGACAAACCATCCCTTCAAGGAAGTAGACAACCTTTACAATCTTATCATAAATAAGATCTCCAAATCTAATTCCATTGATTGCGGACCATTTATTTAGACTGTTATCAAATTACCACGTCTTCTATGTATACCCCGTATACATATGGTAATCCAATATACTACCAACAGCCTAGGAGTATTTTATGTTTGCTCAAAATAATCATACAATCAACAAATGAAAATAAATATGACACAACTTATTTAACATTAATAACCTCTTTTTATTAATATCAAATGTCATATTTACAGAAAATCCCTATAATTAATTTTATATCCTTAAAACACATATAGATCCCAACAGTCCTATTTTGACAATTCATCATTTTATTCAAGAAATTTTAGTATTTAGTACATTTTATATGACTAAATTTTTAAATTCAGATGATTTGGCATAATATTATTGGGGGGACAGCCAATGAGACAGGAAATCCGAGACAACAAATCTTAACTCATCAAGAGTCCAAAGAAAAATACAAGCTTCTCCAAAGAAAAAGAAAAGGAAATATACCACAAACTACTGATCAAGCTCACTAGATTCTAATATTTATAAGCTCATGTTAAAGTTCAGGTTTTCCTTGCATAAATTTTGCTAAATATAATAAGACACAACACAAGTTATCGAGCCTCAAGCATTGTAATGCTCATATTATTCGTTGAAGAGAATTCGGCCTTTATAGAGGAATTGTCTCCTTTCGCTGAAACAATTTCTGTGAAGTAGCCGGGTTGTTTTGGCTGAGGTAGCTCACTCTCACTTCCTAACATCACAACTACAGTGGACATGTCCGGCCTATCCATAGGACTTTTTTGCACACATAAGAGACCAACATGAATGCAACGCAACACTTGTTCTAGATTGTGGTGCGACTCCCTTAAGTGTTGATCAAGCAATCCAAATGAACTGCCTTCTTTATGCAATGTCCATGCCTAGAAATTATGGAATCCGAAAGTGTCATTATCAATAAATTTGTTTAGTACTTGGAGTATTGACAGTTAATGAATATTTTTGGAAACTTACATGTCCAACGAGGGTAAGACCATGATTCTCATGGTAAAAGCCACTACTTTTCTTTCCAGTAACAATCTCCAACACTAAAACACCAAAGCTAAAGACATCTGATTTGATCGAGAATAAGCCGTCAAATGCATATTCCGGTGCCATATACCCACTACATAGGATCAATAAAATGAGACAAGAAAAAAATTAAGAATTTTTTAATTGTAATGTATAGTTTAAATGTATTGAAAGGATGCACAAAAGAATAATACTCACTAGGTTCCTATTATTATGTTTGTCTTTTCTTCTATCTGATCTCCTCCAAAAATTCTAGCCAAGCCAAAGTCTGAAATTTTAGGATTCATCTCACTATCAAGCAAGATATTACTAGCTTTGAGATCTCTGTGTATTACTCTCAATCTAGAATCTTGGTGAAGATATTGAAGTCCCCGAGTAATTCCGCATATGATTTTGTAGCGCTTTGACCACTCTAGCAATTTTCCTTGATTTTGATCTGTCAATGTGCTTTCCAAGTGATGATCAATACAAAGATATTAGAGTATTATTCATTTAACCGAGGTAGGGTAGTATTCTGACCAAAAATGAAAGAGTTGAGGCTTTTGTTCGGCATATATTCATAAATCAACAATTTCTCCTCTTCTTGAATACAACAACCAAGAAGCTTCACAAGATTTCGATGTTGAAGCTTGGCAATTAGCTTTACTTCATTTTTTAGCTCTTTTTCTCCTTGCCCAGAACTTATTGATAACCTCTTCACAGCTATTTGCTTTCCATCTTCTAGTTTACCCTGAAGATTTCAAACATTATAAAAAAGAATTGCACATTTTTATTAACGTCTGTATTAATCCTTCAATAACAATTTCCAACTCCATTTATTTAAGAACAAAATCACAGACTCACTAGACATGGCCTACATATTTTACTTATTGCTTATTGTTCTAAAACTTGAATATCGATCTGAAACTTACTCTGTATACGGATCCAAAACCACCTTCTCCGAGCTTATTGTCCACCGAAAAATTTTCAGTGGCAGTAGCTATAGGAGACAGGTTGAACAAAGGAAGCTCCATGTCTTCTTCTTGGCTTCCATTCTTACTTGATGTTTCATTTCTATCTGTTCTACCTGTTATAATTAGATGTAATGGCATGGAATAAAATTTCATGTCAGATGAAATTCCATACTAACAGTAGTTTCTGTGTCTCTCAATTTGAGAGATTGTTTGGGTTAAGTTGTTAATCAAATTTTGTCTGTGATTGTGACAGGTTTATTTTTTTGGCCAGAATTTCATGTCTTCTATTTTATTTTCCTAAACAAATAAATTAAGCTAGTATTAGGTGAATGATTAATGGTTGCTGACTATGACCACTTGGTCGGGATGTGCTTACACCTTGTATTTCCTAACTTGTTCCCCAAAAAAAATAAATAAATAAATAAAGAAAGAAAGAAATAATAACAAAAGTGTCCAACTTTAAATCAAAAAGTAGGAGGAATATGTGCTCAAGTCCATACGGTTTCTAGAATTTGTGATTTTCTCTTCTAATTGGTCAAAAGTCAACAATTGTGACCATATTTCATTCAAAAACAACAAAAAATTCCTTTTCTTTTTTCTCAAAGAAATTGAAAATAAAGAATAAACATACTTACCTTTTAACCATCTCCTCCAAATGAAATAGCCAAGTAGGAGCATCCCAGAGACACCTCCTATGACCGCTACCGGTATCACTACTCGAATCTTATTATTACTTTTTCCTGTTTACAAGTTAGTTTGAAACAGAAGAAGAAAATCGAATCAAAACGTAGCTAGAAGATTGGTAAAGCAAAGGCATCATAACACATGTGAAATGAAAATAACGCGCTATAATTACGCCATACCTAACTCTGAACGTGACATCCGAATGAATAGATCTTGTCCAGCATCGGAAAACTGCCTAACGTCTATCAGATCATCATACCAGATGACACAACCGCTACCTTGTCCCATGATATCGGAGTTTGTATAAGCCGTACAAGAACAGTCGCGCAAACATTTGGCCCTGCATTCCTTTAAATTCATACCTCTGTTCACCCAGGAACGTGTAGTATCTGGAACTTTTAAGCCAGAGAATTTGATGAACCCATCTTTATCTTTCTCAAGACAATTCAGTGGACTACTTCTTACACATCCTTCGGACCAATCCATTGAATTCCATTTCTCTTGAGATTTGGGCTTGAATCCGTTTAGGCATTTGCAGATCGGATTGTCGTTGATGATACAATTTGCATTAGCTCCACAGACACCGTACTTATCACAATCGTCTCTTGGTAATGATGTGTACGTCCTCCAAACTTTTACTTCCTCGATCCATGTAAGACGCTCACGTAAACTTGTGGTTTGATTCATGACTACTATTGAGATCACCGACTTATTCTTGAGGTCGTATGTGTAATACACCTCATCTTCAGTGTATACAAAGTCGTAACTATAAAGTGGGTTAGTCCTTAGCTCCGGTGCGCCACTGAAACGAAGGCCATTCCAAGGTCCAGTGCGGTAGAACTTTGTAGTGCCCTTCAGCAAATGAATTTCAGGAAATGTATGAAGTTGTGGATCAAACACAACTCCAGCCGTGAAATCTCCAGGACATGGATCATCCCAATTCTTCCACGCCGAGTGACGCCGCTTAAGACCTGACTTCAAATCCCAACCGAATTTCATGTTTGGCAGCAAAGTATCCGAAGGATAGTCAAAACTTTGCCATAAATAATTAGTCTCCGAGTTTACATCTTCCTCATCTCTAAGTACAAGATTTCCCGAATTTAGAAGCTGTACTATTGGTTTCTTGGCTTGTTTTGATGAGCTCGTCGACCAAACAACACTCTTGTTATGATCCAAAAGCACAAGATTGCCCGCGCCGTTTATGGTTAACAAACCGGAGGAACCCTTGATGGGGCTGCACCGGTTTGCAACCCAAACGACAGTTTGAAGCGGGATGTTCTTGTACCAAATTCCCACGTAGCGGTTATTGGAATTGCCGGGAGTGAAGAAACCAAGCTCAAAGCTTCCTCCTTGAGAAACCAAAGTTCCACCATCGCTCAACGACTGGACTGGACGAATACCGTCGTCTGCGGAGAATACTTTTTGGAAGAGAAAAATAAAGAGAAAAACTAATGTAATCGTGCAACCAAAACTCACCATTTTTTTCTTTATGTTGCAGATGAGAGGTAGATTTCTTTGCAGATGAGAGGTAGTTTTTGGCAGGCTATATTGACCACGCCTGTATGTCTTAATTAAGAAGACCGGTCGTAGCCTTGACAAGTTAGAGTGTTAAGACTATGTTCTTTTAAATTCTTTATAACTTCTTTAAAACGTTGATAAAAAGTCATTTAGACCTACCCAAGCAAAGATTTTTTAATATTTTTAAAAGTTTTTCTTGCCCATCAGACAAGTTTATTAATTGTTTTGACGTGATTACACATTACTTGACGCTGACTTTTCCAACTGATGTTCTTTTTTCTTTTTTCTTTTTTTAAATTTAAAATCACAAAACTCTACAACTGTGTTTGTGTGTTACTTATAATTCGGGTTATTTACATACTCTATATTTTATTTTTATAAAATTTTATGCTTTTAAACTCTTTCTCTGTCAACAATTTAATTGATCAAAAATTTCCAAAATACCCTTACAATAAATTTTATTTACCTTTTTGATTTCACGTGTTTTGTTTTGTTTTTTTTGTTTTTCGTTTTTTCCTGAAAGTATTCTGTAGTTTTTTTACCATTAGCTTACAATTATTGTATAACTCTAGATCTTTTTTATCAACATTTAATTTTTACTTCAAAAGGTCAAAAATACCTTGAAATTCAAAATTAATTTTGGCAGCAGGTGGGAAGGGGGTGGTGATGACGTGAGCAACATGAATCTTTTATTTTGAAAAGTAAAGGTTTTATCAATTTTTTTAATTCAGTGATCTCAATATTAATTATGAATCAAACCACAAGTTTACGTGAGCAACTTATAACGCATGTTAGAATTAATTATGTTTAATTAACTTAAATTAGGATTAATTGATGTGCTAAATTTTGATTAAGGATAATTAAACAATACAGAAAATTTTACAAATTGAAATTTGGAAATAATTTTCAAATTTTATATTTTTTCCCTCAACTTTTGAATATTTACGTTTTAACCCCCCAAAATTTGAGAAATTGCAAAGTAACCCCTATCCTTTTTCACTGCCCTTGCTGAACGCCCAGCCCTCCTTAAAATACTAGGTATGCATTTGATACAAGGATTTAAATTGTAGAATTTGAATTTGAATTGATATAGTTAAAAAGTGTAAAAACTTAAAATGTATTTGGAAAAAAATATCAATATGGATCTTATTTCGTTATTCTCGAAATTCTATGCAATATGAAAAAAAAATCTCATTTGGACTTGTATATACAAAGTTATGGATTTTTAAATGTTAACTTAAAAAAAGAAAAAAAAAATACAAAAATTGAATTGTAATTTTAGGATCTAAACCATAATGTCAATCGCCCCCTAAATCACATCTCCCTAAACACTGAAGCAAATCAGTCGTGTCTCCATCCCTTTACAAAATTCATATATAATGATAAACAAAAAGAAAGAGAATTAAATTGTTGTTATAATTATTAGTATTTATTATTTTATTTTGCCTATAGAAACCCAAATGACAATCAAATTTCAATGTTGTATATGTGTGTATACATATATTTAACTAGTTTCTTTGCCTTTCTTGCCTTTCCCTGTAAAAGTGAGACCCATATGGCATGATCTCACTCTCTCCCACACATTTCCACACTCTCTCCTCCCTCTCCTTCTCGGTACTCTTTTTCAAAAGACAAAAGCTTTGCTTTTAAATTATCTAATCTTAATCTTAATCTTAACATAAAAAATAAAAAAATAAAAAAATAATAATAAAAACTCTTCCCTCCTTTGACACATATTATTCCCTCTTTTTCTTTCTTTCTTTCTTTCTTTTCTAGTTCTCTTTCATTCTTACCCTTTTCTTTCTCTCTTTCTTATTTGTAATTGCTAATTTTTTTTTCTCCTTTATTTTATTTAAAAAATTATCTCTTATAAATGTATATTTATTATTATTTTTTTCATGACTATCTCATATTCTCATTACTATTTTTAGTAATCTTTGGCCTTAATTGACTACTGACCTAAATTGTGTGAAAATTTTGATAAATATAAACTTTTTTTTTCTTTTTACTCTTTAAAATTATTATTCACTATCGTTCACATGCCGATCTATTCTATGTTTGTTTTCTTTCATCATTTTTTATTTTTTATTTTTTATTTTTTTGCCAATACTAAAGTAAATTTTTTGTAAATGTATCCTTAATTAGACATTTTTTACCATCTCAATTAGTATTTTCTCATAACGTGTAATACCTAGTTTTTCTGTAAAAATTACGATTTCTTATGATTTAAGAAATTTGTTCGAAACACGAAGATATTTATGAAAAAGCCCGGTTAAGGGTTTTTATTATGTTTTGTGAGTTTTTATAGCTTTATAAGACTCGAAAATGATTGCTTAGTCAAGAAAATGACCTTTTAGGTAAAAAGGAGTAAAATCGCCAAAATTTTTGTATTGGTCAAAGTTTGACCAAAAACATCGACGGTTGACCAAAAAGTCAACTGTTGACCACGGGAGTCAAATCTTGGCAAGGAAGTCAACGGTTGACAAGAAAGTAAATGGTGGACGAAAAAGCCGAAGATTGACCCCAAAAAGTCAAAGAAAAGACCGTATGGCAAAATAATCTACATTATAGAAATTATACTGTAAAAAGCCGTTTTTATGAATAAAACGATATGTTTAGAATTTAGATCCACCATAGAAAATCAAGCACATTAATTAGGATATCTTGAGCCAAGTGGTTTCAAGTTATAAGAAAATTTTTATACAGTTCATAATTACACAGATGAATTTTGGACTGCAGTTCAATTAACCAATACTGTGTATAAGTGAATCCAGTATTGGAAATACCTGTGTTAATTTAAAAAAATGGACTGTACACTATGAAAAGAGCCAAACAACCTTTATGGTGGATGATATCATCCACCTTTTTTATTATTGCATCATTATGTTAATTAATGTAAATTGGAAAGAAATATGGGAAGCTTCTAATGGGTGGTGGCCGGCCAACTCATGAGGGGCAAGGGTCAATTGCCAAAAATTTTGAGGACTAAAGTTGTAATTTTAAGAAGTTCCACAACCTCTATAAATAGGTGACCCAAAATCAAAATTTAATTAGAAAACTCAAACCAAACTTTGCCAAATTTTTTACCCACCAAAACCGGATTTGAGGGAGAAGGAAAGAGAGGAATCCTAGCCTAAATCAAGAGCAGATTAGGAGAGTAAGGGTCGGTTTTTGGTTGAGGAACAAGCAAGAAGAGTGAAAAAAAAATTTGGTGCCCAATTCCCTAACCAAGGCCGGTTGTAGGGGGGGAGAACCAAGCCAAGACATTGGCCGGATTTTGGAGCAATTGGCCGGAATTTTTGAGCAAGTTGGTGACCGGACTTCAAGGGGAGGAAGGCTGGAAAATTTTGGATCCTTTTGGCCAAGCAGGACCAGCGGCTAGTGAAGGGAAAAAGGGAAGAAAAGCCAAGCCCAAATCTTAACCAAAGTGAGGTATAATTCCTTGGATCCCTAAGCTTTCATTTAAATTTCATTTGGAGAAATTTAAATGTATTTAAGCATGGGTTGTAATGAGCATAAGCTCACTTTAAGTTGCTGCCTTAATTAGGAATTAAGAGTATGTGCTTGATTTAGTTAGGGTTTTATGTTTAGTAATTTCAAATTGCATGTTAGATGTTTGTTTAAATGACTAGGGTTTTATATGTTGATGTATGATGCTAAAATTTGATGTGCATGTTGAAAATTGAACGTTAGAAGTACGCTGCATGACTGACTTAGGCTCCCGCTGTGTTCGGTTGAGGTAGGATGAACGTAATAGGACGTAAAACGAAATCGAAACCGAAAACTGCCATTTCGGGTAGAAATTGGCCAGTTTCGGGAAAAGCCGATTTTGAGGCCTTTAGAGGCCAAATTGAGAAAAACTCAAAACATAAAAGTTATAGATTAGGGTTTTTTCTAGGGGGAATCTCGGGAAGAATTGCTAAATGAGGCTCCAATAGTCTCGGTTTTTATGAAAACCCGAGCCTGACCGTGCCCAGGATTTATGCACGGCCAGGATTAGTTTAACAAGGAATATGAACGTGATAAGGTCCGAACTAGGTTTTTCTCAAAGCACAAAAGTTGTAGGGTTTCTCGAAATCTAAAACTTTCATGAAGAAAACTTTTTCAAATTCGGCTTTGATTTTTAAACTGAATTGGTTTTCAAAAACAGTACAGGAAATAGGGAATTCCTGTACAGGATTTTTAGAAACAGTGTAGGAAAAGAGTAATTATGCACAAACACTGATAGATTGACAATGTGAAACTGTTCCAAGGGTAGTTTCCAATAGTCAATAAGTTTTACAAATTTTACTTCATGATTTCAAATTATCAAAGTCAAACAAAGGATTTTGTACAAAATATAAGGTTATCTAAAAAGAAAACAAAAATGGGTTTTGAACCAAATTTTAAAATAATCCGATTAGGGTAGGTTCAAACCCTAGGGTTACTTAAGGTAACCAAGTAGGATAACGCGAGAAGTAAGTAAGGGGCATATAACTAAAGTTATATAAGGGTGTTGGTTATATCACCAACATTTCTAACCCTTACTTTTATATGATAACAGAATATAGAACGCGACAGTGTCCTGACGGAATCAAGCGCGACATCGGACACAGCAGACGCGAACAAGGTAAGTACAACTCCGCCTACAGCATAGGTTTTGTTGTGTATACTTGCCTAAGTATGATGATGAATGTATGAAGCATGCTATGTGTTAGGAAATGTTATGTACTAGGAAATGTTATGTATTAGGGAATGTTATGAAATATGCTATGTTTTATGCTATGTGTAAAGTAAAGTCATATGCTTTGTGCTAAAACTCATAAGTAAATACCCTCAAATCTCTCTCTCTCCCTCCCTCGTTCTGTCGAGCGTCCCCCCCCCCCCCCCCCCCCCCCCACCCCCCCACACCCAAATCTGGGCTCGCCAACAAGCTTGAATGCACCCCCCTTCCCCGTTCTTGCCGAGCCCAGCGCCTCCCCACCACACCAAGCTTGTCCCGCCCCCAGTTTTGATCTTGGTCCCCCGAGAACTGGGCTTTGGTTTCAAGAAGAGAGAGAGATCAAGGAGGGGGAGAGAGAGAGAGAGACAAATTTTTTAAAAAAAAATTTCTAAATTATTTATTAGTAAATTGCTAAAATACCTCTCATTTTGTTAGAAATTAAATTAACGGAATTAGATGGAAATGATTATAATGGCCAACATTTTAAGAATTTAGGGTCATCTCAGCAAAAATAAATAAAACGGGGATCAAACTATCACCTGTTAAAGAATTCATGAACTATCTGGACCAATTACACTACTAGAAAAGAGGGATTATTTTAACCATCGGGTAAAGTTTTCACGACGGTTCCTTAACCGTCGTGTAATCCAGCGTCGTGGAAGATAACACGACGGTTTTCATACCGTCGTCGTATCTAAGTTTTACACGACGGTTTTGCAACAGTCGTGTAATCCCGGTAAAAAGATATGTGGTTAAGCAAAAAAACGAACATTACACGACGGTTCCGGAAGGAACCGTCGTGTAATCTCCAAACACATAGGAGATTACACGACGGTTCCGAAAGGAACCGTCGTGTAATCTTAATTACCGTCGTGTAATTTATTATTTAAAAAAAAATTTGGGTTTTTTTTTATTTCCCACAGGTGGCCTAATCTGTATGTTATCCAATACACGATCCAATATATTAACTTCATTAATCAAACTAAAAATACACTCCAATTATTACATTACAAGTTTATACATCATAATTAATGAATTCCATTACATGTCTAGACCATTCTCCCCTAATCAGATCCAAATTCTCAGAAGTTTAAAATTGTTTACTTTCAAGTGCGTCAATTCCATTCAACACTATATCCCTCATAAAACCTAAAATAAAATAACCACATTCAACACTTCCCTCTTAGAGAGGACAAGGACGGTTCGAGATTTTGGTTTTACAGTCTCGTCTCCTTCTAATCCCTTCTCCGGTCGTAATCTTCCAATCCGTTAGGGCCCTAGCAAATTGGTAAAATTCAAACTAATTAAGATGCATATAATTAAGATTAAAAAAAATAACATATTCAAATTGACTTACATGTTCATTAGCTCAGTAAAATCGTCGCGCTTCTTCTCCCGAAGAGGATCAAAATAAAGGACGAGATCCTCCCATGGGTCAATGACACCCAAAACCCAATGTCTCCCTCTGTTATGTGGCACAAGATAAAGCCGTTCTTTGGGTGCGTCACGCAAAAAGCTGAGAAGATTGTCGGCTCGCTCTCTCCTGCCAGCATCTTCAGTATCTGTTCTCACCGGTGAGATCAAGCTTGGAGACACAAACACAAACTTCTCAGCTTGCCCGTTAATTCTACATAGTTCCTCCAAATATCTGCATAACCGTATCAAAAATGTTACTCTACATGAAATATAGAAGATTTTCCAGATAAAAAGAAAATTTAAGATAAAGAATGTCGTACCTCATGTAGACTAATATACAATTCGCACTGATTTCTTGTAAATTAATGAACTCATAAATATCTTCAAAGCTCAGAAAGACAGGCATATCAAAACCCATAATCGTGTATGGTATTGGGACCTCAATCTGATTACCTTGACGCATGAAACTATGTGCATAATAAGCCAAAGGCCTCATTGCCCTGTTAATGTTATTAAAGTCGAACACGAGTTTTTGTTCTTGCGCACCTTGTTGTACCTCAGTTCGAGAGTCGATCGTTTTATTTCCAGCCTTTTTTTGGCGTTTTTTGTTGCCAGCTGCTGGGTCGGGAACGTGACTAGGCCCTCGACTCGCCTTGTTCATACTCATGTCGAGCTCAACTAAACTTTTAGGCCAAGCAACAAACCCATTAACAGCATCCTCCACAGTGGTTGCGTCGTACGTCGGTATAGGTAATGGTGATTTTTTTAATTTGGGCACGTTGATTGACACTCGCACGTTCCCTTCCCCCAGTGGAATCCCATGCACCATATCGGTGGGGAGGCTCTCGAGCCATACTCTTCCAAACGCAACAAGCAACTGTCCACCCTGAACTTCATCGAAGATATAGAGCTTACACTCCTGACTGTCGACCGGCATGGTTGGCGGCTCAGCAACTCCATCTTGTTTTTCTTGGGCAGAGCAACTAGCCTTAAAGCTGTTGTGTTGGTCTACGGTTGGCACATTCTTGGGATCAACCGACTGCTCCACATCTCTGTTCGCACATAGACCACGCACCAACGCCTTTAATTCTTCTATTTCACGTCTCATTGATTGTACTTCATTGTCTTTCTTCGAACTTCGACTTAGGTTAAAGTACTGAGACGGCTTTACGAACTTTGATTGGCCACGGACACGGCCTTTGTGTTCAGGTCTAGATAATGCCTGTGACAATACATCATTAGTGCCAACTGACTCGAAAGTGCCTTGGCTCTCCTGTGTGTTGTACTCCATCTACAAGATTATTAACAGAAATCATTTAAGCAAAAGGGTTGTAAGTACGTATAGTAGTGATGAAGAAATCATTGTTAGTTAGTAAACTTACTATCAACTCGCTAGCTTTTTTACATGCTGGATTTTTCAACTCTGCATCAAGTCTCATCTGTTGCTCAAGCCACAAACCATCTCTTCTCTCCCATTTCCCAGTCTTCTTAAACTGTAATTAACATCGTTAGTATAAATGGGATACGATTTAGTACAAACAAAATTTATTGACATACCATTTCCTGGTCGAGCTTCCTATATCCGTCTCGGCCTCCTCTTGATGAGTATTCGTTGTTTGTCCTTATTTCGCTTCCACGATCAGATAGTTGTTGGAATTGCGAGGACGTTCTATACTGAACGAATTTCATCCAATCCTCTTCTTCAATATTGGGGTAGTTGTCAATAACTTTTTTCGGCCGTGTCCACACACTTTCTTCATTTATAAATTCCTCGACAAATGTCTTGTACAGATCGTACCGAAAATTTCTTGCAGCCTCACCACATGATTTTAAACAAGTGCTCCGGAAGCTTTCTTCCACGGTGAAAGAAGTAACAGTTTCTTTCCAAATAATTTCTTTCAATCCGTCTAAATCACGAGATCTCCAATCTTGAATCCATATTGGAACGTGCTCTCTAGCGAGCATGCCAATCCAGCTCATCAATTCGTCACCGTGCTTCCCTTCAGGTTGTCCTTTCTCGTCAAACATGACTTGAATTCGTTCACCTCTTTTCCTTGTCATATGGACGCGTTTCATTATTGTTGCCCTTCGCTTGCCCTCGACAGTGGGATCCATCGGGTTTCTCCTTCGTGCTCGTCCCTTTTTGGAATGTTCCATTGTAGTCGTTCACCTACATTTATTGGCAAATAAAAAAAAATTACGTTAATGGGTATTCGAACTTTTTTCTTCTTTTTTTTTTTTAATTGTTATTATGTTGGCACAAATGAAATATAGTGGAAAATATAACAAAAGTTATATTTCCACACGGGCGGCAGGCGCCCAAGGGCACCTGGCGCCCCACACGGGCGCCTGGAGCCCAAGGGCGCCTGGGCGCCCCACACGGGCGCCTGGCGCCCCACACGAATTAGGACAAAAAAAAAACACTCGAAATAAAAGCATAAGTGCAAAACGCTGCCATAGGAAAAAAATAATACTCGAAAAATTCATGTGTATGCTTTTATACATATATATATGTGATTGCTTCTATATTATTCCTCCAAAAACTCAAGTTGACATTTCATCGAGCATATTGTGGGCGGGAAAAATTCATGTGTATGTAAAGTGTAAAAACCATTCACAAACCATTAATCTACAAAGAGCATCATTATGAACTTAAACACCTATGCTAAAAAATGGATCTTTAGTGACAAACAACAAGACAAAATCCCAAATTTATTTTAAGTTGTATATGAAGTTACCTTAATTTTCTTTGAAGATGAATAGACACTCCAACACCAATAGATTGGCAACGGCGGCGCCAACGACGGCGACGGCGGCGGCGGCGGCAACGACAGAGTTGGCGGCGGCTTGGAGGAGGAAGTGGGTACTTGAGAAATTTAGAGAGTGTGAAGAGAAATGAGAAGGTATGTGGAGAGAAAAGGTGAGGAAGTTGTATTTAAGTAATGGGTTTGCGCACGGATTTCGAAAAATGCAAGTTAAAAATTTTCAAAATTTTTTCAAGATTACACGACGGTGTATTTTAAAACCGTCGTGTAATAGGAGATTACACGACAGTCCATGGTGGACCGTCGTGTAATCCCCCATATTCGGGAGATTACACGACGGTCCCCCAGGGGACAGTCGTGTAATCCCCCCCTCTAGGGGAATACACGACGGTCCCATGGGGGACCGTCGTTTAAGCCCCCAGAGAGGGGGCTAGCTTAAACGACGGTCTCAGGGACCGTCGTTTAAGCTCCCTTTCCACAGGGAATACACGACGGTCCCCCGGGGGACCGTCGTGTATTCCCCTCGACTTGGGAAAATTACACGACGGTCCCTCAGGGACCGTCGTGTAATCTCCCTATTACACGACGGTTTTAAAATACACCGTCGTGTAATCTTTAAAAAATTTTAAAAATTTATCACCACATTCCGACGACCTCATACCACTGTGTTGTATACAAAAAATTACGCAAACTGTAGCATTGGTCCTGATTTAAATTTAATATTCAATATATATATAGCAATCAACATAACAAATTAAATATGGTATATAGATCATGATGAATTATAATAGAAATTAATTAATGTACTTGTACACAGTAAATGGCATAATGTTCAAGTTTTTTTCTTTTTTCTCTTTGCTGCCTCAACACGTGTCCATTCAATATCTGGTCGAACCAAGTGTGAAACATCATCATCGAATTCGTCAATCTCCTCAACCGGTGGCATTCCCTGTGTGAAAGATGGAATGTCGGAGCAATCTTCCTCATCTTCTTGCCCATCACGGTACAATTTTGGCTTCATCGGCACAACTAAGGACAACTCTGCATTGCTGGGATCCGTTGTATAAAATACTTGGATTGCTTGTGATGCCATAATGAATGGATCATTTTTGTATCCCAATCGTCTAAAGTCCACAACTGTGATGCCATCACTGTCAATCCTTACATAATTGTTGTCTGCCCATTTACACTTAAAGTGTGCTACATGTAAACCACAGTAATCGAGTTCCCAAATATCTTCAATGAAACCGATGTAGTTCATAGTTCCATAAACTGGATTCTTGTCCGTTGCAGATGAAATATGCATTGACTTAGCACGGATACTAACACCACTATTTTGAACGGGATGCTTCTCATCTCTTTCGCGAGTGTAGAATGTATAACCATTGACGAAGTACGATATATACCGTGTAACAATCGTCGATGGACCTCTAGCGAGGTTCATTAACTCTTGCGATCAGCCGTCCTTCTGAAAGACATGACTTCGTAGCCACAGACGAAACGTCCGATTGTGGTCATCGTGTATCAACTTTTCATTTCGTCCTCTTCTAGGATATTTATCTCTTATTTCCTGTAGGTGAATCTCGATAAAAGGCTCAACTTCAACCCTATTATGTAAAGTATAGAGACAAGCTTTCTCTCATTCACATCGATTTACCTACGATGGAACGCCGACGGATAGTCTTTTCCAGTCAATGTTTGTAGTCTTCGGCAACCCAATCGCCTCCGCGGTGGACAAATACTCTGAGCAAAATTCGACCGATTCCTCCGCAATGTAGCTTTCTACTATACATCCTTCTGCCCGATTTCGGTTCTTGACATAACCCTTCAAAACCTTCATCACTACTACAGAATGTGGATACCACGACGGTTTTTAACCGTCGTGGTAATATTTCCACGACTGTCATCTAACCGTCGTGGAATCCAGAGTCGTGGAATCTAAAAAGATTCCATGACGGTTCTTTACCCGTCGTGGAATAGGTAAAAAAAGTTTCAAAAATTAACATTTTGGCAACTATACCACGACGGTTCTAACTAAAAACCGTCGTGGTAACAGTCGTGGTATATGACATACCACGACGGTTATACATATAAACCGTCGTGGTATTTAACGTTACCACGACGGTTATGTATAGTACCCGTCGTGGAATATGTAAAAATAGTACCAAAAATTAACATTTTGGCAAATATACCACGACTGTTCTAAATAAAAACCGTCGTGGTAATGCGATTTACCACGACGGTTTATGTAAATAACCGTCGTGGTATATAATATACCACGACGGTTATATATATAAACCGTCGTGATATTTTACCTTACCACGATGGTGGATTATACAACAACAAACCGTCGTGGTATATTACATACCACATTTGTCCTCATAGGAACCGTCGTGGTATATTAGGTACTACGACGGTGGATGGAATAATATCAAACCGTCGTGATAAATGGACTTAACACGATGGTCCTTCTATAAACCGTCGTGGTATATTGATTTCCACGACGGTTTCTGTTGTTAACCGTAGTGGTAGGTCGTAACGTATGCAAAAAAAAATATCTATTCGTTCAATTGAACCATGCCAGTTCGTTCATTCCTGTTCATTCATTCATGACATGAAAAAATTAAGCAGCAAAGAATAAAATAATAACATAAATGATATAGCCGATACAATGTCACAATTAATGTACAACAATTAATATATATAGAACTAATTAACTACTGCTATATATACAAAATTTGAACTAAATGCTTTGCCTCAATATTGTATGAAGCTCATGACATATGTAGTTCACTCTTGCCTAACCAAATTCAAATCAGCTTCATTATAAGAAGTCTTGTTTTGCAATAAGGCAAGTCCATCGACGTTCAACGTTATTTCTCGCATGAACCCCAATACAAAATAGCCGCACTGCACATTTCCTTGTTGTATCGGGCATCGGGCAGTCTGAATCAACGTCTTGCAGTTGCGTCGCTTTGTTATTCCTCGTCCCACCAGCAATTTCCAATCGTTTAGTGCCCTAACAATTTAACAATTATCAATTATCAATACATCCGGAACAACAATTATGGAATGTCAAATTAATCATGGAACTATGCCGATCAAATAACACTTACAACGTAATTAGCTGTTGAAAATCTTCACCCGGATCGTTTCCAAGAGGATTAAAATAGAGCACGGAGTCATCCCACGGATTAATAACAGCCAATATCCAATGTTGGCCGCTGTTATATGGCATGAGAACAAGCCTTCCCCTTGGTATGTTTGTTATGATCCGGATGATATTGTCGGCTCTCTCTCGAATGTAGGCTACGCGATCTACATTCTGTTGAACTGGCGAGACAAGGAATGGAGATATAAACACGAAACGTTGATCCAATCCTGCTCTTGCACAACAATCCGATAAGTAGCTGCAAATATTAAGTCAAACTTGTTACGCGTGCAAAATCAACATATATATCTAACTTTGACGCTAATTGGAACAATAATTAAGTATTGTTTAAGGAAAAAGCATTTACCTGATGTAAACCATTATACTGCTTGCACTGATTTCTTTAAAGGTTATGAAATCATATACATCTTCATCCACAATATATATGGGCATTTCATCGGATTGTTGTGGTGGGCACGAAATCTGGCTACCGTCACTCAAGGAACTTTGTGCGTAATAAGCCAGCGGTCTCAGTTCAATAGGAATTGCATCGAAGTCAAACGAAGGAGGTACTTCTTCTTCCGTTTGCTGTTGTACCTCCGGTTGTGACTGTAGTTTCTTCCTCCCGGCTCTCTTTTTTATTCGTTTCCTTCCCTTTGCTTCCGGGTCGGGAGCTTGACTGGGACCTCGACTGGCTTGGCTTAAACTGCTCTGAATCACGACTAATTTTTTGGGCCAAGCAACAAACCCCCCGACAGCCTCTTCTATGTATGTGGCTTCATTCGTCGGAATCGGAAGGAGTGCACGTTTCAATTTTGGGACACTGATTGTCACCCGCACATTCCCCGCGCCCAAAGGAATCCCATGGACTGTGTCGGTTGGAACACAGTCCATGTATGCCCTGCCTAGTGCAACCAAAACTTCTCCACCATTAATAAAATCAGTAAGGAAAAGTTGGCATTCCTTACTTTCATTAGGCATGGGCTGCGGATCCGGCGCGTCCGCGTCTTTCTCATTGAGTGTGCAACTCGCCTTGAAACTGTTGTGCTGATCAACAGTTTCTGGGGCTGCCTCCTCGGCCATCATCTCACGGTTGATACCGTGCTTCGCACAAAGTTCCTGCACCGTTCTTTCCAAGGCAGCCAGCTGTCGTTTCATAAAGGAGACTTCAGGATTGTCCCTTGGTACGTGCATGGCATTGTAGTATTGCGCCTGCTTGACAAATTTCGATTGCCCACGAAGACGACCGGAATGCTCGGGATTGCCCAAAGACTTGGTCAAAATGTCTTCTGTCCCCACGGATTCGAAGCTTCCTTGGGTCTCTTGTTGTGTTAATTCGTCCTATAACAATTACACAATATGTTATTCATCCCGTAAACATAATGGAGACAATCTTAGACTTTATTTGAAATAGGATCCGTGGACTTACTATTTGATCGCCGATAATTTTAATCGATGGATTCTTGTACTCTCCATCGGGCTTGATCCGCGTGTCCCGCCAAATAACATGTCGGTCCGCATATGAACCCGTCTTTTCGAACTGCAATTTAGTAATTAAAGTTAGTAAACATAACTAACACATACTTCAAAATAAAATTTATATAGACTTTAAGCTTTTTTCCCAATTAATTAACGTACGATTTCTTGATCACGTTTCCTATAGCCGTCTCGGCCTGTGGTAGAACCGTATTTGCTCTTTTTCCGTCTCTCGATTCCTTGATCGGATAGCCTCTTGAAATCACCCGTCCGTCGATAGGTAATAAACCTTTCCCAATCGTCCTGGCTGATGGTTGGGTAATTGTTAACCACCTTTGCCGGTCGTTGCCAAACACTTTCATCATCAATATGATCCCTAACAAAGGCTTGGTAAAGATCATATCGAAAACATTTAGCCGACTCCCCACAGGACTTCAAAACTTGCTTTTTGTGTGATTCATCAACTGTGAATGAAGTTACAACTTCCAACCACACTCGTTCTTTCCTCGGTTCCAAATCAGCACTTCTGAAATCAGCAATCCAAATTGGAATGTGCTCCAGAGCTAGCACTCCAATCCAACTCTGTAATTCATCACCTTCCTTGCCAATTGGTTGGCCTTTTGTGTCAAACGAAACTTGAATTCGTTCTCCCCTCGTCCTAACAACGTGCACTCTTTTAAGGAGAGTTGCTCTTCGTTTTCCCTTCTCGTCGGCATTGAATCTTGAAGAGTTGGTTCTTCGTGGTTTTCCAACTTGAGTTTGGGTTGAAACTTCTTCTTGTTGATCTTTTGACATTGTAAATCAATCTACATTGGCACAAAACACCAAATGTGTATGACAGGGGCATTTAATCAAACTTGTACTTTACAAACAATCACGACAAACAAGAACCTTAATTTTATCTGGAAATTTCACAAATCCGAGCCTAACCAATCACACAAAGAGGCATTTAATAAACCACGTAATATGCAAACATTTAACTCAGAAAATGACATTCTTAACAAATCCGAGCCTTACCCAACTATTTCAAATCAATATAAATCACAAACACAATACCCAAGGACCGAAAATGTTATCTCTGGATTTTGCCCATTTCGGCCTTGAGTGTAATCAAGTTCGACACCCATAATCAACAATCACAATCAATTATTTTCGACTTAGTTGACCGAAATTACCCACATTCGTGCATTACCCAAGCAATATGCATCACAATTTACCGGATATGGAGAGAGTGGGTTGTGGTCGGCGAGAGACACTGGGAAAGTCCGAAAACAAGCGTCGTTATTGGTGGAGGAGTTGCGTCGGAGAATGGAGGAAACTGAAAGAAGTGCGACGATGGCGTCGGAATTTGAGTGTTCAGAGAGTTTGTGAAGATTTTAATGGGAGAAAGCGACGAGAGAGAACTGGAGAGAGTTTGGGAATAAGGCTCGGGATGAAATGGGTTTGGGAGAAAGGGGTTTTTTTTTTAGGTTTCATTAAAAGCGGCAAAAAATTGAACAGTTCCAAAAATTTCAAAAATTGCCGCTAAACAATATACCACGACGGTTTATTCAAAAACCGTCGTGGTAGATAACCTACCACGACGGTCAAATTTCACCTGTCGTGGAATTCGACATACCACGACGATTTTTTCGAAAAACCGTCGTTGTAGGTTAGAAATTTACACAAAATAATTTTAAAATTGTTAATATAATCCCTTTCTGTGGCAAAACCTGTATGTTGTGCAATAAAATATTGTGGATTATTATTTGCTTCCAGAAGTATTTGCATGTATAAATAATTCCCATATAACAATGCGGAATGAAAAAACCGTATCTAATTAAATGTTTACAACGTACATAAGAATTAAAGATTTTGGTAAGTATTCTTTTTCTGCTTTTTTTGGGCTTCTCAACACGTGTCCACTCGACGTCTAATCGAAGTAAATGTGATACATTATCGTCAAAATCATCAATCTCCTCCACCGGTGGCAAACCCGTTGTAAATGATGGAATGTCGGTGCCATCGTCAATATCTTCTTGGCCATCCCGGATTATTCTTGACTTCATTGGCACAACTAAAGACAACTCTATATCTGCGGGATTCGTTGTATAAAATACTTGTACCGCTTGTGACGTCATGATGAAGGGATCATTTTTGTATCCCAATCGCCTAAAGTCCACCACTGTCACGCCGTCACTATCAACCTTAACATAATTATTGTCAGCCCACTTGCATTTAAAGAGTGCTATTCGCAAGCCGCAATAATCAAGTTCCCAAATATCCTCAATGAACCCAAAGTAATTCATGGAACTAAAGACCGGATTCTTGTCCTTTGCGGATGAAATATGCATAGACTCGGCCCGAAGGGTGACACCACTATTCTGTACGGGATGCTTCTCATCTCTATCCCGAGTGTAGAAGGAGTTGCCATTGACAAGGTACGATGTATATCTTGTGACTATCGATGATGGACCTCTAGATAGCTTCATTACGTTTTGTGAAATGCCAAGATTCGTATGCAAATATTTTCTTATCCACTCCCGAAATGTCCGATTCTGCTCATCTTGAATCCACTTCTCACTTCTTCCTTTTCTTGGATTCGCAGCTCTTATTTCCGCTATATGAACCTGAAAGAAAGGCTCCATTTCCTTAGCATTGTGCAAAACATACAAACAAGCTTTTTCCCATTCATCTTGATTTACTGATGAATGAACGGCCACGGATAGTCCTTTCGACGTAAATAGCCCGCTTGTTGGCAACCCTATTGGGTCCGCGTTGGACATATACTCAGAGCAAAATTCAACTGATTCCTCGGCTATGTAGTTTTCCACTATACAATCCTCCGGCCTATTTCGGTTCTTCACATATCCCTTCAAGACCTTCATGTACCTTTCAAAAGGATACATCCACCTCAAATACACCGGGCCACATAACTTAACTTCCCGAACTAAGTGCACACATAGATGGATCATTATATCAAAAAAGGCTGGTGGGAAATACTTCTCAAGCAGGCACAATGTCATAACCAATTCCGATTGTAGCGAATCTAACATCATTGGATCAATTACCTTGGAGCATATTGAATTGAAAAATGAGCATAACTTCGTAATTGAGTATCTCACATCTTTTGTTAAAACTCCCCGCAAAGCAAGAGGTAATAATTGTTGCATCAAGATATGACAATCATGTGTTTTCATTCCAACGAGCCGCAAATCTTTCATCGACACCAACCTTTTGAAGTTGGAAGAGTACCCACTCGGCACTTTCACGGATGCAAGCCACTCACAAAGCTTTCTCTTCTCCTGTCTGGATAATGTGTGCTTTGCTGGCGGTAAGTAAGTGCCGTTCGATCTTTTCTCGGGGAGCAAATTCGTTCTAATCTTCATCTCTTGAAGATCCAACCGTGCCTTTTCACCATCTTTAGTCTTATTCGGAATGTCAAGCAACGTGCCCACTATGGATTCACAGACCTTTTTCTCAATATGCATAACATCTAAGCATTGACACACGTAAAGTGACTTCCAATATGGAAGTTCAAAGAAGATTGACTTCTTCTTCCAAGGTCCATCGAGGACTGGATCCTTACGTTTCCTCTTTCCCAAAACAACCTTCACATCTTTAACCATCTCAAATACATCCTCGCCAGTCAAAATCCGAGGAGCGGTTCTTTCTTCGGTATTGCCATCAAAAGCCTTCTTCTGTTTGCGATATCGATGATTTTTCGGCAAGAACCTCCTGTGACCAAGGTAAACGGTTTTCCTACCGTTTTTCAACCGGATGGAAGATGTTTCCTTCATACAAACGGGGCATCCTATAGAACTCTTCACAGGATAACCAGCTAGGTTGCCAAGTGCAGGAAAGTCGTTAATTGACCAAATCAACATTGCGCGAATATTGAACGTATCTTGACGGTAAGAATCTCTGACTTGTAAACCATCATCCCACAACCTTTTTAGGTCATCGATTAATGGTGCCAAGTAAACATCAATGTCATTCCCCGGTTGTTGAGGGCCTGAGATCAATAATGTCAACATCAAGAACTTCCGCTTCATGCAAACGTCTGGAGGGAGATTGTAGTTG
This sequence comes from Ficus carica, assembly GCA_009761775.1. Lineage (NCBI taxonomy): Eukaryota > Viridiplantae > Streptophyta > Magnoliopsida > Rosales > Moraceae > Ficus > Ficus carica. The sequence continues at coordinate 24,675,480 of CM019740.1, forward strand.
ACAAGTATGACTGGCCAGGTACTATGCCGACTACTCATGTTACTATGCGGGTTCATTCCAACCGTCGACAAACCGAGACGTAAATTCCTTGGTTCTGCACTAAAATCTGGATGATTGTCATCAAAGGTCTTTCATTGCGGTGCGTCGGCCGGATGCCTAAGCTTGCCATCGTCAACACGTTTATCATGATGCCATGTCAAACTCTTAGCATGCTGTGCATTACGGAACAAACGGCAGAAACGTGGAGCTGGTGGAATGTACCATAACACCTTCACCGGCACTCCTTTACTACCATTCGATGGCACCTTGCCCTTCTTCCATCTTGACTCATTACAAACTGGACATTCATCTAACTCTTCATATTCTCTCCGGTAAAGCACGCAATCATTTGGACAAGCATGTATCTTTTCGTATTCCATTCCCAACGTGCTCAATGTCTTCTTCGCCTCGTACATACTAGGTGGCACTTTGTTATCCTCCGGTAAAACATCTTTTAGAAAAGCTAAAAGAGTCGTGAAACTAGAATTCGTCCACCCTCCCGACGCTTTCATATTTCATAATTTAACCAATGCCCCTAATTTTGTATATTTTGTACACCCGGCATACAAGGGCGTTTCGGCATCATTAATCATTTTCTCAAATAACTCCGGACGGTGCACAAAGTTTTCTCTCAAATCATTAATCATATTGTACATATTTATCACCAACGTTTTCGTCAACAATGTTTTCCTCAACAATAGGCTCTTTACCTTTAGTACTAGTCGATGTTCTCTTAATATGGACAAAATCTTCGCCATGTAAATACCATGTTTGGTAAGAACAAATTATCCCATTAGCGCGCAAATGCCCTCTAACATCATCAATGGAATGGGATCTATGATTACCACAAACTTGACACGGACACCGAATCTTATCGTCTTGTGTATGAGATTTGGCAAATGACAAAAATTCTTCAACACCATCTTCATATGCTTTAGTCAATCTATCAAAGCACATCCATTTCCTATCCATGATTTGCGCGCAAATCCTAAACCAATAAATCAAAGCCCTCGAAGTCAATAGGTGTGCATATTTTTAAATTGCACGCATGAATATCATTTGCATTTAATTAGTTACGTTATATATAAATAGTCCCAGCACATGCATTAATTAAATCAACAATATATTTACTAAAAAAATCCAAAAAACATAACATAACTACTACTATAAATACAATTAAAAAAACCGGCCCGGGTTATTTAAATAAATACCAAAATCCAAAAAAAAATTACATCGTAATTTTAAAAATACATTTATTTAGGATTTAACTAAAAAATCCAAACCAGAAAAAAAACAAATCTAAAAATACATTGATTGTGATCACTAAATTAAACACTTTTCAGTATTTAACGTATAAAAGGAATCCAAAAAAATACAAATTAAAATTAATATTCTGGGTTCGTAAATAAAAAATTAACACAGAGGAAAACATCAAAAAGATAAGTTAATTTGGGTCATCATGACTTACAAGAATGATGATCGACCAGTACTGGTGGTGGGTGGGGTCTAACAGCGGCGTATGGAACTGTTGTCGGAGCGATCTGGTATGAGATTTGTTCACTTAGAGCTGGTGTATCGATGTGGGAAAAACAGAGCTTCTCGAGCTGCGCGCTATGTCTGAACAAAAAGGGCGATTCTTCCACGACGGTTTCCAGGAAACCGTCGTGGAATACTTGACTTCCACGACGGTTTTATTTAACCGTCGTGTAATATTCTAGACTTACACGACGGTTTTATTTAACCGTCGTGTAATCGTCTGACATCCACGACGGTTTTCATAGAACCGTCGTGGAAGTCAATAATTCCACGACGGTTTCCTGGAAACCGTCGTGGAAATATATACTTCCACGACGGTTTTAAAAACCCGTAGTGGAAGGATAGACTTCCACGACGGTTTTCGGAGACCTACTGTTGTTCCGTGTTTTTGGCTCAGTTTCCACGACGGTTTTTGAATAACGGTCGTGGAATCTCCGTCGTGGTATCCACATTCTGTAGTAGTGCATGTACCTTTCAAAAGGATACATCCATCTCAAGTACACTGGTCCACATAGCTTCAATTCCCGGACTAAGTGCACCGTTAGATGAATCATTATGTCAAAAAATGAGGGTGGAAAGTACTTTTCAAGCAAGCACAAAGTCTTAACCAACTCTAATTGTAGCGAATCTAGTGTCAATGGATCTATTACCTTAGAGCATATCAGTTGAAAAATGAGCATAACTTGGTAATTGCGAATCTCACATCCTTCGATAAAACTCCTCGCAACGCCAGCGGTAATAACTGTTGCATCAACATATGACAATCATGTGATTTCATGCCAATCAGCCTCAGATCCTTCATAGACACCAACCTTTTCAAGTTGGAAGAATACCCGTTGGGCACTTTTACAGAAGCGAGCCACTCACAAAGCTTTCTTTTTTCTTGTCTTGATAGTGTGTACTTCGCCGGAGGTAAGTAAGTTGCATTCCCTTTCTTCGTAGGGATCAAGTTAAGTCTAATCTTCAATTCCTTAAGATCCAACCGTGCCTTCTCACCATCTTTGGTCTTATTAGGAATGTCTAGCAATGTGCCCACTATTGATTCACACACGTTTTTCTCAATATGCATCACATCCAAGCAATGACGAACGAAAAGTGTCCTCCAATATGGAAGTTCGTAGAAGATTGACCGTTTTTTCCAAGGGCCGTCTACCACGGGATCATTGTTACGCCGTTTTCTTTTCCCGAGCACCACTTTCAAATCCTTAACCATCTCATAAACGTCTTCGCCAGTCAAAACCCGGGGAGGGTTTCTTTCTTCCGTTTTGCCATCGAAAGCCTTTTTCTGTTTGCGGTATCGATGATTTTGTGGTAAGAATCTCCTATGACCAAGGTATACGGTTTTCTTACCATTCTTCAATCCGATGGAGGATGTTTTTTTCATACAAACGGGACAACCGATAGAACTCTTGACTGAATAACCAGATAGATTTCCATAAGCAGGAAAGTCATTGATTGTCCACATCAACATTGCACGGAGTGTGAATGTCTCTTGACGGTAAGCATCTCTAACTTCGATCCCCTTTTCCCATAAACTCTTTAGATCATCGATTAGTGGTGCTAAGTACACATCAATGTCATTCCCTGGTTGTTGAGGACCAGATATCAATAAGGTCAACATCAAGAACTTTCGCTTCATGCTCAACTTCGGAGGGAGATTGTAGTTGACAAGTATGACGGGCCAAGTACTATGCCTACTACTCATATTACCATGTGGGTTAATTCCGTCCGCCGACAAACCAAGACGTAGATTCCGTGGTTCCGCACAAAATTCAGGATAATCGGCATCAAAGGTCTTCCATTGTGGTGCATCGGCTGGATGTCTAAGCATACCATCTTCAACACGTTTATCATGGTGCCAAGTCAAATTCTTGGCATGCTCGGCATTACGGAATAAACGTCGTAGACGCGGTGCCGGAGGAATGTACCATAACACCTTTGCCGGCACACCTTTGCTGCCATTTGTTGGCTTCTTGCCCTTCTTCCATCTTGACTCCTTACAAACCGGACATTCATCCAAATCCTCGTACGCATTTCGGTAAAGGGCGCAATCATTTGGACATGCATGAATTTTTTCATATTCCATTCCCAAAGTGCTCAACGTCTTCTTAGCTTCGTACATACTAGCAGGTATTTTATTATCAACCGGTAGAACCTCTCTTAGAAATTCTAAAAGAGCCGTGAACTAGAATTTGTCCACCCTCCCGATGCCTTCATGTTCCATAATTTGACCAATGCGGACAATTTCGTATATTTACTACACTCGTCATACAAGGGCATCTCGACATCATTCATCATTGCTTCAAATAACTCCGGACGATGCACAAACTGTTCTTCCAAATCATTAACCATATCAAACAAATTATCTCCTACAACTTCCTCAACAACATCATCTTTTGCCTTGTTGTTCGATGATGGATTAAAAAACATTTCACCGTGTAAATACCACGTTTGGTACGAACAAATAATCCCACACGCAAGCAAGTGTCTTCTAACTTCATCAACTGGATGAGATCTATGATTTCCACAATCCACACAAGGACATCGAATCTTATCATTCTTCATGTGAGTTTCCGCAAATGACAAAAATTATTTAATCCCATCTCGATATTTTCTAGTCAATCTATTAGCCCACATCCATTTTCGATCCATTTCCAAGAACCCGACCTAAATCGATATTAAATTTATCATACAAATTATTCAATGATCAAGTTTTTGCATTTAAAAACACAATGTATAGTCAACAACTAATCAAACCGAAAAAGAAAAAAAGAGAATATATACCATTTTTGACATCTACAATAAATCGTCCATAAAAATCAAATAAATGAAAAGAAGAGTAAGTAATAATCACAATACTTACAAATATTTAATATACGCGAGTGTTGGTTTCGCAGTGGAGGAGACGTGTTTTCGCAGGTGTCTGTGATGTTTTTCGCGGCTGCGCAATAGATCTGTAATGAGATGAAATGAGAGCTGTTGAATGATAAAAAAGTTACGAATACACGACGGGTTCTTAAAACCCGTCGTGTAAAGTCACACTTTACACGACGGTTCCAAGGAACCGTAGTGTAAAGTGGCTCCGCGAAGCACTTTGCACGACGGTTCTTTGGAACCGTAGTGTAAAGTGGCTCCGCGAGGCACTTTACACGACGGTTCATTGGAACCGTAGTGTAAAGTGGCTCCGCGAGGTGGAACCGTAGTGTAAAGTGGCTCCGCGAGGCACTTTACACGACGGTTCTTTGGAACCGTAGTGTAAAGTCCGACTTTACACGACGGTTCTTTGGAACCGTAGTGTGAAGTGACTCCGCGAGACACTTTACACGACGGTTCTTTGGAACCGTAGTGTAAAGTCCGACTTTACACGACGGTTCTTTGGAACCGTCGTGTGAAGTTCCTCGTGGAGCACCTTACACGACGGTTCTTTGGAACCGTCGTGTAAAGTCCGACTTTACACGACTGTTTCAAGGAACCGTCGTGTAATCTCCGTCGTGTAATGTACTTTTTATAATAGTGTTACTCTTTAAAAAATAATAGTTTGTATACATGTATTGCACATGTTATATACTTATTGTAGTAATTAATATTATAGATTTTATAATTAAAATAGACTGATAAAAACTATCAAATATCTTTAGTTTAGTATATGTGTGTGGATCTAAAGTTAAGAAAATTATTAATTAATATTTTTTGTAGTGAGTTTTCCAATAAATAACAATTCTAAAACATCTCATAATCTAGTCGCAAAAAAGTAAAATAACAACCACGACATTTTTAGTAAGAAAATATCAACTTCCTCTAATTCTCCACACACACATGTTTTAAGGTCTTCTTTGTGCTTGTGTGCGTGACAGAATTACATCCACAAGGATATTTGTGTCTGTGTATTTTCACCTTCACTACTACAAAATAGAGATTCGACGACGGTTAAAAACCGTCGTTGTAATACTTAAACGACGGTTTTCTAACCGTCGTGGTATATATTTGGATTCCACGACGGTTTGAAAACCGTCGTGGTAGGAAACAACGAAAAAAAAAAAATTTACGAATGGAGCTACCACGACGGTCGTGGTAGGTAACAAAAAAAAAAAAAACAAATTTACGAACTCCCACTAAATCAACACTTTTTTCCGGAACACATTTAAATCACAAAATCAACACTTTTAATTCAACCAATTTAATTCAATCTAAAACACAACCACAATGAACAATCATCGAAAATGTAGGGGACGGGTTTTTGGCCATTTCGGACGGAATCTTCCCAACTCAACAATCTACAAAATCAACATTTTGGACGGAACATTTTATCAACAACCACAATCAACAAAATCAACATTTTGGACGAAAAATTCACAAATCCGTGCATTACCCAAGCAATATACATTACAACTTACCGGCTTGTCGAGCATCGGTATGGGCGGAGTGCGGGAAGAGAGAGAGGGAAAGCCGCGTGAATTCCTTGGTGGACCCGTCGGAGAATGGAGGAGGCCGCGTGAGTGGTGGGGGAGGCCATCGGAGAATGGAGCCAAGAGAAAAATTTGAGAGGTGAGATAGAGAGAGGAGGCACGGTGATATAGAGTGAGTTTTTGGAGATTTTAAGTAGGGAGGGAGTGGCGAGAGAGAAATAGAGGGAAGAAATTGGGTGCCTTTGGGTATGGAGTTAGAGAGTGAAAAAGTGAAAAATGCTCGGAATGTAATGGGGTGGGAAAGAGGATATTTTTTTGGATTTTAATACACGCTCCAAAAAATTGAATTTAATTTAAAAAATTTCAAAATTCCCGCCTTAGTACCTACCACGACGGTTTTCCCAAAAAACCGAAAAACCGTCGTGGTAAAGTCCAAAAATTTTAAATTTTTTTTTTGAAAAAAGACCCTTCCACGACCGTTTTTTAAAAAACTGTCGTGGAAAATGCGGCAAAAACACGGAGCGGAACAGAGTTTCCGAAAACTGTCGTGGAAGCCGAAGCTTCCACGACGGTTTTTAATAACCGTCGTGGAAGCTTGCAAAAAAAAAAAACAAAAAAAAAAATTTTTTTTGGCTTCCACCACGGTTTTAAAACCGTCGTGGAAGAATGGGATTCCACGACGGTTTTAAAAACCGTCATGGAAGCTAAATTTTTTTTTTTTTTTTATAACCATCGTGGAAGCTTCGGCTTCCACGACGGTTTTCAGAAACTCTGTTCCGCTCCGTGTTTTTGCCGCATTTTCCACGACGGTTTTTTAAAAAACGGTCGTGGAAGTTCCGTCGTGGAATCCACATTTTGTAGTAGTGCTTGGAGAGAAAGACAAATATTTTCATACATATAGAGATAGTGAGAGATTAATGCGTATTAATTATTTGAGCGAGAGATTGCACGGAGAAGTCTAATTACTTACAAACATACGAATTTCACAAGCAAACATGTGTTTCTCCAACAGTTGTTTTTAAATGATTAAAAACTAAACAACACAAGAACATACTTATAAGTGTTGTTTAAATATTAAACAGTTGTCTTGAACAGTTGCAATCGAAAGATCAATAGATTGTGAATCATTAAAACATTTCGTAAATTAGAGTTGTCTTGAACAGTTGCAATCGAAAGATGAATAGATTATGAATAATTAAAACCTTTCATAAAATTGAGTTGTCTTAAATAGTTACAATCGAATGATGAATAGATTGAGAATGATTAAAACATTTCATTAAATAGACTCCTTTTAGTGATAAGTTACAATAATAAAATATGATACGGTATGTATGATAGAGTATTTAATTAAACTTATACGCACTATTTTGAATGACCTGGGATGAATAGTATATCTCATAACCTGCTCTTTTAGTATCGTTAGGAATTAGGATTATCAGTTAACGTTGTCTACAACCTAAACTACCATTCCCAACCCCCCCCCCCCCCCCCCCCCCCCCCCCCCCCCCCCCCCCCGTAAGAGAGGCCTAAACTACTAATAGTGATGCAGTATTATTGCAAAACCACGTACAAAAAGCAAAGAGAACAAGGATTTTAAAAACGACAACACAGCGAAACCATTTTAGACGACCTATAAGAGAATAGTGCAAGTCAACATGCTCTGTTAGTATAGTTAGGAAATACTTCCAAACTTATTTATAAATTTGAACAAAATTTGAAAGTTAATATTTTTTTGTTCCAGATTTGCCATTCCATGTTTCACGTATGTTGATTTTATTTATTGGCGTTTTTCATGGGGAAAACTCGATTTTAATTATTGGCCTCTTTTTTTTTTTTTTTTTTTTTTTTTTTTTTTGTTGAATAACGATATCTTCTTATTTTAATCTCTCCTATTTCTACGTTTGTCAACTTCCTATCATTCTTCCCTTTTTTTTCTTTTTTTTTTTTAATAAAGGAATCTTCTAATTTAGTTATTTTAAGCAGCTTCCTTTTTTTTTTCTTTTTTTTTTGAGTAAAGTTTATTTCATTTTTAAGGAAAAAGGTTTTTTTTTTTTTTTTTTTTTTTTTTTGTTTAATAATCTGAAAACACGTTATTAACCTTTTTTTTTTTTTTTTTTTTTTTCCTTTATGTTTCACCTAGTGGTTCCTATTTTTAAGGAAGTTAGAGTTTTTTTTTTCTCAAATATTTAGTTTCCATTTTTCTTTCTATTTTGGAGAGTAAGAAATTGCATATTTTCCTTTTCAAAAATAAAAAATAAAAAGAAACTGCATTTTTTATTGTTTCTGTTTTGTAATTTTTTATTATTATTAATTTTTTTTTTTTTTTGCTTGAACAATTCTTTTCTCTTTTTTTTTTAGTTGTGTCATTACTCCAGTTGTTCAAACATCAGTTATATTGTTCTTCTAGTCATTTTAATGTGGATCATTCTAAAATAACTTGCCAATAAATTATTGCATATAAATTATAAAATGACCAAGTCAGTGTCATATTGACTAGTAAAAACAAGCAACATAATGATCAGGTGATATCTAAACAAAAGGACATGGTCAATATGATATGCATAATTGTCTGCAATATTGTATTTACAATAAATTATAGTTACTACAACAAATGGACCCTTTTGTGACGACTTTATCAAAAGTCGTCGCAAATATCGAATTTGTGATGACAAGTCATTGTAAATAAGTCATCGCAAATAAAATATTTATGACGACTGATGATGAGAATGTCGCTGCAAATAAGTCGTCACAAATAGTTCGAAAAATAATTTCGTTGATGATGACGTGGTGTACATTATTTGCGACGACTTATTTGAATTTTGTCGTCGCAATTAATTTGTTTATCGATGACGTGGATGGAGTTGTTTGCAACGACAATTTTATTTTATTGTCGCAAAAAATGATACCATTGACATATTTGCGATGACTTGTCGTCGCAAATACTTTTTTTTTAGATAAAATATAATATTATTACTTTTTAGAAATAAAAAAATTGAAAATAAATTTTGAATGTAACTAATCATAATGTAAAAATGAAATAGAACATGATATTCTTATTAATTGTTAAGAAAAGAGTAGCAGTATGTAGCATAAAAGCATAAAAGATCGTACTAAAGGTCTCGATAAATGACATATGAAATAGTCTAATCTCCTAAATCAGCATCATCTTCATTTTTATCTTCTTCTCTTAGTGGCGGGGGCATAGGGACAAGTGGTCCAGGACTAATAATGGTCCGGAAGGTGAGGTTGGGATTTATTTGACGTATGACATCCATCATTGTCATCTGGTTGTTGAACATATAGCATTGGTTGGTATACAAGTCGTTGAAATAGTTTTGAATGTGCCAAGGGAGCTGCGTCGAAGACGACCCATCCAACTATGAACTAGATGAAGAAGAAGCTCATGAGCGAGTGTCAGTCTAATTCCAGTCATGTGTCCTTTGCGCTTACCCAGGAATTGTTGCATAATCTCCTCCTCATCAACTGCCGGTGCAGATGAACTAGAACCAGCAGACTGTGTACTCTGCGTGGTTCTTGCCCCCCCCAACTGGGACTACAAAGTTAGATAAGAAAGAAGGTAAGAAAAATAATAGTATATTACTACATATATGAAAACATAATATACAAAAATACTTACAAATGCATATATGTTCTGGTCCTGGTTAACCCAAATTTTGCATGTGTTGGTGTAGCTCAACCCAGTTATCTATTACTGATTTTGGCTGCTGGTTATCTACATTTCCCTGTCCAAGTTGAATGCGTTAGAATTATTGTTAAGCATAAATGAAAAAAAAAAAAAAAAATGATGATAAATTTTGAAGAAAAAAAATATCACCTTCTGATGATGGTGTTGGGAGTATAACTTTCTGCCTTGCATGCTGGACCACTTTTAACCGCGATGATATTTTGTTGATTTGTCGCAGACTTTTTCTGTTTATGATTGCGAAGAATTAATACAATACTTATTATTTCAATAAATTACTAAGTAATTAACCATAAAATATAATGGACAATAACCTGAAAAGTGGGGGACATAAACCTATCGTAGCATGGACCATATTGTTCTTTCCTCCTTATGCAATTCGGAGGGTTTGCTCTAGAAAATGCCTCATTTTTTGCCCCACCCATCTTCTTGAAGTATTTATGCAAGGAAGTCTTCTAATCCTTGTAGCATTTGTTGGCTTCACGGTCGACTACATCTTTAATGATGCCGAATAAACCAATCGTGTGATACATTGAAAATGAAGAAATTACTTTTATGTTAAGTAGTTAAATAAATAATTCGAATAATAATTGGCTTGACTAAAAATCTTCTTCTTGTGATCGTCGTCAACCTCTTTCCAAGTGCTGTGATGCGGATCACATATATCCCTAGTGTGGAGGCTGACGGAACTGTTGAAGAATCTGCCATTGTTAGCAAGAGCCTTACATGTACTTCTTGCATCGTCAAACAAGACAAGAAGCTTCCCCTCTTTTTGTACCGTCTCAGCTATAGCTCGACCAACATATTTCCCCCTATCTCGACGTCGAGGTACTACATTTGGGGCTGTAAAACAATTATGAAAATTAGAGATTGAAAAATTGATTATGAACTTTAATTGAATAAAATTCATAAAACAAGAATTGGTTTCCCAATTATAGCATATATACCGAACTGACAGTGCGATGGGAGTCTCGTCGGATCGGATGGAGGCTGTGATCCTCCCGTAGAGCCAGCACAAGTAGCTACTAGTCCGGACATCTTCAAAAAAAATAAAAATAAAAAAAATATATTCTCATTGTTTTTACATATCTATGAACACTTGTGCATGTATAAGTAATTTTTATTCTCTATTATTTGTTAGTCAATCCTCTTTTTAATTTTCCAAATTTTAATTTTACAACTTATTTTAAATATTTTTAATTGTTAATAAAATTATGTCCCCAAATATTATTTATACAAATTTTTTAATATTTTTAAATTTTTTTAAAAAAATTATTTTTGTATTACAAATTGTTTTAATATTTTTAAACTTTTTTAATTGTTAATTAAATTATTTTTCCAAATTTTAATTACACAAATTAGTTTTAGTTTTTTAAATATTTATTACTTATTAATTAAATTATTTAATTGTTGGTTAAAGTTATTTTACCATAATTTTAAAATTTTTACTTAATTTTTTCTTCCAATTTAAATCATAGAAATATTTTTCTATTTTGTAATTTATTTAACTATTGTTTATATTATTCTTGCTTATTATACAAATTATTTGTTAAACTATTAATTTTAAGTTTTTTTTTTGATATAATCTCTTCCTTTATTAATTTAATTATTTCATTTTAACAATTTCAATTACTTAGTATTACATTTTATTTTAAAAACCAAACCTATATCTAAAATTATTATCACAATTCCAAAAACCAAAACCACAATCTAATATTCAATAACCAAATACCAAATCCAATAACCAAATCAACCAAAAGTCATTTTCATTTAACACTAAATTATTATTACGATTTGAAAAACCAAAACCCATATCTAATGGGGTGTTTGGTGGAATAGTTTAAGTTGATATTTTTAAGTTTCAATAGTAAATTTTTTTGAATTTTCAGAAAAGACAAAAAACTTTTTGAGAAAAAGACAAAACTTTTGAGGAAAAAGACAAAAAAAAGTTTGAAATGGTCATCTTAAAATGTTGAACCAAACTCCCCCTAAAATTCAATTACCAAATCTAATAACCAATTCAACCAAAATCAACCAAATGTTGAACCAAACAATCATCCAAAATAACCAAGTCAACCAAAACAGATCCTCGCCTTAACTTTATTTCATCCCAAACAATCAACCAAATCCAATAACCAATCCAATCAACCAAATCCAAAACAATCAACCAAAACTTTTTTAACAAAAAATTAAAAGCTTTTTCAAAAGCCTTACACAATCCAAAATCCACTTCAACGGGGGTTGGAGTTCTACATTTTGGCAGCAGTGGCAGTACACCGGAGGGAGAACGGTGGCAGCGGAGGCGGCAGGTCAAGGAGGCGGCGGTAAAGGAGGGTCTAGGGGCTTTTTCGGCTGTTTTCAAGTAATTTTGTGGTTTTTGGAGAGAGTTCAACCAAGATTTCAACTAATCCTCAAGAAATTTTGGATAGAGGGACGGTTTGGCTGAATTTGTGTAAAAAACGTGGAGAGAACGATAAAGACTGAGAGGAGAGGAAGAAGAAAATGAGGGGAAACCGATTTGCATTTAGGTTTATAATCAGAACTATTTTCGACAACACCGTAGTCGCAAATAACTACCTAAGTCGTCGCAAATAATCACCAAAAACGACGTCATCTTCAAAAGTTCATTAAAGAATGTTATGGAAACACTATTTGTGACGACTTTATATTCATTTCATCGCAAAGGTGTTCCCCAAAACAATATCATTTTGAGCGATGAAAAGAAGAACATTCTGCAACCCTTATTTGTGACGACAATTCCAAAGAGTTGTCACAAATATTTTTTGGGAACCGCCATTTTTCACCACCTTCTTTTGTGAAAATTAAATGAAATTATTATTTGCAACGACATTTTTTCCTATGTCGTCGCAAATAATTTTTGGGAACCGCCACATTTGACAGCATTTTTATCGCGAAATTGAATGAAATATACTATTTGCGACGACAATGATAAATAGTCGTCACAAATAATTCCCCTTTTATAAATAGCTGTGAATACTCTATTATTTGCGATGACAAAGTCGTCGCAAATAGTTGTTATTTGGCGCCAAAAACTTGCTGCCACTTTTTTTTTTTGGTAGCAAATCAGTATTTGCGACGACTGGTCGTCTCAATGGTAGACAATCTTGTCAATATTTTTTACGACGATGTGTCATCACAAAACTTAACTATAAGCGATGACATGTTGTAAATGTAATAGCGACGAAATGTCTTCACCTCTAACACGAAGATTAATTGCAACGACATGTCGTCACTTATATTCCAGTATTTGCAATGACAAAAGTCGCTGCAAATTATGTCATCGCAAAATGACGATGATTGTAATAGAGAGTATAATAATCAAATGACAAATGTGAGTATTATATTGGCCTTCAAAACTAGCAACATAATGACCATGTCGTGGCATTACATGGTCATAAGAACCCTCGAACTATTGGTTGTGTCTGCTAGAACCTGCAAGTATGATGGTTGAATCATTTAGAAGAAGGTGAGTATTTCATAATGAACACAACTACCATAAGGGCATACCATAATCACATGTTAAAAAACTATTCCTCAAAAACATTTTATAATTACCATAATGATCATGTCATTATTAATAATACTATTGATTTAATTTCATATTATAAGTAGAGACTCTATACTAACATAATGATCAGGTTGTATTTGGTTTTACAAAATGTAAAAACGTAATATAGCATATTGAATTTTTTTTTTTTTCTCATTTGACATTTAATCGACTCTATCAGTCGACTAATATACACTCTTCAGTCAATGATCATTAAATAGTAATATACAACCTGATCATTATGTTAGTATTGATTATAATACTATTCAATAATAATACTATTCCGTCAATAATATATTGATTAAAAAAGCAAAAAGATTTAGTATTAGCCAAACACTAAAATCAATTTTTTTTTAAAAACATTATGAGTCAGGAAAACAAATCGGGAAAAAATAATTGGTCAATATATAATTAATGATAAGAAAACTATTAATCAAACACTAAAATCCGTAAATTAAAAATAAATAAATATCTGATTCAAAAATCCAAATAAAAAAAGTCCAAAAAAACACCAAATTACAACTATAGTCAAATGGAGAAACCAAAAAAAGTGACCATAATTACTTATGTTTGATCCCGTATTCATGATAGGTTGATGGAATTAGTAACAATTCTTTCGTCAGGCATTATTGTGGTAATGGAAAAACTGATATGATTTTGGCTCTTTTGACGATTTTTCCCGGCATTCTTTTTGTTGTCGGTTTCCATGGTTGAAAATGCAGATGACGAGTGGTGAAGACGTAGAAAACAGTGTTGGAAAGAAGAAAAGGAAAAGAAATTGGGGAACGATGATACTCATTTTTACATTATGATTAGTTACATTCAAAATTTATTTTCAATTTTTTATTTCAAAAAAATAATAATATTATATTTAATCTATTAAAAAAAAAGTATTTGTGATGACAAGTCATCGCAAATATGTCAATGGTATCATTTTTTGCGACAATAAAATAAAATTGTCGTTGAAAACAACTTCATCCACGTCATCGATAAACAAATTAATTGCGACGACAAAATTCAAATAAGTCGTCGCAAATAATGTACGCCATGTCATCATCAACGAAATTATTTTTTGAATTATTTGGGGCGACATTCTCATCATCAGTCGTCGTAAACATTTTATTTGTGATACTTATTTACGATGACTTGTCGTCATAAATTCGATATTTGGGACGACTTTTGATAAAGTCATTGTAAAAGGGTCCATTTGTTGTAGTAACTATAATTTATTGTAAATACAATATTGCAGACAATTGTGCATATCATATTGACCATGTCCTTTTATTTAGATATCACCTGATCATTATGTTGCTTGTTTTTACTAGTCAATATGACACTAACTTGGTCATTTTATAATTTTTATGCAATAATTTATTGGCAAGTTATTTTAGAATTATCCACATTAAAATGACTAGAAGAACAATATAACTGATGTTTGAACAACAGGTGTAATGACACAACTAAAAAAAAGGAGAAAAGAATTGTTCAAGCAAATAATAATAATAATAATGATAATAATAATAATAATAATAATAATAATAATAATAATAATAGTAATAATAATAATAATAATAATAATAATAATAATAATAAATTTCAAAACAGAAAAAATAAAAAATGCAGTTTCTTTTTTTTTTTTTTTTTTTTGAAAAGGAAAATATGCAATTTATTACTCTACAAAAAAGAAAGAAAAATGGAAACAAAATATTTGGGAAAAAAAAAACTCTAACTCCTTAAAAATAGGAACCACTAGGTGAAACATAAAAGGAGAAAAAAAAAAAAAAAAAAAAAAAGGTTAAGAACGTGTTTTCAAATTATCAAAAAAAAAAAAAAAAAAAAAAAAAAAAAAAAAAAAAAAACCTTTTTCCTTAAAAATGAAATAAACTTTACTCAAAAAAAAAAAAAAAAAAAAAAAAAAAAAAGAAGCTGCTTAAAATAACTAAATTAGAAGATTCCTTTATTAAAAAAAAAAAAAAGAGAAAAAAAAAGGATGATAGGAAGTTGACAAACGTAGAAATAGGAGAGATTAGAATAAGAAGATATCGTCATTCAAAAAAAAAAAAAAAATGCCAATAATTAAAATCGAGTTTTTCCCCATGAAAAACGCCAATAAATAAAATCAACATACGTGAAACATGGAATGGCAAATCTGGAACAAAAAAATATTAACTTTCAAATTTTGTTCAAATTTATAAAATAAGTTTGGAAGTATTTCCTAACTATTCTAACAGAGCATGTTGACTTGCACTATTCACTTATAGGTCGTCTAAAATGGTTTCGCTGTGGTGTCGTTTTTAAAATCCTTGTTCTCTTTGCTTTTTGTACGTGGTTTTGCAATTATACTGCATCACTATTAGTAGTTTAGGTCTCTGTTAGGGGGGAAATGGTAGTTTAGGTGGTAGACAACGTTAACTAATAATCCTAATTCCTAACAATACTAAAAGAGCGGGTTATGAGATATACTATTCATCCAAGATCGTTCAAAATAGTGCGTATAGGTTTAATTAAATACTCTATCATACATACCGTATCATATTTTATTATTGTAACTTATCACTAAAAGGAGTCTATTTTATGAAATATTTTAATCATTCTCAATCTATTCATCATTCGGTTATAACTATTTAAGACAACTCAATTTTATAAAAGATTTTAATTATTCATAATATATTCATCTTTCGATTGCAACTGTTCAAGGCAACTCTAATTTACGAAATGTTTTAATGATTCACAATCTATTGATTTTTCAATTGCAACTGTTCAATGCAACTATTTAATATTTAAACAACACTTATAAGTATGTTCTTGTGTTGTTTAGTTTTTAATCATAGTATGTTCTTGTGTTGTTTAGTTTTTAATCATTTAAAAACAACTGTGGGAGAATCACATATTTGCTTGTGAAATTCGTATATTTATAAGTAATTTGACTTCTCCGTGCAATCTCTCACTCAAATAATTGATACGCATTAATCTCTCACTATCTCTATATATATGAAAATATTTGTTTTTCTCTCCAAGGTGAAAATACACCGACACAAACATCCTTGTCGATGTAATTCTGTCATGCACACAAGCATAAAGAAGACCTTAAAACATGTGTGTGTGGAGAATTAGAGGAAGTTGATATTTTCTTACTAAAAATGTCGTGGTTGTTATTTTACTCTTCTACGACTAGATTATGAGATGTTTTAGAATTGTTATTTATTGAAAAACTCACTACAAAAAATATTAATTAATAATTTTCTTAACTTTAGATCCGCACACATATACTAAACTAAAGATATTTGATAGTTTTTATCAGTCTATTTTAATTATAAAATCTATAATATTAATTACTACAATAAGTATATAACACGTGCAATACATGTATACAAACTAGTATTTTATAAAGAGTGATTGGTCCAGATAGTTCCTGAATTCTTTAACAGGTGATAGTTTGATCCCTGTTTTATTTTTTTTAGCTGAGATGACCATAAATTCTTAAAATGTTAGCCTTTATAATCATGTCCATCCAATTCTGTTAATTTAATTTCTAACAAAATTAGAGGTATTTTAGTAATTTACTAATAATTAATTTAAATTTTTAAAAAAATATATATATATATATATATCTCTCTCTCTCCTCGAAACCAAAGCCCAGATCTCGGGGGACCAAGATCAAAACCGAGGGCGGGGCAAGCTTGGCGTGGTGGGGAGGCGCTGGGCTCGGCAAGAATGGGGAGGAGGGGGGGGGGGGGGGGGGGGACGCTGGTCTTGACAAGAACGAGGGAGGGAGAGAGAGAGATTGTAGAGTATTTTAGTATTTTTATTATAAAATTAATCATTTGAACAAGATTCTGTTAGAAATTTAACGAAATTGGATGGAAATGACTGAAACAGTTAAAAAACTAGAAGTTTAAGATCAACTCGGTAAAAATAAATAAATAAATAAAATAAAATCGTCACTTTTAAAAAATTTTATTAATTATTTAAATCAATTACTCATTTTTAAAAGTAGTGTCTAAAATTAACCCTTTCGTATTTTTGGGTGCTTCATTTCCTTCTCTTTCATTTTCCTTTTCTTTTCCTTTCCCCTCTCCCTCACGTGCTGCTGCCGCAGCCCTCTCTCTTCAACTGGTTCTCTCTCTCTTGCTCTCCTGGATTTCAAAACTTCAAAGTTTGTTAACTTTTTCATTTCAACTCGGAATCCAGTGATTCTTTTTGCGTTGAGCTCGTATCGATGAGGAGAACAAGATGATACCCATCTAGGTGATGTTTAGTCACTGTGCCCACTGTCAAAATGCTCGTCTCCATTTTGTCTTCAAAAGCCCTTTTGTAATTTTGAGAAAAACCTGTGCATGTTCTTCAATTTCAAGGTAGGCTTTCAAACTCAATTTTTGAGAAAATGGTTGCATGTTCTTGAATCCGAGTTTGAACTCTTAGTTGGTGTTTTCTTCTTGTTAGCTCTTGGGAATTGGTGGAATTGCACGTGGATTTTAAAGGATTTGAGATAGGGGTTTTCTTAACTTGATTAAATCCGAAGTTGGTTTTGGTTTATGATGATTTTGTTAAAAATAGGTGATGGTTCTTGTTGTTGTTGTTGTGTTCTAGAGTCTTAATCTCACCTAATTTCTGAACAGCCCCAAATATTTGAAAATTAGGGTTTTCATCCCTTTTCTTAAAATCTGGAATTCCTTTTGATTTTGGGTTGATTATTGATTTTTAGTGTTCTCTAAGTGTTTGAGTAATGTAAAAATCTGACATAATGAAATTATGTCAAAAAGCGCCAATTTTTTCTTAAGATATGGTATTGATTTCTATGTGAGAGATTAGAGACAGATTGTGAAGTTGATTGATCTTCCCTTGTCTATTAATGATAAGTTTGAATATGTGTTTGTCAAGAAATGAAAAAGATCTTGTGATTGATTTGATAATTGGAAATAGTTGTTTGTGTTAAATTGCAAGTTTCATATGCAGTTAGAAACTGCAGGAATCGAGCCCAACAGGGGAGGCTTTGCCCGATTCAGTATTTAATCGGTCAATCGGACGAACACAATGAGGCTTAAATAAAGCTTCCAAGAATCTTGTCATAGTCTTAAAACACCTAGTTAGGTATCCCTTCAAAGTTGGAGTTGTTAGGAGATGACTTGTTTAATTAAACATAAAGATTGTCCAAAGATAAATTAGAAAATTTGTATTTTCTTATAGTTTTTTGGGGTTAGAAAGTTGTATAACCTTAAAGTAGATTCCTCAAGCTTTAAATTGGCTTTTGAATCGTTTGAAACGGAGTTCGGTAACTCAAGTTATGTTATTTTCAAGTTTAGACTAAAAAAAGGTCAAATCTGCGTTATTTTGGACAGCTTGTAAAATTGGTATTAGTGGAAGTAAAATCTTGGAAGATTGATTACATATTTAAAAACTAGACTTCCTAAGTTTTCCAACGACCTATCACATGCCTAATTTGAATAAGAAATGA
The DNA here is from genome assembly GCA_009761775.1 of Ficus carica. NCBI lineage: Eukaryota > Viridiplantae > Streptophyta > Magnoliopsida > Rosales > Moraceae > Ficus > Ficus carica. The sequence continues at coordinate 24,694,187 of CM019740.1, forward strand.
TTTTTTGAAGTTTGTGTCCAAAACAGGGGAAAACTGGGAATTGTTCTCTGCCTTTGTCCAGTTGACCAGATGTCACCCTCCGGTTGACCGGCATGACCAGATTGCGAATAAAAATTTTTCCGTTTGAAACTTGTTTGATGTACACTTGATCAAGTTTCATGTACACTTGATCCCCGTTGGTTTGAAGGAGTTGTATCCCCCTAGGGGGTGTTTGGATTATGAGTTTAAACTCATCACCATCAACTCAATTTTTGTCTTTTCTGAAAAAGTCAACTAAAATCACTATTTAGGATCTGTTTGGTATGAGTTTGAGTTAAGATTTTTAAGTTTTAATAGTAATTTTTGTTGACTTTTTTAGAAAAGACAAAAAACTTTTTCAGAAAAAGATAAAAATTGAGTTTAAATCTATGAGTTTGAGTTTGGCATCCAAACTCACCCTTAAACTTACAAATTTCAACTCAAATTCATTCACCAAACACCCCAAGACTATTTTCAAGATCCTAAGTAACTGGAAAGTTCATTTCCATCGAATGACTTGTACATTGATTTTTAATACTTTGTGACGATTTTGATGATATTTATAAATCTGTCACGACCCCAGAATTGGGTGTGTGACATGAAGGAATTAATTAAAGGAAAATCACGTAATTAACGCTAATTATGAAACTTTCATATATTGCAGAAAATATACCAATTTATATATAATTCCACAATCGTCCTGCTGTTTTAGAAAATATCAAAAAAAGCCATTTTGTGGAAAACACGGTTTTAAACCCACGGTGTGACAATTATCCCAAGTCTAAACCATTTTAGAATTTATGAAAATTAAGCTACCAAAACAGAAAATGGATGAAAAGAAAATAAAAGAGATACAGTTCAGACATACAACCACAGCCCGAGGAGTCCAAAATAATACATACCAACCAAAAAAAAAAATTCAACAATATTGCACTGCCACAGGTAGCAGGCTCTAACTCCAAAGCTACTTTGTGTCGCTCCTAGCACCGTTTGGGAGGGGTTAACATATTTAAAACAGAAAAGTGAGCAAAAGGCTTACCAGGATATAATTTATAAAATACAAGGTTTTTCTCCATTCTTGAAGTAAGTCCCAGCATTAATTAAATAAATAACCAATAAATCATTAAATAAAACGAACATAAATTAAATTAAGTAAAATGGAACCAAACATGAAAATGATACACTGTTACTAGTCATATCCTCTTCGTGCGAGTTTAGGGATATGCCTCAAGGAGATATGCACTCCACTCCATATCCCACACCATTTACCATAGATCCATAGCATAAAAATCACCTCCAGGATCTCCAACTGAATAGGGTTTGTAATCATTTAAATCGTGCTTGAACCTCACCTGCTCAAGTCTAAAGCATTTTTCTAAAATAAATATACATATACATATACTGTATATTTTCACAAAATTACAATATAGTGTACTTTCGCAAACATTTTCTTTAAAATCAATAATTTTCCCAATAAATTATAAAACTAGCATTTATGGCCAAATCACATTTAAAACAACCTATCAAGAAAGGGATATCAACATACCCTACCTTGTGGCGATAAATCTACAAATAACTTCACGTGTACCGAGACTCTTCGTTACGGTCTCAAAATCCTAAAAATCAAGCAATCAGAAATTATCTATCTTAACACAGATTTTAACTAAGTTATAAATTAGGTCTAATCAGTGTGTTTTATAGATACTGTTTTAAAATATTATTATTATTTTTAAACGTTTTCCCAAAATTACCATTTTACCCCCAAAACATGCAACCTTGATATAAATTCAGATTTTAACAGAAACCCAACACATTTGATGCAGCCCACTATCAAATTCCCAAACCCAGGTTTTTGATACTTAGAAATCTGAATTCAATAAGATTTAGGGAGTATTCCTATACCTTTAAAGTCTCTCGTCCCTTGAGAATTATCAGTTGATTTTCTAGAGAGAGACTGAGAGAGAAACCGAGAGTGAGAGGGGAAGAAGAGAGAGAAATGGAGGAGCTTTCGCATGAACTTGTTCTCTGTTTCAGAAAGAAGAAGATGAAGAAATAAGGAGGGAGAGAGAAAGATCGTGAGAGAGAGGAGGAGTGGAAGAGCTTTTCTGTTTTTAGTGAGTTTCCCTTTTACAGTTCCTTTGGTTCTGGAGAAATGAAAACAGAGAGTTAAAGAGAGATATAGAGAAATCGTGGGGGTGAGAGAAAGCGAAAGGGAGAGAGAATGAAATGAGAGAAAAGACAAGAAAAGAGAGTGGGAGAGATATAGAGGAACGTGGGAGAGAGACAGAGAGTGAGATATTTAATAGTTAACTAGTTGTAAGAACGTACCAAGCACATGTTTAATCAATTTGTTAAATAAAAAATTAATTATGAGGTATAAATTGGAGATGAGTAAGCAAATCATATACAATGTTAATTGGGTGGCGCTATGAGAAAATACTAATTGAGATGGTAAAAAATGTCTAAATAAGGATACATTTATAAAAAATTTACTTCAGTATGGGCAAAAAAATGAAAATTAAAAATTAAAAATGATAAAAAAAAAACAAACAGAGAATAGATCGGTACGTGGATGAAAATGAATAATAATTTTAAAGAGTAAAAAGAAAAAAAAAAAGTCTATATTTATCAAAATTTTCACACAATTTAGGTCGGTATTCAACTAAGGTCAAATATTACCAAAAATAGTAATTGAGAATATGAGATGGTCATAAAAAAAATAATATTAAATATGCATTTATAAGAGTTAATTTTTTAAATAAAATAAAGAAGAAAAAAAATTAGCAATTACAAATAAGAAAGAGAGAAAGAAAATGGAAAGAATAAAAGAGAATAAAAAAAAAAAAAAAAAGAAAGAAAGAAAAACAGGGAATAACATGTGTCAAAAAAAGGAAATAGTTTTTTTTTTTCTTTTATATATGTTAAAATTAAGATTAAGATTAAGATTAGATAATTTAACAGAAAGGCTTTGTCTTCTGAAAAAGAGTATAGAGGGAGAAGAGAGTGGGGAAATGTGTGGGAGAGAGTGAGATCATGCCATATGGTCTCACTTTTACTGGGAAAGGCAAGAAAGGTAAAGAAACTAGTTATGTATATATATACACACATATATACAACATTGAAATTTGATTGTCATTTGGGTCTAAAGGCAAAATAAAATAATAAATACTAATAATTATAACAATAATATAATTCTCTTTCTTTTTGTTTATCATTATATATGCAATTTGTAAAGGGATGGAGACAAGACTGATTTGCTTCAGTGTTTAGGGAGATGTGATGTAGGGGGCGATTGGCACTATGATTTGGATCCTAAAATTATAACTTAATTTTTGTCTCTTTTTTTTTTTAAGTTAACATTTAAAAATCCATAACTTTACATATATAAGTCCAAATGAGATGATTTTTTTTTCTTCCAAATTACGTAGAATTTCGAGAATAACGAAACAAGATCTATATTGGTTTTATTTTTTCCCGAATACATTTCAAGTTTTTACACTTTTTAATTCCATCAATTCAAACGTCACATCAAACGCACAATTCAATTCAAATCCAAATTCTATAATCCAAATCCTTGTATCAAATGCTTGCCTGGTATTTTAAGGAGGGCTGGGCGTTCAGCAAGAGCAGTGAAAAAGGATAGTGGCTACTTTGCAATTTCTCAAATTTTGGGGGGTTAAAATGTAAAAATTCAAAAGTTGAGGGAAAAAATATAAAATTTGAAAATTATTTCCAAATTTCAATTTGTAAAATTTTATGTGTTGTTTAATTATCCTTAATCAAAATTTAGCACATCAATTAATCCTGATTTAAGTTAATTAAACATAATTAATTCTAACATGCGTTATAAGTAAACTTGTGGTTTGATTCATAATTAATATTGAGATCACTGACTTAAAAAATTGATAAAATCTTTACTTTTCAAAATAAAATATTCATGTTTCTCACGTCACCACCAACCCCTTCCCACCTGCTGCCAAAATTAATTTTGAATTTCAGGGGTATTTTTGATCTTTTGAAGTAAAAATTAAATGTTGATAAAAAAAAAAAAGGTCTAGAGTTGTACAGTAATTGTAATCTAATGGTAAAAAAACTACAGAATACTTTCAGGGGGGAAAAAAATAAAATAAAAATAAAAAAACGAAGCACATGAAATCAAAAAGGTAAATAAGACTTAATTTTCTGTTTTTTATTGTAAGTGTATTTTGGGAATTTTTGATCAATTATATTGTTGACAGAAAGAGTTTAAAAGCATAAAACTTAAAACGCAAGATATATTTATTGGGGTCCGTTTGGTGCACAAGTTCAGTTTGAGTTGAGTTGAGATTTTTAAGTTTGCATAGTAAATTTTGTTGATTTTTTCAGAAAAGACAAAAAAACTTTTTCAGAAAGACAAAAAATATGATGAAAAAAATACAGTATAATTTAAAATGAGATGGAGAACCAAACGGGTCCTGAATAAAAAAGAAATATGGAGATTGTAAATAACCCCAATTATAAGTTACACACAAACACAGATGTAGAATTTTATGATTTTAAAATTTTTAAAAAAAAGAACAAGAAAAAAGAACATCAATTAAAAAAGTCAGCGACAACTACTGTGTAATCACGTCAAAACAATTAATAAACTTGTCTGATGGGCAAGAAAAACTTCTAAAAATATTAAAAAATCTTTGCTTGGGTAGGTCTAAATGACTTTTTATCAACGTTTTAAAGAAGTTGTAAAGAATTTAAAGGAACATAGTCTTAACACTCTAACTTGTCAAAGCTACGACCGGTCTTCTTGATGAAGACATACATGCGTAGTCAATATAGCCTGCCAAAAACTAACTTATTATACGGAGCCCCAACCACAAAGAAATCTACCTCTCATCTGCAACATATAGAAAAAAATGGTGAGTTTTGGTTGCACGTTTACATTAGTTTTTTTCTTTATTTTTCTCTTCCAAAAAGTATTCTCCGCAGACGACAGTATTCGTCCAGTCCAGTCGTTGAGCGACGGTGGAACTTTGGTTTCTCAAGGGGGAAGCTTTGAGCTTGGTTTCTTCACTCCCAACAATTCCAATAACCGCTACGTGGGAATTTGGTACAAGAACATCCCGGTTCAAACTGTCGTTTGGGTTGCAAACCGGTGCAGCCCCATCAAGGGTTCCTCCGGTTTGTTGACCATAAACGGCACGTGCAATCTTGTGCTTTTGGATCATAACAAGAGTGTTGTTTGGTCGACGAGCTCATCAAAACAAGCCAAGAAACCAATAGTACAGCTTCTAGATTCGGGAAATCTTGTACTAAGAGATGAGGAAGATGTAAACTCGGAGACTAATTATTTATGGCAAAGTTTTGACTATCCTTCGGATACTTTGCTGCCAAACATGAAATTCGGTTGGGATTTGAAGTCAGGTCTTAAGCGGCGTCTCTCGGCATGGAAGAATTGGGATGACCCTTGCCCTGGTGATCTCACGTTTGGGATTGACTTTGATCCACAACTTCACACATACCCAGAATTTGATCTTCGAAAGGGCACCACAAAGTTGTACCGCACAGGACCTTGGAATGGGATTTATCTCAGCGGCTTACTGGCACCAAGGCCAAACCTGTTTTATAGTTTCCAATTTGTTTATAATGATGATGAGATGTATTACACATACAACCTCAAAAATGAGTCGGTGATCTCAATAGTAGTTGTAAACCAAACCACAAGTCTTCGTCAGCTCCTTACATGGATAGAGGAAGATAAAGCTTGGATTTCTTACTCCAAATCACCTAGTGACAACTGCGATAAGTATGGTGTCTGTGGATCCAATGGAAATTGTAATATAGAAGTAACTCCGATCAGTCGATGCATACGAGGATTCAAGCCTAGTCTCCAGAGACATGGAATTTAATGGACTGGTCAAACGGATGCATACGGATTAAACCGTTGAGCTGCAAAGAGAAAGATAAAGACGGGTTTATCAAATTGTCAGGGTTGAAACTGCCAGATACAACACATACTTGGGTGAACAGGAGTATGAATCTAAAGGAATGCATGGCCATATGCCTGAGCGACTGTTCTTGTACGGCTTATACAAAATCCGATATCAGTGGAGAAGGTAGTGGTTGTGCCCTTTGGTATGGTGAACTGATAGATTTGCGGCATTCTCCCAATGGTGGACAAGATCTCTTTATTCGGATGCCACGCTCGGAGCTAGGTATGGGCCTATATAAATTTAAGATATGTTTCTAGTTATTCATATATTTTTCTATATAAATTATTGTCTTCAAGCAGAACCGTTTAGTTTGGATTTATTTTAATAATCTTCTAGCTTCAATTTGATATGATTTGACTTTCTTTTTCGCTTTACAACTTAAAGGAAATGCCGATAATAAGATGAGAACAGTAATGGTCGTTGCCGTCATTGGAGGTGTTTCCGGGATGCTCCTACTTGGGTTTTTCATTTGCAGGAGACGCTCAAGAGGTAATATGTTGTAGACATCTTTGCAAGAAATTCATCTAAGACTTGCTTGTATATAATTGATAAAGAACAATAAAATTCAATTTAACATTTGAAAAAAAATCAGTTATTATCAGAATTGGCTAAACAACTTAAAGAAAACGATCTCTGAAATCGAGAGACACCAGACGGAGGCTACTTTCAAATCTTTTTAAAGATTATTTATATTATGGTTTTTGCATGATTTTTTTTTTTTTCTGTGTAGCTTATGCTCTAAATTATCCTTTGAGTATATAAGGATCTCTATTAATAATTTCGTACAGCTAATATTGAAGATCATATTTTCATGCCATTTCGTCGAATTGTTTGTTCGACAAAACAGATAGAAATGAAGAATTACCTCAGAATGGAGGTGCAGAGGAAGACCTGGAGCTTCCTTTGTTCAGCTTGTCTTCTCTGACTGCTGCCACTGAGAATATTTCACCGTACAATAAGCTCGGAGAAGGTGGTTTTGGACCCGTATACAAAGTAATCTTCTAATATTCAAGTTTGAGAACAATATGGAATAAAAATGCAATATCTTGGCATTTTCTAGTAACTTTTTAACATTGTTGTTCTTTGTTTGAAATAAAAGAGTGACGTGCTTCTCAAGATGTTGCATACGAAAAATTTCCACAAGTTGTTCTACTTAAAAACAGTGAAGTGGCACATTCTGTTTAAGTATAAAGACATGAAAAAAATGAGATTCTTTTCTTTATACATGTTTGGGATTTTCAGGGTAGACTAGAAGATGGACAAGAAATTGCTGTCAAGAGGCTATCAATAAGTTCCAAGCAAGGAGTGGAAGAGCTTAAAAATGAAGTGAAATTTATTGCCAAGCTTCAACATCGAAATCTTGTGAAACTTCTTGGTTGTTGCATTCAGGCAGAAGAGAAATTGTTGGTTTATGAATATCTGCCCAACAAAAGCCTCGACTTGTTCATTTTTGGTAAGAATCAAAATCCTACACCTAGACTACATAACTAATTTCTACTACGATGTTGCTCGGTTAACTTGGAAAATTAATTGACAGATCAAAAGCAAGGAAAACTATTAGCTTGGTCAAAGCGCTTCCAAATCATTTGCGAAATAGCTCGGGGACTTCAATATCTTCACCAGGATTCCAGATTAAGAATAATACATAGAGATATCAAAGCTAGTAACATCTTACTTGATAATGAGATGAGTCCGAAAATTTCAGACTTTGGCTTGGCTAGAACTTTCAAAGGAGATCAAATAGAAGAACAAACCGGCAAAGTAATTGGAACCTAGTGAGTGTTATTTATTCGTTGTGCTTTTTTTTTTTAAATAACATGAACAATGTTTTGAACAAATATTTCATTTTTAATTTACTCTATTTAATGATGACAGTGGCTATATGGCACCCGAATATGCCTCAAATGGTTTTTTCTCGATAAAATCTGATGTCTTTAGTTTTGGAGTATTGGTGCTGGAAATTATAAGTGGAAAAAAAAGTAGAAGCTTTCACCGTGAAAGTTGTGGTCCTTCGCTCACTGGACATGTAAGTTGTTAAAACGCTTCATAAGTGTCATTACGTCCAATAACTAATCCAAGTTATTCAAAATGACACTGTCGTGTTTTCACCTTTTCCAGGCATGGACATTGCAAAAAGATGGTAGTACATTGGGATTGCTTGATAAGCACGTAAGAGAATTGCACCACGACGAAAAACAAGTGTTGCGTTGCATTTATGTTGGTCTCTTATGCGTGCAACAAAGTCCAGTGAATAGACCCAACATGTCCTCTGTGGTTGTCATGCTTGGAAGCGAGAGTGAGCTACCTCAGCCGAAACCTCCTGGTTATTTTACAGAGACAGATTTAGCAAAAAGAGGCCATTCCTCTATGGAGCCCCAATTATACTCAACAAATAAAATGAGTATTTCACTACTCGAGCCTCGATAAGGCTTAACTAATATTTTTTTAGCATACTTTCTATAAGATATCGTTATACTATATCTCCTAAATTTTAAAAATTTCCATTGTACTATCAATAAGGCCATGGTAATATTTACAGATACACAAAGAATAATACTCACTAGGTTTCTATTACTCTATTTGTCGTTTCCTCTATCTGGTGTCTTCCAAAAGTTCTAGCCAAGTCAAAGTCTGATATTTCAAGATTCATCTTTTTGTCAAGTAAAATATTGCTAGCTTTGAGATCTTTATGTATTACTCTCAATCTAGAATCCTGATGAAAATATTAAAGCCCCCAAGCAAGTATGTGTATGATTTGGAAACGCTTTGACCAGTCTAGTTGTTTTCTTTGATTTTGATCTAGTCAATGTGTTTTCCAAGTCATCAATACAAAGATATTAGAGTAAAAATTATTCATTTAACCTAGTTGGGGTAGGATTCTGACCAAAATTGAAAGGGTCGAGGCTTTTGTTGAGCATTTATTCATAAACTAACAATTTCTCCTCTCCTTGAATACAACAACAAAGAATCTTCATTTCGATGTTGAAGCTTGGCAATTAGCTTAACTTCATTTTTTAAGCTATTTTTCACCTTCATCAGAACTTATTGATAACCTTTTCACAGCTATATTAACTATGCATGTGGGTCTTCAGCACGAAGACTTGTGTTAGTTTTGACAAGTCAGAGTGTGAAGAATGTTCTATTATGTTTGAAAATACAACTAATAAAAGTTGACAAAATATCATTTAGACGTATCCGAGCAAAGATTTTTCAACATTTTAGAATTTTTTCTTGAATGGTGCTCATCAGTTAAGTTTAGTAATTGTTTTGATGTGATTACACAGTAGTTGATCTGATTTTTCCAACTGATGTTCTTCTTTCTTTTTTCAATTTAAAATCACAAAACTCTACATTTGAGTTTGAGTTGTAATTTGAGTCATTTAGTTTTTATGCTCTTTATTTTGTTTTATTCAACAAATATATTTCTTGCGTTTTAAAGTTTTATAATTTTATACTCTTTCTTGGTCAACAATTTAATTGACCAAAAATTTCCAAAATACCCTTACAAAGAAAAACTAAAATTAAGTGTTATTTATTTACATTTTTATATTATATATTTTGTTTTTTTCCCCTAAAAGTATTCTATGCATTTTGAAGTTCTGCATTTTTTTTTTCTACCATCAGATCACATTTACTATTGAAATTTACCTTTTTCGACCGACAGTTAATTTTTACTTCATTAAGGTTCAAAATATCCATGAAATTCAAAATAAATTTTGGTAGCAAGCGATTCTATTTTTTTGTTTTTTTGTTTTTTTTTTTTTTTTTGTTTTTTTGTTTTATTGGAGATTGCCTTCAGCTTATTGATTTTTAGGGTAATAGAGTACTTTTGTTCAAAATAGATCTATGCTGTTGTACTCTGCTAGCCAATGTGACCTTTCCCATTGCTGTCAGACCACCGTTGTACCTCCACCTTCTTCCAAAATTTAATGTAAGAACCAAAACACACATTTTTTAAGAGATCAAGGGTATTTTAATGACAAAAAATGGATCAGGAACCAAACTCTCACTTAAAGTTCAAGGATATTTTTATTGAAAATTAAAGTTTAGGGACCAAACTCTAACCTACTTAAAAGTTCAGTGACCAATTCAACAATTTACCCTTATTTTAGGGCCCGTTTGTGGTAATATCTGGATATGATGTTTTGAAAGTTGAGTTGGAAATGTTTGTTTAGGGGGAAAACTTTTGAAAAGTGTTCAGTGATATAGAAAATAATGCAAAAATTTGAAATGTGTTGGGAAAAAAATATGCAAAAAGGATCTTATCTTATTTTTCTCATCATTATGAGCATTTTAACATAAAAATTATCTTATTCTGATTTGAAATAAAAAATTATGGACTTTTAAAATTTGAGTTTTTTGAAAATAGAAGAAAGGGAAAGTTTGATATAGAGTTAAGATTTTGAAATCCAGATGGTGTTTTACCATTTCCATATGACGCCCCAAACAAGCCCTTTGTTACTTTAAATAGTAAATAATGTAATTCACGTGATAGTTTGATGCAGTAGACTTAGGAAAACTCAAGCCAAATCCATGACTAAAGGGAAAACAAAGAAATGGGAGGAAAAAGAAGAACAAACTCAACTCTGATATGAAATTCTCAAAATATTCAGAACTGCAGAATTCAGTACAAGGAGGGCTACTTAAGCCAAGCAAAACGACAATTCAAAAAGGGTCACCTTAACTCTCTAAACGACAAACAAACAAGCAACCCACCCACAAAAGACTATGAACGACAAGCAAATTTTAAACAGACTCAATGACATAACAAACAAGCAACTTGTTGAACCAACAATTGTCTTTAAGCTCCTACATCATATTTCTTGTCAAATTTTTAATATTTATTAGAATAATTGATCAAAATGGTTCATAAACTCTTTACAAGGTGACGATTTGGTCTATGTTTCTTTATTTTTTTTGCCAAGAAAACCCCAAACTTTTAAATTATTGACAATTATAGTCATTTCCATCCAAATTTGTTAAAATTATAACGAAATCTTGCTTAAGTCATAATTTTTATAGTAAAAGACAAAAATACCCTGCAAACTGAAACCCAGCCCCCCTGCCCCCGCGCACCACCGTCTTCTCCGTCACCGAGCTCAAGCCCCCCCACCCCCCCAAAAAAAAAAAAAAAAAACAAATGTCTAGACCCAAAACTCTGATCTGGGGTCCCCCCAACACACAAAACTTTGATATGCACCCGCCCCCCTCCCCCGGCAACAAACACACACACACAAAAAAACATCGATCCACACACAAACATACACAAAACTCCAATCTAGGGCCCCCTCCCCACCGCTTCATCGTAGCCGAGCTCGAACTTTGGGTCCTCCCCCCCCCCCCCCCCCCCCCCCCCAAAAAAAAAATCGATTCCCCCCCCCCCCCCCCACCCCCCACACACACACACATAAAACTCCGATCTGGGCCCCACTCCCCGCCGCCTCACCGTCGCCAAGCTCAGACTTTGGGTTCCCCCTCCAAAAAAAAAAAAAAAAAAAAAAAAAACTCCGATCTACCCCCTCCCCCTCTTGCCTTGGCACCTGTTTGTCGTCGTCGAGCTCGGAGCCCCTACCCAGCAAACTCAAAATCCAACTCTCAACCCTCACCCCCCAAAACACCGAATCCAAACCCCCGAGAGAGAGAGAGAGAGAGAGAGAGAGAGAGAGAGAGAATTTTAGTTGTTTTATGACTTTTTTTTAATTTTTGTTAAATTAATTATCGTTAAATTACTAAAATACCCTCTCAAATTAAATCACATGCATTGCACATGACTCATTCCTTTAGAAACTTAATAAAACTAGACGGGAAGGACTAAGATTGCTAATATTTAGAGAGTTTAGTGTCTTCTAAACCAAAATTAAAAAAACATGGACCAAATCATCACCTTTAAAAGAATTCAGGGATCATTTTGGTCAATTACTCTATTTATTAATGCAAAAGATTATTTTGCACACTTTCAGTGAGCTTTTAATCAAGGAAAAAGGTTAAAGACTAAATTGTAATTTTATAAAAAGGCCAGAGATCAAATAGGTAATTCATCCCAAAAAAGTGCTTAAAATATCATAATTTTAGAAATAGATTATTTTTTATTATCAATAACAACTTTCCTTGATGGATTAAGCAATTCAATAAGAAAAAAATCAATAAAAGCTATAAACATCAACATATATAAAAATACACACACACACATACGAAAAATAACAGCAAGGTAATAAATGACACGAGATTCTTTCGGGCTAGAAACTTGGCTGGGTTATTTACAATTATATCCGGTACTTTTTTATTTAAAAAAATATACCCTATATTTTGAAGTTTTATATTTGTATACTTTTAGATTACATTTAATACCCTTTTTCAGTCAACACGCCATTTTGTCTAGTGAAATGACGAGATTGACCTTAATTTTTAATGTTTTGCATGCTATCCTTGTAACCAAATTATGATTAAAAATAAACTATGAAAAATGCTTTTTGTGTTCAGTTGTTTTTGCGTTTTGCAATAGATCAAAATTAGGTTTTGGAACTGCTGTTAGTGGTTATATTTGCCAAGGAATATGCGTGTAATTGACGTTTCACAGCTGTTGTAAATGGGTTTACATGTCTCAACTTTTGGTTGATATGTAATTGGCATAACATAACGTATATATCCGACAGGCTTGTTCATCGGTCGGTGACTAATGATTATCACCAGTTCGGTCATCGACCGACACCCATCGGTTCTGGAAAATACGTAACCAAGCACTGGTCAATGAAATCAGAAACTAGTCGATCACCACCCAAAAATAGTCGGTTTTCCCTCCCTCCCTCCCTTTCTCTCCCTCTCTCTCTTTGATCCGTGGATTGGGGGCAGGGAGCTTTGGATTCGGTTGGAGGGGGGGTGGGGAGTAAGGGGTTTGGGGGTCCGAAACTCGGTGACAGGGGGGCCGGCAGCGTTGGGTTTGGTCCAGGGATTGGGTCTGGGTTTGGTTTGATTGGGGGGGTTGGGTTTGGTCAGGGGTTTGGTTTGGTTGGGGGACCAGATCTGGGTTTAGTCCTAAGGGGGTGGCCCTGGGTTTGGTTCGGGGTTTAGGTATGGGTTTGGCTTGATTTGGGGGCCAAATCGGTTTGGTCTGGGGGGAGGGGAGGAAGCCCAAATCGTGTAATAACCGAAATTCTACGGACTCATGATTTCCTTGTATGTAAAGAAATTTAAGTCTGTATTATGTGTTTATGTGATGTTTCATGAAAATTATGAGTATCAATGTAAAATTCATAATTTTATCAGTATATGCTTGAGTTCTCGATTAATTAGATACGAGACTCAATAGTAGTTTGCTTAGTCATGCATGAGACCTTTTAAGTAAAAAGGTATAATGAAAAATTATGATTTTATGATGGTCAAATTTCGACCAAGAAAATTCAAAGGTTTGACTATGTCAGTATTGCAAGTATAGCAAGCAGTATGGAATTATACTGCAGTTAACCGTCATTACGGACAAGATAGCATGAATAAGATTTAAAACCACCATAGAAAAATCAAGCACATCAAGCAGGATATTAAGGGCAAAAAAGGCTTCAAGAAATAAGAAAAATTTTATACAGTTCATTTCTACACAGATAAATTTTGGACTGCAGTACAGTGTAAAATACTGTTATTAGTTAATAACAGTATTGAAAATATCTGTGTTAGCATAAAAATGGACTGCATATTATGAGAAAAGCCAAACAAGGCCTTAAGATGACATCACCTCACCTTGGATTTATGACATCATTTCTTGATTAAAGAAAATTGGAAAAAAATTTTGTGGATGGCTCTAGAACCATGTGGCCGGCCACCTAAGGGGGGTTTTGTAGAAATTTTTGTTTCTTCAAGGACTTTTTGGCAATTTTGAGAAGTTCCAAATCACCTATAAATAGGTGCCCCATTTGTTCAAAAAAATTGGAAAATCTAGCCAAACCATGCCCAATTTTCTCTCCACTTCCTTCCTCTAAAACCAAACTCAAGAAAAATAAAACTCAAGGGAATTAGGTTGTTTGGTGGTCGGATTTTCTTGTTAGAACATCAAGCCAAGGTTGAAAATTTTTTGGAACCCATTGGCCTAGGAGAGGCCGGTTGTGGGGAGAGGAAAAGAAAGGAAGAGAAAATTTAAGTAGTGGCCGGATTTTGAAGCAAGGGGTGGCTGAAATTCTTGGAGGGTTTCCAAGCTAGGGAGGCCGGTTCTAGCACTAAGCAAGGGAGGGAAAAAGCTGAACCCAAACCTAGCCCTAACCTTTGGGTGAATTGAGGTAATTTCCTTTGGACTCTAAGCTTTTAAATTGAGCTTCAATTTGAAATTTAAGTGTATTTCAAGTTGAATTTGTAAGAGCATAAGCTCAATCTAATTTATTGCCCAAGTTTAGAAATTTAGGTTTTTGTGCTTGATTAGGATTAAGGGTGGTTTGATTTATGAGCTTTGCATGGTTATATACTTATGCTTGCTTGATTATTATGGTTTGCATGCTAGATGTTTGATAATGATGTATGTCCCCAAATGTGTTTGATGACAAGATTGTACGTTAGGTAAGCGCTGCATGACTGGTATAGGCTCTCGGCTGCTGCCGATTGAGGCAGGGTGCGCGTATTAGGACGTAAAATGAATGTAAGCATGAAAACTGCCAGTTCGGGTGAAACTGGCCAGTTTTCTGGAAAGCAGATTTTGAGGCTCTTGGAGGCCGAATTTGGAAAAATGTAAAACATAAAAGTTGTAGAAAAGGGATTTTCTTAGTGGGAAACGCAGACCGTTTTCTAAAATAAGGCTCCAACGGCCTCGGTTTTTTACAAAAAATCCGAGCCTGACCGTGCCCAGACTTTATGTACGGCCAGGTGGGTTCAACAGGGGAAACAAGTAGTTTAAAGTCTGAACTAGGTTTTGAGTAAAACACAAAAGTTGTAGGGTTTTTTAAGATCTAAAATCCTCGTGAAGAAAACCTTTTCAGATTCGATCTAGATTTTTAAATATAATTGGATTCCAAAAATTGTGCAGGAAACAGGAAATTCCTGCACAGAATTTTCTAAAACAATGCAGGAAAAGGACATTCCTACACATACACAGATAATTGGCAGCAGGGAACTGTTCCAAAGGCAGTTTCCAATAGTTAATAATTTTTACAAACCTTTCTCAAAGAATTACAATTTTTCAAAATTGAACAAGAGTTTTTATAAAAAAGAAAGAAATGAACAAAGAAAACCTAGTTTTTCCAAAGCAAAGAGAAAAACAAGTTTTGGACTCTAAGTGGTCTTAATGATTTGGTAACAGTATGAAGACCAACAATAACTGAGTAGGATACCCAAGTTACTGGATTGGGCCCAGAGCCCAAGGTTACCTATAGTAACCCAGTAGAATATAATTTAAGAAATTGGGCTTTAGCAAATAAGTTAAACCCAAGGTTAGAAGGATAACCTAATACTATTCATGTATGTTGGGCTTAGTACCCAAGGTTACTCTAAGTAACCTAACAAGTTATGATTTAAGTATGATAGGCCATAAACCCTATGGTTACTTGTAGTAACCAAGCAAGATATCATGAGTATGTATGGGGAACATATAACTAAGTTTAAGTGTGGATATTGGTTAAGGTTACCAATATTTTATGGTTATAAAATCCTTACCCTATGTCCTTTGTAATAGCAGAAAGAGGCCTGTTATTGCAACAAGACTTGGAGCAATACAACAAAGGACATAATATACGAGGTAAGTACAAACCTCACTTACAGTATGGAAAATAGTAAACTATTTTCAAGCATGATTTATTTACATATATACCATGATGTGTCATGTTTTGTAATGATGTCATGTTTTATGACGATGCCATGTTTATATACATGTCATGTTTTAAGATAATATCATGTTTTAAGATAAAACCATGCTTTATTAATATACCACAAGTCATTAGATGTTAGTGGTCTTTATGCATCATGTGCATCATGACTAATAAGATCACATGTAAAGATTCTTAGTCTTGAAAAAAAAATAACAAGGCTAAGACTAAACCAAGACAAGTAAGGTGTCGTACCAACCTCCTGTTGATGCGGGAGGATCATGTATGTTCAAGAAAAATTCTCAGACCTTCTGTTGATGCGGAAGGGTTATGTTTCAAGATTCCCAGAATTGTTAAGGACCTTGCAAACCCTAACTTTCTGTGGATTGCGCGCATTTGGTACGTACACTAGGGGCCCACATGTTAAGCAAGATAATAAGTTTAAGTTCATAATTGATTATAAAAGATCCATAAATGAACATAAATGGTTCATGCATAAGTTGCACCATACTTGTTACGTTTTGTCAGATTATGTTTGTACTTGCTGGGCGAAAGCTCATCAGTATATTTCATACTGTAGGTAAAAAGCCTGCAGCTTAATTGGTGGGCCACGTAGACGATGCGGCGGCGTGAAGGGCGGTGTGGGATACCACTACGCAAATTTTTCCGCAAGTTCTTTTGAGCAAAGATATGTGTATATATATGTATTAGAATAAATTGTGTTATACTGTACATATAAGGTATGACGACTCAAGTTTAATGTAAGGATTTGTATGACTGCTTATTATGATAAATAAGTAACATGTGTGTATGGAAAGTTTACTTATATTGACTAGTCTATTTATATATGTTTTTAAAAAAAAATTTATTCTGAAATTTTCAAGTAAGTTTAGTTTAAGTATGTATGGTAACGGCTCTACGTAGGTTGGGGCGTTACAAATCGTATCGGGGTTTTTGGGGTCGAGGTGGGGGATTTGTTATCGAAGTTGGGGGCGTTTGGGTTGCCAGAGTTTTTTTTTGGGGGGGGGGGGGGTGTCGCCCATTGTTGTGGAAAAGAGTGCCTGGGTTCGGGGGCGGCGGTGGCGTAACTCGGATTTGGGTTCAAGTCCGGGGGGGGGGGGGGGGGTTGTGAGGGAAGGGGGGAGAGAGAGGGGGGGGGGGGGGTATTTTGGTGTTTTAACTACAAAAAGAGATCACTTCAGCAAGATTCCATTATAAATTTAATGAAATTGGACGAAAAGGACTAAAATGACCACATTTAGAGAAAATAGGGACTAAACCATCACATTTTAAAGAATTTATGGAGTATCTGGGCCAATGACTCTATTTTTAAAAAGAAATTGCTTTACATTTTCTACTTCGTCTTCTTCTTTCTTTCTTTCTTAGCAGCATCCCCCGTCAGGAAAGTAAACCCTCACTGCCGCCATCACCATTGCTCATTTCCTAGAACTGAGCTTTGGAGTGAGAGAGAGAGAGGGAGGGAGAGAGAGGGAGGGAGGGAGGAAGAGGGAAAGAACAGAGAGAGAGAAAGAGAGAGAGAGAGAGGGAGAGGGAGGGAGGGAGGGAGGGAGAGAGTGAGAGAGAGTGGGAGAGAGAGAGAGTGAGGGAGGGAGGGAGGGAGGAAGAGGAAGATGAAGAGGGAAAGAAGCTTGCCCCACCCCCAGTTTTGATATTGGTCGTGCTTTTGATTCGAGGAGAGAGAAAAGGGGGGGGGGGGGGGGGGAAGAGAGAGAGAGATAAATTTTTTTGAAATTTGTAATATTAATTATTAATAAATTACTAAAATACTCTCTCATTTTGTTAGAAATTAACGGAATTGGACGGAAAGGATTAAATGGTCAATATTTTAAGAGATCAAGGTCATCTCAACAAAAAAAAAAAAAAAAAGAGGACCAGATCGTCACATTTTAAAGAATTTAAGGACTATCTAACCTAATTACTCTTAAAAATAATAGGTTATAAATATGGAACGGTGTCGTTCCATTTCTTGCTTTGGTGGAATGACACCGTTCAACTTCTACATGATTATAGGGTTTTTTTTTTTAAATTTATTTCTTGCTTTGGTGGAACGACACCGTTCCACTTCTACATGATTATAAGGTTTTTTTTTTTTTTTTTCCTTCTTGTTTTTGTTTTTGTTTTTTGTTTTTTTAAGCAGGGCCGATCCTTTTGGGCTAGGGTAAACATAAGTTATTGAGAAGTTTTGATAAATGCCAACAAATGATGCATTGAATTGATTTTTACTAAAACTCTTGCAAGAAATCTTATTGATGACATTATAATTATTTATTTATGTATTTATTTAAAATATCAATTATAATTACTAATTGATATCTATCTGGGTTACCAAATGGTAACCAGTTGGTTACCAAATGCCCTAGTTGGATACTAAATGTTAACCAATTGGTTGCCAACTACCGTCAAGTTACCGATCGGTAACCGTCGCCGTCGGTGGGTAACCGGTTGGTTACCAACTTCCGGCATGTTTCGGATCGGTAATCACCGCCACCGATAGGTAACTAGTTGGCTACCAAATGGTAACCAATCGGCTACTAAATAGTAAACAGTTGGTTACTGACCGCTGACGTGTTTCCGATCGGTAACCATCGTTGCTGACAAGTAACTAATTGGCTACCAAATGGTAATTAGTTAGTTATCGACCACCGACAGGTAATCATTTGGTCACCAAATGGTAACTAGTTGGTTACCGATCGGTAACCACCGCCACCGATGGTTAACCAATCAGTTACCATTCAAAAATTTCCGATTCTGCCAGATTTTTCACATTCCATCGCCGAAGTATTTAACAAAACACCAAATTTATCATGAAAAAAAAAAAAAAAAAACTAAGAAATACAACCAAAAAAAATTACCAAAATTCCATAAAAATCATAAAAACCAAAAATTTACAAACCATAAAAAAATATATATATATATATATCCACAATCCAAACGCATAGAATAAACTGTAACGACCCGCCTAGCACAGGCCGTTACCATACATACATACTTACATACTGAACTTCTTATACTTACTTATATACTTATGAAAACAGCGGAATATTTTTTTTATTTATTTATATTGCATACGAGTGCAACATATAAAAGTATCTTTAGCAAAATATTTACCATAACATAAATTCATAAAGAACAAAACGCGTAGCAGCTAGATTTCCCACATTTCACAGTTTGCCCCGCCATGCCCTTCCATCTTGTATCAACCATTGCTGACGGTTGCTTACCTACAGCATAAACGTAAGACAGTGAGCTTTCGCTCAGCAAGTACAACCTCCTATACCGCGATAAAAACAAACATAATTTATCCTTACACATTCTAGCTTAACTTATCATGCATATCATATCATTTCTTATCTTCATTCATCATAACATAACATACATGTCGTAATGCATGGTCCATTTATGCTTATTTTATGCTCAATTCATGCTTAACTTACTTTCATTTCTTATCTTACTTATGGGCCCCTTAACATAAGTGTCCGTACCGGGCGTGCAACTATGGACTTACTCTTGCCATAGCTCAACCCGACCTCACGCGGGTTGGTACGACACAGGTAGACTTGCTTGCCATTATAACTTTCATCGTTTCATATTTTGATCTTATTCTTATTAACTGGTGAACATGCTTCGTGATGTCTCACACAATTAAATCATGATTCTATCTCAATCATAGCCATAACATATCCTATATCCTCTCATAACATGATTCTAACATATCATAACATATTGTAACATAACAATTCATAACATGTCATTACTTATCATACTTCATAACCTAGCATACAACATCGAATCAAAGTGGCATATAACATAGCATATCAATAACATAGCAACAACCATATAACATACAATAAAGCATCAACAACTGCATAACATACTTTCCTAGCATACATCTAACATACTTAGGCAAGTACCACAACAAAGCCTATGCTGTAGGCGGTGGTTGTACTTACCTCTCTTGCTATGTCCTGCGTTATGCTGCTTCTTCTCAGAGTACAGCTGCAGGTTCCCTCCTGCTCGTTGAAGGACATAGGTGAGGTTCTAATCAGTATTGCGGAATGTTGATAATCTAACCAACATGCTTACATAATCCTAATTGTATGTCCCCAATACTAGATGTCTTACTGGGTTACAAATAGTAACCCTATTATTAATAGCAACCAAATATGAATTAATTCTTTAAGAGGTTACGTTGAGTAACCTCATGTGCTAAACCCTATACATACTGTTAGGGTTAGGTTATCTTCCTAACCTTGGGCTTTATTATAATTATTGGGTTTCCTTAATTAACCCTATATCTTAGCCCAATTTATTAATCTTAGTATCCTTTAGGGTTATCTTGTCTAACCCTTAAGGTTAATTATAATTAGACTCTTGATCAATCAAAGTTAACCCTATATGGGTCAAACTTGAGCTCTAGGCCTTGGCCTAGTAACTTGGATATTATTTCCGGTTATTACCTGAAATCATTTTACTTACCCAGTTTGGTTTAAAAATCCATTTTTCATTTTTTTGGAAACTTGGGTAAATTAACTTCAAAAATCTTTTACATAACTCATAAAAATTCATATCCTTGAAATAGGTTTTTGAAAAATCATTTAGGGCTGGAAACTGCCTTTGGAACAGCTTCCCTAGTCAAAACAGTGGTTTTGGGAAAAGATATAATTTTTGGGAACTGTTTTTAGAAAATCCTGTACAGGAATTTCCTATTCCCTGCACAGTCTTTATAAAACCGTGTCAGTTTAAAAAAATCCATTCTGATTTTAAAAAACTTGTCTTCACAAAAGTTCTAGCTCTCGACAAATCCTAAAACTTTCGTGTTTTGAGAAAAATCCAATTCTACTTGTATTTGCGTCAGTTTTTGTTAGAAACTGGCTGATCCTGTAAACTGGGTCTGGGCAGACTAGCCACGGATTTTTGTAAAAACGGACACCATTGGAGCCTCATTTTGGGATTCAGCCCGCGTTGTCTTCTAGGAAAACTTGTTCTGAACAACTTTTATGTTTTACGTTTCACCCAGTTCGGCCTCTAAAGGCCTCAAATTCCACTTTTCCAGAAACTGGCCAGTTGGTACCCGAACTGGCAGTTTTCGGTTTTAAATTCGTTTTACGTCCTATTTCGTGTAATCTAACTCAACCGATCACGCGGGAGCCTAGATGGCATACATGCAGCGTTTTCTAACGTCCCATATGAACCAACATGCATCTCAAACGTGCCCATGCAAACCAAAACCCACATTAACCTAGTCTAGGTTTGCATGGTTCTAACTTTGCATTACAATCAAACCATTCATCATCCATTCACCCTTAAACTTAGCAGTCCAACATGCACTGCCTAGGGCAGATTTTGGACCAAAACCAGGGGACACACAACCCTAAGCATCAAGCATGAAATTCAATCACAAACAAGCACAACAATGCAAGAATTCAAGCCATACACCCCTAGATCTACAAATCAAGCACATACAACCATACTAGGGCATAAAATGAAAAATGGGCTTATGTCCTTACAACCAAATTGAACCACCTTTTAACTTTAAATTTGAACTCAAAATAAGAGAGTTAGGGCTCTAGATTTTTACCTTAGACCAAAGTCAAGTTTTGGTCACAAAATTTCTTTCTCCCCCTAGCTCACCCTAGCCCACGGCCACTCCTCCAATGTGAGCACCAAAAACTTTGGGTTGGTCTCCTTGGTAGATCCACTCCAAACTGAGCACCACACCAAGGGTTTACCCAAAAAAAATTTCAACTTTTTCTCTCCCTTTCTCCTTCCCTCTCTCACTCGGCCACACACCCAAGAGACTCAAAAAATTTCTAAACTTTTCTTGGCTTTATCCCAACTCAAAACCGAACTCCTACGAACAAAAGTCCCAAGAAAATTTTTGATTTTCTCACTCCCTTCTTTTCTCAAATTTCCGGATTTTCAAGAGAGAATTTTGCAAGAGTTTCCCCAAATTTCTTGAATAAAATGAATAGGTGTAAGGGGTATTTATAGAGGTTGGGGAATTTTGCTTAATTGTGAAAGTTACCCCACAATTTTTGATAATTGGGTGATAACCCCATGAGGTGGCCGGCCATCCCCCTTGTAGAACAAGGAAAAATTGTTCTAGAACAAGACACTTGTCTTCTAATGCTTGGTTCATGGAATTATGATGTCATAATTGCAAATAAGAATGATGTCATTATTCCAAATAAAAATGATGTCATCCTAAGGCCTTGTTTGGCTAATTTTTTTTGAAAAGCAAACCCATTTTAAGCTAACACAGATAAATCTAATATTGTGCTTACTAATACACAGTACAATTCAGTACTGTTTTACTTGACTACAGTCCAAAATTTATCTGCGTAAAAATGGACTGTATAAAATTTTTTCTTATACTTCCAAGCCCTTTTGGTCTTTAATTCCTACTAGGTGTGCTTAATTTTCTAAGGTGGTTTTCAAAGCCTATTCATGCTATCTCAACCGTAAAGACGGTTTTTACAGTATTCTTTATTACACAATATTACAAAGTCACTCATTTGACCGTTCTTGGTCAAACTTTGACTTTCATAAAATCATGTACTTTTTCGTCCCTTTTGTCTTAAAAGGTCCGTTGCTAATCTACATAGTCCATTTTGAGTTTTATTGATCCTGAAAACTCATAAAATGTAAGAAAACTCTTAACCGTGCTTCTCTTTTAATAATACCTTGATGGTATACATTTAATTTCTTTAAAAAGAAATAGTAACATTGAAAAATCTAGGTATTACATAAACAAAGTTAATGTAACTCGTATTTTTTTTTTTACGTAAAGAATAAACCTTACTATAAATATGATGATATACGTGGATGTAAACTTTATTATAACATGATAATATTATAAATTGGTGATACCTATTTTTCAATTGTATTCTTAATTTTCTCTCTTCAATTTCACATAATTTCTTATACTAAAATAAAAATAAAAAACCTAAGTATACTTCATTACATTTTTCTTTTTTGCGTTTTTAGTATTATCAAACATTAAATAAGTTGAATTAACGTTTTTAATTCATATTTTCTTTTTTCTAAATACAGCCTTAATAATATATTTAATAGATGTAAAATTTCATTATTGTATTGTATTTTTTTTTTAATTTTTTATGAGGAGAGTATAAATGAGTTCAGTAAAAGGAGATAAAAGCATCGTTTTTTTTTTTTTTTTTCCTGACGCATGTGAACAGAAGAGGAAAAAGTCTCGTAAGAAGAGAGAAGCTACTAATGCATGATATATTATATAACACTGCCACTCTGCAGTTATGTATACTAAAAAATAATAATAATAAATAAATATCCAACAAATCCAAAAACAAAAATTTTTTAGGAAAAAAAAAAGAAGAAATCAAAATCCACGATCTCTGAGGCTCACCGTCGAGCGTGAGCCGATTGTCTGGAGATCCGCCAAGGCGATCTCAGAGAAGACGTTCGCGGCGGCGATTTTGCGCCTTGGGGGAGGAGCTTCGAAAGCCGCTGCGGTTGCTGTCACGGGCGTGGGGGATCGAAATCGGACGAAGAGATCTCGACTGAGGCCACAGAGATCATCGTATACGCGAGCGGCGGAGGGGATCGGAGTCGCGAGCAACCGGCGAAGGAGACGGAACGAGATCGGAGCTCGCGAAGGCAAAAGAAGGGATCGGAGGAAGAGATCTCAACGGAGGCCACAGAGTTCGTCGGATTCACGAGCGGCAGAGGAGATTGGAGTCACGGAGCAACTGGCAAAGGAGACGGTGGTCGGAGCTACGATGTCGTGACAGAGCTTGGGAGGCCGGCGAAAACGGAGGTGCGATGGCGGCTCGAGATTTGGCGGGAAAAAGAAACTCCGGCGGCGTGAGGACGGAACTGGCGTCGGAGTGGAAGGAGAAAGAGAGGGAAGAGTGACAAAAAGAGAGAGAGAGAGTGAGGGCTTGGGGCTACTGTGCGAAAGAAAGAGAGAGGGGGGGAGGGGAGAGAGAGAGAGAGAGAGATCTGCCATCTGGGAAGAGAGGTAGAGATTTTTACAAATTGTATTTAAATTAATATGACATCATCGTAATGACATTTTGTAGGACAGTTTTTAAGTTGGTGACAAAAATCAATCCCTAATATCCCTAAGTTATTCACTCAATTATAGCCTGCGTATAGGAAGATAGAGACAGAGGTGGTTGCAGCACCGAACTTGCAGCGATAGAGATGGGAAAAGGGCACCAGAGGAGGAAGAGAAGAAGAATGCGGTTTCGGTTACCAACCGATGAAATAAAGGCGAAACCGAAGACCGGCCCAAGTTCTGCTTGCGGTCCGGTTAACCGCCCACCATTTGTTGATGCCCACGTATGGTTGATTTCACGAGTAGTTTCGGGCGGCTGTAGTTGGTCCTGTTCGGTATTTCGTTTTTATTTTCAGACCTATTATTCCTACTAGTTTTATGAAAATGTGACATGTATTGTTTGGTTACATGTATGATGCTAACATCGGTATATATTTGGTTTCAAGTTTAACAAGTTTTTTAAGGGTAGTTTTGGTATTAAAAAGTCATTTTCTGATGTGTTGATCGATACAATTATGCATTAAATGTAATCTGATGGTATAATTAGAATGTTAAATTCCAGATATAATTTAATTTACTTTTTAAATAAAAACAAAATATATTATAAGGCATAAAAATGTAAATAAACCCAACTTGGCTTGAAGTTGTACAGGTAAGTGGAATTCAAGTTTCTACTCATTAAAGAATCTCCAATATCTCACATACAACGACGTCCTTTCATTTTAGTGGATACGTATGTTAATTTTTTTTAATACAAACATAAAGAGTTAAAAAAAAAAATCATAAAACGTGTAATAATAGATTGTGATGAGTTTTTTATTATGTCTTAGAAGCGTTACGTATTAAGAATTAAAATAATAATATTTTATATTTAAATTGCAAATTTAGTTATTACGAAATTTTTTTAATTATCGAATCTTAAATTTACATTTTTTTTTATTTCTTAGGATAATTTTACATCTATTTTAAAATATTTAAAATTAAATTGAGTTTATCTTTTTGTTGTTTAGATTTTATAGATAGGTGAGTGATTATTATTGTAGAGAGGGGTTGACAAAAAATAATGGATACTGAGTTTCTAATTTTGAGTTTTTATTATTCTCCTAATTCCTTTTATTTTTGTGATTAGTTGTTCTATTCCTCTTCTTGATTTTGTCTTTTTTATCTAGATTATACATATTATGCCCCGTCCTACACCAATTGTTATTTGTGCTTAATCTTTTCTTGGTTTCGAAAAAAAAATAAAAAAAAAAACACTACTTTCCGCTTTTGATAAAATGGCATGCATCCGCCTCCCCTCTACCATTATGCTACGGTCGCACGCCACCTCTGTTGATGACACCTTCCATTCTGTTTTTCGCACGAAGATGACGAACGATTGGGAGAAACCCTTTTATAGGCTTGTAAAAGAGCAAAACATAATCCATTGTAGTTCATGGTTGCAAAAATTAGATTCTAGTCCTTTAGGCGGGAAACATATATAGTCTCAGTACAAAGACTTATACAATAATTTTGAACATGATGCTTCTCATCTCTTACACGAGTATAGAATGAATAATCAATTTTGAAGTATGATGTACATCTATTAATTAATCATTGACAAGGATCTCCGATTAACTTTATTAAACTTGCGTTTGGAACACCAATTTGAAATGAAATTTTTAGGTTGAAGTTAATTAGTTGACTTTTCAAAATCTATTTATAATTTTTGTTAACTTTTTTAAAAAATATATATAAAAATTGAGATAAAAAACCTGAGAGCTAAATGGCCCCAAGTCTTGTGAGACGTTCACATCTTGGGATTCACGAGTATTTGCCTAAATGTGTGTTCTTATGCAATCGTTTAAGGTTCAGTTATGTTAATCTTGTAACATCTTCTCATATCTTCCTCCCTCTCTCTCTCTCTCTCTTTTTATTTTTTATTTTTTATTTTTTTTTAAGTTTATCTCCCTTAATTGCTTTATGTGAATCCTGATAAAAGACGCTGCTTTATTACTATTATGCAAAAACATGCAAGCTTATTTCCATGCCTATCAAGGAACCGGCGAAGGATTGCTCGATTATTTTTCTAGGTTCAATGTTTATTGTCTTGAGAAAACCAATTGCTTTGGTATTAGACAAGTAGTCGGAATAGAATTCAAATATATATATATATATATATATTACTATAAAATCCTACAAGCCTATTCTTGGCATAACTCTACCAAATCTTCAGTAAATTTCAATAAGGTACACCCATCTCAAGCACACGAGCCCGCATAGTTTGACTTCACAAACTTAGTGCATTGTAGATGAACCATTACATTAGAAAAGAATGGTGGAGAATAGTTTCGAAATTCAAAATTTTATAAGACAAAATAGTGTAGAAAAAAGTTTGAAAGTGGATTTAAAACGGGATGCGAAATGGAAAATAAATCTTATAATATGAAACTTCTAAGTTTTTCCTAGTGGCGATTCGATTATTGCTTCAGTATTAAATTTGTTCTTAAGTTTTAGTTTCTTTTTGTAGTATGTCTTTATTATTTTTTTTGCGTGTACTCCAGAGTAAGTGGGAAATTTGGTATAAGATGAGGTTATAAGTAGGTGCTTGGATCCTTTTAGTCATTGGCCGATCGGATTGTCGTTTATAAAACAATTTGCATTGGCTCCACAGACACCATACTCATCACATCCGTCTTTAGGTAATGATGTGTGAGTCCTCCAAATTTTTTCTCGATCCGTATAAGCCGCTCACGTAAACTTGTGGTTTGATTCATAACAAATATTGAAATCACCGACTTATTCTTGAGGTCGTATGTGCAATACACCTCATCTTCAGTGTCTTCAAAGTCAAAACCATAAAGTGGGTTAGTCCTAAGTTCCGGTGCAGCACTGAAACGAAGGCCATTCTAAGGTCCAGTGCGGTGGAACTTTGTAGTGCCCTTTTGAAAATAAAATTCAGGGAATGTATGAATTAAGTTGCGGATCAAACTCAATTCCTTGAGTGAAATCTCCAGGACTGGGGTCATCCCAATTCTTCCATGCCGAGAGATGCCGCGTAAGACCTGACTTCAAATCCCACTCTAATTTCATGTTTGGCAGCAATGTATCCGAAGGATAGTCAAAACTTCGCCATAAATAATTAGTCTCTGAGTTTACATCTTCCTCATCTCTTAGTACAAGATTTCCTGAATTAAGAAGCTGCACTGTTGGTTTCTTGGCTTGTTTTGACGATCTTGTCGACCAGACAACACTCCTGTTATGATCCAAAAGCACAAGGTGGTCCACGCCATTTATGGTCAATAAGCCGGAGGAGCCATTGATGGGGTCGCACCGGTTTGCAACCCAAACAACAGTTCGAACCGGGATATTCTTGTACCAAATTCCCACATAGCGATTATTGGATTTGCCGGAAGTGTAGAAACCGAGCTCGAAGCGGATAATTAGTCTCTGAGAAACCAAAGTTCCACCATCGCTCAACGATTGGGGTGGACGAATACTGTCGACCGCAGAGGGGAAAACTTTTTGGGAGACAGAAGAAAGAAAGACGAAAGCTATTGTAAACATGCAACCAAAAATCTCCATGTTTTCCTATTTGTTGTAAATGGAAAGTAGATTTCTTCGTGGTTGGCTCTCCATTAAAGAAGTAACTTTTTGGCAGGCTATATTGACTATGCATGCAGGTCTTCATCAAGAAGACTAGTCGTTGCTTTGACAAGTTAGAGTGTGAAGGCTGTTTGCTACTGAATTTTTTAAAATACAACTTAAAAAAGTTGATAAAAATGTCATTTAGATGTATCCGAGCAAAGATTTTTCAATATTTTAGAAGTTTTAACATCTAGAATGGTACCTCATCAGATAAGTTTATTAGCCTCCATTTGATTCGTCTGTTGTAGATGAAATTTTTAACTTAGAGTTAGTGAACTTTTCAGAAACTAGCTTTAATTTTTATTGATTTTTCAAAAAAGACAAAAACTGACACAGAAATTTTAAGTTGGAGATTGAAAACCTAACATACCCTTATATTTTGATGTGATTACACAGTAGTTGCCTATGAGTTTTCCAACTGATGATCTTTTTTTTTTATTTTTATTTTTATTTTTAAATTTAAAATCATAGAACTCTACATCTGAGTTTTTGAGTTACTTGTAATTTGGGTTATTTACATGCTCTATATTTTGTTTTTATTCAACAAGTATATCTTACATTTTAAATTTTTATACTTTAATACTCTTTCTTGGTCAATAATTTAATTGACCAAAAAATCCAAAAATACCCTTACAGAGAAAACCAAAATTAAATGTTATTTACCTTTTTTATATCATGCATTTTATATTTTCCTAAAAGTATTCCTTGCATTTTGAAGTTCTATATATTTCTACCATTAGATTGTATTTACTATCTAAATCTATACCTATTTTGATCAATAGTTAATTTTTACTTCAAAAAGTTCCAAAATACTCTCGAGATTCGAAATAAATTTTTGCAGCAGGTGGGAAGGGGGTGGTGGGGAGAAACATGAATATAAATATAGGGTTGATTTCAAAAATAGCACTTGTGGGAAAAGTATTATTAAAACTGACATCATTTTTGTTTCCTTTCATTCTTAGCACTGCCACGTCATCATCATCAATTAAGATATATGTAAAAAGTCAAAAATGCCCTCAGGCAAGCTTAAACCTTATTTTTTCTCACTTTCCCGCCTAGCCCCCCACCCAAATTTGAAACCCAAATCTTCATATAATATCCTAACTTGATTTAAAACTATTTTCACTATTTTAAAGAGAGAAACTCTCACCGTCGGAAACCACTCCAAAAACCGCTTGGAAACTGTCGGAAACCACCATCAACGCCCTCTATAAAGCTTTTTCGAACTCTGTAATAGCTGGAGAATATTCTAAAACCACCCAAAACCAGTTGAAATTTCTTGAGTCTCCCATATCCAAACCCAAGAAGTTGGCAAGGAAAAACATTACATGGCTTCGGTAGAGAAAAGGCCATCAGCGGAGAAAAATCCTCAAAAACCGGAACCAAAGAAAAAAAGAAGGGCGCCCGAGAAATGGTCGAAGAAAAATAAGGGGAAATCTGTATTGCTATTTGATTTTCTAAAAAAAAAAAACAATTGCATAAAAATTATAATATTTTTATTTTTATTTGATTTTATGACATAAACTAAATGTTTGTTAGTTGGGTATTTGGATTTTGAGAGGAAAATTTAGTGTATTGATTTATATAAATTTTCATACAAAATTAAATATTGTTACTGTTGGTGTCATTTACAGGGGTTGGTCATTTACATAATGACCGGGTGGTAAAGGTCATTCCTGTTATGACCACCCGGTTATAACAGTTATGACCTATGTTTAAAAAAAAAAAAAAAATCTAACATTTTTGGCCATTTTCCAGTAAAGGTCATTCCCGTTATAACCACCCGGTCATAACAGTTATGACCTAGGTCTAAAATTATTTTTATTTTTTAAAATCTAACTTTTTTGGCCATTTTCCAGTAAAGGTCATTCATGTTATGACCACCCCGGTCATAACAGTTATGACCTATGTCTAACAAAAATTAAAAAAAAAAAACTAACTTTTTTAGCCATTTTCTAATAAAGGTCATTCTTGTTATGACTACTACCCGGTCATAACAGTTATGACTACCCGGTTATAACAGTTATGACCTATGTCTAAAAAAAATTTTTGAAAAAAAAATCTAACATTTTTGGCCATTTTTCATTAAAGATCATTTCTGTTATGACCACCCGGTCATAACTGTTATGACATATGTCTAAAATTTTTTTTTTAAAAAAAATCTAACATTTTTTACAATTTTCCAGTAAAGGTCATTCCTGTTATGACCACCCGGTCATAACAGTTATGAGCTATGTGTAAAAAAAATTCTTAAAAAAAAATCTAACATTTTTTGTTATTTTCCAGTAAAGGTCATTCCTGTTACGACCTATGTCTAAACAAAATTTTTTAAAAAAAATCTAACATTTTTGGCCATTTTCTAGTAAAGTTCATTCCTGTTATGACCACCCGGTCATAACGGTTATGATCACCCGGTCATAACGGTTATGACCTATGTCTTAAAAAAAATTATAAAAAAAATCTAACATTTTTGGTCATTTTCCAGTAAAGGTCATTCTTGTTATGATTGTCACGCCCCGACCACCCACGTAGGACCGACCACGCGAATGACGGTCGTGACTATACTTAACTTAAACTTACCCAATTTTTAGAGTAATTTTTTTTTTTTTACTCCTTTAAAACTTAAAAGCTTTAACTTCATTTTAAAATCGTGACTTAAACACGTTACTTACATGAAACATGAAGCCTTAAACTTAGGCTTAAACATAAACTTAAACTTATATATAAGAACATATCTTCTTCGTATGTACTCACTCGAGTACTGAGCTTTCACCTAATGGGAAAGCTATCATACATAAACGTAAATCGTGGACCAACCCGACCTAATACGGATCAGTAGAACATGAGGCAACTCGTTGCCATACATACTGAAACCTTGCCATACATACTTAAAACATAATGTAAACACGTTTTCCTTTCAAACACCTTTTATGGAAATCCGTGGTGGTGTCCATCCCACATTTCACAGTCCGCAGCACCGTCTTTCCACAGTCTCGTATCAGGCATTGCCGGTAGGTAGCTTACCTACAGCATGAACGTAAGTAATGAGCTAAAAGCCCAGTAAGCACAATATTCAATCCGCATGCAACTGAAACACAAAATGCATGAACAGGTTATGATTTCTTATTATACAATTATGGTTCCTTATTATCTTACTCTATAACATGTGCGCATGTACTGTGGTACATAACCATGGAGTGGTTGAAGGCGGTCCGTCCAATCCAACTCAAACCATGAAACAAGACGTTTAACATGGAGTAGTGAAGGCAGCCAATCCAATCCAAGTCAAACCATGGAATATACCATTTGAACCCACCACAAAGGCAAGCCAGTACAACACAACAATCTTTACTTAACTTATCTCGTATCTTAAGAACTTATTCTTACCATATGATTCATTATTAGTGAGCATGCTTTATGATGCCAAGATATCGAACATAAAACATAACATACTTTATCATAACATACTATCTCATAACTTAACATGAAACATGGACATACTGCATCTTAACGTAACATCATACATAACATAACATACTTCATAACATACTACATCTTAACATGAAACATGGACTTACTTAACATATCATCATGTCATAACGTACTACTTCATAACATCATAAATCATGAAATGCTATTCATGATTTCTTAAAAACATCATATGTAAACAAACATGTGTTCATACTGTAGGCGGAGTTGTACTTACCTTCCGTCCTACGCTCTTGATTTATTGTCCCAACTAATGCTGTTCCTTTTCCAGTACAGCTGCAGGTTCTATCCTGCTCGATAAAGGACATTGTCTAACTTAAACTCGTGAAATGTTGGTGACCTAACCAACATGCTTACCTTACATGGTCTTGGTTGTATGTCCCTTGTGCATAACGTCTTACTCGGTTACATTGGATAACCTTGTGTACTAAGCCCATAACAATAACATACCATTAGGGTTAGATCATCTTCCAACCCTGGGCTTCATCCTTAATCCACAAATCATTGGGTTACTTTCCTAACCCAATATCTTAGCTCAAACGGGTATCCTTTAGGGTTATATTGAGTAACCCTTAAGATCAAACTAAAATCCACTTGTTAGTCAACCAAAGTCAACTATGGTCAACAATGGTCAACTTCGGTCAACTATGGTCAACCCTCGTTGGGTCAACCTTTGGGCCTTGGGCTTGACCCAGTAACCTGGGTATAACACCCGGTTACCTTTCGTAAACTAATCGCTTGCTATACTCTAGCTTGAAAAATTCATTTTCCTTACTTGGAAAATTTAGGGAAATTAATCCCAAAACTTCTTTCTTAACTTTTAAAAATCCTTTACTTAAATCGTAAAAATCCAAACTCTTGGATTAGTGCTTCATAAAATCATTTGAGGTTGAAAACTGCCCTTGGAACAGTTTTCCATAATCAAAACAATAGTTTGTAGTAGAAAAACAGTTTTCTAGAAACATTTGTAAAGCTAGTGGTGCAGGAATTTTCGGATTCCCTGCGCACCCTTCAAAAAAACGATCCCAGTTTAAAAATCGGTTCGTAATCTGAAAAAGTTTTCTTCACGAAAGTTGTAGCTCTCGAAATATTCTAAAACTTTCGTATTTTGCAAAAATTCCAATTCGGCCTAGATTCGTCCCAGTTTTTGTTTGAAACTGGCTGACCCCGAAAAACTGAGTGAAAACTGGGTCTGGGGATCAGCCACGGGTTTTGGGGTAAACGGAGGCCATTGGGGTCTTATTTTGGGAAACGGTTCGCATTGCCCCCCTAGGAAAACCTCTTCCGAACAATTTTCATGTTTTACGTTTTTCCCAATTCGGCCTCTAAAGGCCTTATATTTCACTTTTCCAAAAACTGGGCAGATTTGATCCGAATCTGCCAGTTTTTGTGCTTACTCGGTTTTACGCGTCCTACTTCATGGAACTAACTCAACCGATCACGCGGGAGCCTAAGTAACCAACATGCAGCGTTAACTAATGTCCCACATGAATCAACACGTGATTCTAACGCAGCCATGCAACCCAAACCAAATCTACACAAACCTAGGGTTGCATGAACTAGAGTTGCATCACATCTCATACATACATTCGAGCCGAACCATGGCTAGCTCTAATAACCATGCACACAAGCCACAACCGGCTGCACACTAATAGGGAACATACCAACCATAAAGCCATGCAATCCTAGCATGCAAACAAGCACAAATATAATGCACACAAGCATAAACAAAACCATAAGCAACCACCCTTAAGCAACACCCTAATCAAGCACCACACCTAGTCTAGGGCATTAACCATAAAACTTTGAGCTTATGCTCTTACATATTGGACTTGGAAATACACTTAAATTTCCACATTAAATCTCAAACCAAAAGCTTATGGTTTTAGGGTTTACCTCTAGGGTTTGGAAGTTGGTTTACTAGCTTGGATTCCAAACTTCCTTACTCCTCCCTCTTGGCTGCCAACAAGTCCGGATTTCCCCTCCAAATGGGGTTCCAATTTTCAGCCATGCACATACAAACATACACATAAATATCCCATCTAACTTGCATGGAAAAATGTTAGGGTTTGAGGGAGTTTTACCTTAGCTAACCCTAGGGATGGGTTAGGGTATGCAAACCGAAATCTCCCTCCCTTTTGGCTCTCCAAACACTCTGCTCTAGCTCTCCAAATGGCACCAAAATTTTTCACCAAACTTGGTGATTTCTTGCAGCCAAAACCGAGCCCTCTACAGCCCAAAAACCTCAAAATTTTCTCTCCAATTTCCTGCACATCTCATGGCCGACCATGCACACACATAGGACACCAAAAATCTTTTTGGCTTCTTGGTTGGGGTTTTCTCACCCACTCGGCCACTCTCTCCATTTTTTTTCCATTGAAATTTCTCTCCCCTTTCTTCCTCTCCCATGCACGGCCACTGCCCAAAAATTGGGTCCAAAATTTCCAGATTTGCCCTTGGTTTCTAGCTTGAAACCGAACATGCACACTAACTAGCCTCCCTTGGCTTTTTCCAACTTTTTCTCTTGGTTCGCTCTTGGTTTCTCTCCTCCTCTCTCTCTCGGATTTTTCTGCAGAAAAATGGCAAGAGTTTGGCCAAATTTTCTGATTTAAATGATTAAATGCCACCCCTATTTATAGGCAAATGCAAACTTTCCAAAAATTACATTTTAGCCCCTAAACTTTGAGAAAATCATGCAATTGGCATGCTAGGTGTCAAGGTGGCCGG
This sequence comes from Ficus carica, assembly GCA_009761775.1. Classification (NCBI taxonomy): domain Eukaryota; kingdom Viridiplantae; phylum Streptophyta; class Magnoliopsida; order Rosales; family Moraceae; genus Ficus; species Ficus carica. Next base: position 24,727,852 of record CM019740.1, read on the forward strand.
CTGTCAACTTGGAGAGCAAGGCAAGATGACCTCATCTTGGTGACATCACATGCTTACATCACCAAATTTCCAAAATTTGCACTTTGGCCCCAAAAGTGAAAATTCTTACAAAATGCCCCCTAGGTGGCCGGTTGCTTTCTTGGTGAACAAGCCAAGCTTATCTCATCATGATGACATCATCTTGATGACATCATGTGCTTACATCATCAATTTTCCAAAATTTACACTTTTACCCCAAAAGTGAAAATTTTGACATTTTTGCCCCTGCATGTGACCGGCCCCAATGGGTTACTTGGTGACCAAGTTTTCCATATTTTCACGTCCTTTTGCCCTTGACCTTAACTAGGTGTGCTTGATTTTCTAGGGTGGTTTTAAAGCCTATTTGAGCTATCTCGCCCATACTGACATATTTTACAGTATTTTCTCATACTGCATCATCCCATACTGCCAAGTCAACCTATTGACCACTCTTGGTCAAAATTTGACTTTCTTGGTCAAATTTGACTTTTTCAGTCAAACTTTGACTTTTTCTGAAATTACGTCCTTTTTCGTCCTTTTCGACTTGAAAGAGCGTTTTCTAACCTTAAAACCTATTTTGAGTCTTACTGACCCAAAAGAATTCACATAATCAAACAAAAGCTCTTACTTGAACTTTTTCATAAATACCTTCATGGCATAGAATCTAATTTCTTAAGAAGAAATTAGTGACATAAAAAATCTAGGTATTACAATCTACCCTCCTTAAAAATTTTCGTCCTCGAAAATTCGGATGTATCTAGGTGACTTTTCTCAAAATCCACCATAGGTTCATAATGGTTCGTTCATGTTCCCATTTTAACACTTTAATGGGATCATATCTCTTATGCAGAACCATAATTTTACATCTATAGCCTCATAATTCATACTTCATATCCTCTTACTTTCGTACTTTCATGCTTACTTTCATCATACTTTCTTATCTTATCATCATACTTACATACTTATCATCATACTTGCATACTTATCATACATACTTCATGCTAACATACATACTTTCCTTTCTTACTTGTCATACTGATCATACTGCATACTTACATACTTACATACTTTCCTTTCCTATTGCATCACAAGAATCATTTACGTAAAAAGTTGAGCAAGTATATCATATATAACTTGTCATATTTTGAAAACATATTTCATGTAACTTTTTCATACTTGAAAAGCTTATCATAAATTTTTTTTTTTTTTCCATGCTTGGAAAATACATATTTCTTCCTTACTTGGAAAACATATCGTATTCTGTACTCAAAACTCGTTCTTGAACATAGTTTCTTTCTTGAAACTTGATCCTATGCTATTAGAACCCTTTGCTTATCATAATGGCCCCTATCTTGGAATTCGTCCCTTTCTCGAAACTCATCCCTCAAGGATTCGGCCCATGGCCCCCATCTTGGAATTTACTTCCTCAAGGATTTGGCCTATGGCTCCTAACTTGGAACCTTTACTTTTAATGACAACCCCCATCTTGGAATTTCTTCCTCAAGGATTTGGCCGTCTTACATAAAATGAGGGGGTTCTATTAAACATAAGATTTTTTTATAAAAATATTTTCTTTGAATTCTTTTAAAGCCAATCTTGGAAAAGCATAATATCGTTCGAGTGATGCATTGAAAGGTACACTTAAAATATCCAACTACTTCTTGGATAGTAGAAGCTTTTCTCTTTGCTTCAAACTTGTCTTTCATAATCATAATTCTTAGGAATGTCTAAATTTCCCAATATCACATAATTTCCCTTACTAGGGCATAATTTCCATAAATATGAAACTTTAGCTTTTATAGCATCGATCCTATCTCTTGTTGATAATCTAGCAAGTATCTTTGCAACTTAGACATTATAGCTACAAGATTAGGCTCTTACGAAAAATTTGGTTCGGTCGTATCAGCGACAAACCAATTTCTCGTTTCTAATTCTAACGTCCATTCTTACTTTCATAACTTAACTTATCATATCGTAACTTGTCTAACTTATCCTACTAGAGATTTCTAGCAATCTCTTCATATCATATCGTAAACGTAGCGTATCCACCATGCTTTTGCTACGCAACTCTGATCCACTAGCCGTAATAACCCATAGAGTTATTTGTGCCAAGCTGCAACATAGTTGAGATATCGTCTCGTATACGCATCCTGGTATATCATGGAATCGTGACACTACCGAACATAGGCAGTCCTGAGTGTTATAAAAATAACATTTAGGAGCCTCCTCTCAAGTCTCCATGCTAAGGCCCCATACTCGAGCCTCCTCGTCTTGTCGTTGGCTGGCAACGTAACATAACCTAGAATATGTCCTTGCAGCACATAACCGAAGAAGAATCCCCATTATGTGAAACCACTTCTTGGGTCCTGTCAAGGGTGCGGAGTCGGAGCTCCTCCTCTATTCCTTGAAATGCTAACGAAGCTTCACTGCCCTTTTCGATCCTGAAAATCTAATCTGGGTTTAACACCAGGTACATGTCTTTGTACTAATCTTATGACTACACATAAGACAGAGTAAGAAAACGACTTACAAAACTGTGGCTCCGGCGACAAAACTGTGAAATTGGATGGCAAGAAAACCTTCGCTCTGATACCAAACCTGTCACGCCCCGACCACCCACGTAGGACCGACCACGCGAATGACGGTCGTGACTATACTTAACTTAAACTTACCCAATTTTTAGAGTAATTTTTTTTTTTTTACTCCTTTAAAACTTAAAAGCTTTAACTTCATTTTAAAATCGTGACTTAAACACGTTACTTACATGAAACATGAAGCCTTAAACTTAGGCTTAAACATAAACTTAAACTTATATATAAGAACATATCTTCTTCGTATGTACTCACTCGAGTACTGAGCTTTCACCTAATGGGAAAGCTATCATACATAAACATAAATCGTGGACCAACCCGACCTAATACGGATCAGTACAACATGAGGCAACTCGTTGCCATACATACTGAAACCTTGCCATAGTGTAACGACCTGCCTTACGTAGGCCGCTACCGTACTTATCTTACATAAAAACTGACACTTACTTGACTAGCGAAAAAAAAATACGGAATATTTTTTTTTCTTTTTGTTGCAATTATAAAGGTAACTCGACCATATAATTTCTTATAACCATATATAAACATATTTGTATGAGTATTCAAGTATTAAACTTAATTTAGAATACAACTAATTAAACTTAGTAATAAGGAAATATATTTGACACAAAACGCGTAGCGGTCTCCATCCCATAGTTTCACAGTTAGCCCTGCCATGCCCCACCATCTTGTATCAAGTATTGCTCATAGGGAGCTTACCTACAGCATAAACGTAAGTTGTGAGCTTTCACTCAGCAAGTACAACTATTAACCCGCAAAAATAATTTAACTCAATCAATGCATGAATCAATTATGCTTTCTTATTCCTTCTTAACTTAACATACTAAGGACCCTTAACTTAAGTGTACGTACCGTGGCGCGCTGCCATGGAATGGTTGGGGCGGCCAGCCCTGTCCAACTCATTACCATGAACCAACCCTGACCTAGTGCAGGTCGATACAACACTATTTAAAACTGCTTAATTTCTTACTTAAAACATTTTCTTACTTGAACTTAATCTTACTCTTATCATGTACATTATCATTAGTGAACATGCTTCATGATGTCACAATAATAAAACATCATCATATGCATCACATACATAAGTGCATGAATTTAAAAACATGCAATCAATAAAAATAATTAGCTTATGCTATAGGCGGAGTTGTACTTACAGATTATACTAGCGCTAGGGTTTGTTGCTCCAACGAATTGCAATAACAGGTTACTTGCCTGTTTCCAAAAAAGGACGTAAGAATCATTCTATCTTACCAAAGTTTTATTATATTAAATGTTGGTATCCTAACCAACATTCAACATTTACCCTAGTTATATGTCCCCTATTAGCATGGTATCCTATTAGGTTACTAGATGTAACCTTAGGGCACCTATCCTAAAAAAACAATCAATCCGTATTATGTTTGATTACTTAAAATAAATCTTGGTTAGTTATAATATCCTTTTAGGTTACTGTTAGTAACCCTGGGTATAAGCCCAAACATAATTAGGTTACTATCCTATTGGGTTACCAAAACCCATTAGTAGTATCCAATTTGGTTATCCTAAGTAACCTTGGTTTTCAAAACCTAACATATAAAATTAGTAACCTATTTGGTTACTATAAGTATACTTTCAATATACTTAGTTCAATAATAATTTTTAGTAATATAATTGATTATTATATGTCTCACCATAGTTAACCAATTTCTTAATTTACTTAACATACTTTAAAACCTTTTTAAACCATTTTTTATAAAACTGAAACTGATTATTTTGTAAAGATAGTAAAACTGTAACTTTTGAAAATCGTTCATAGAAAACAGTTCAAAAATTTCAGTTAGCAGTGCATGTACAAGAATTTGTTGCTCATGCACCGTTTTGAAAATCCTGTGCAGGATTGCCTATTTCCTGCTCAGTTTGGAGATTCAGTTTTATTTTAAAATCTACTTTGAATTTGAAAAAGTTTTCTTCATGAAAGTTGTAGATCTCCTAAAGTCCTGCAACTTTCGTTTTTTGTACAAAACCTAATTTTTCCCTTAACCTATTCATTTTCCTCATTGAAAAATCCTGGCCGTGCATAGGGTCTGGGACTGGCCAGGCTCGGGTTTTCACTAAAATGGAAGCCTTTGGAGCTTATTTTTCAAATTCTGTCCGCGCTACCCCCTAGGATTTTTAATTTTCTACAACTTTGTAGTTTTAACTTTTTCCAAAATCTGCCTTTAAGGGCTTCAAAATTTCGGTTTAAAATTACTGCCCAGTTTGGTCCGAAAATAGGCAGTTTGTTTCTTAATCGTTTGATACGCGAAATAACGCACACCCTACCTCAAACGGTCGCAACCGTGAGCTTACATCATACATGCAGCGTTTTACGTAAAATTTCCATTAACATACACTTGTTCAACCATTTTACCAAATAGTTCAATTTTTACCAATTTATGGTCTTAAGTTGATTTTTCTCATTCTAATTCAACATACAACCAATTTAATCATAACATAAGCATATCATAATCTTTCCTAGACATGTGGGGACATATAATCAGCAACTACTAAACATATACATACAAGCACATAATTTAAAGCATAGCTTCAAAATATAAGCCAAAAACCTAGATTTAGCATACCAAAACTTAGATCTAGCTCACCCTAAACCAAATCAAGCACATACTAATTTAAACTAAGCCATTGAATGAAAAATAATTGAGCTTAAGCTCATACATACCCAGCTGAAAAATACATCCAAATCATTGAATAAAAACTCAAATTAAAAGCTAAGGGTTTGAATAGATTTACCTTAAACTTAGAAGTGGATTCAAGCTTGGTTTTCAATTTTTTTCTCCTTGATTTTCACTCAAAAAAATTCTGACCACTCCACTCTTTTTCTCACTCTAGATGGTCGGTTTTTCTTGGAAGAGAAGAGAGCAAGAAGATGAACTAAGGAGTGATGTGTCCTAATGACTCAAAACCAAAATTTACCACACAATAAAAGGTCAAAATTTAATTTTTATTTCCTAGAATTATCCTTATTGGTTAAGAAGCATTTAAGACATCAAGTAGCAACATATGTGCCCCCCCCTACAGCCAAGAGGTGGCCGGCCACATAACATGGCTTGTTGGCCAAATTAGATCCAATTAATAATACTAATACTTTCTAAAATTTTCAAAAAATTCAATTAATTCCAAATTAATCATTACAAGGTTAGGTGTCCCTTAACAAGGTTTCATTTGGTTTTCCTCCCTTAATGCAGTCCATAATCATACTAATAAGGATTTTACAAATACTGTTTTCACTAATAGCAGTACTGTTTTACTGGACTGCAGTCTAGAATTTATCTACACTTAACCGAACTGCGTAAAAATTTCTCTTAGAACTAAAAACTACTTGGTTCTTATTACTCTAAATATTGTGCTTGATTTTTCTACAATAATCTCATACCTAATTTGGCTTCGCTATCCGTAATAAAAAATTTTCACAGTATAATTTTATACTGTTTAAAAACTGCAATATTGACTAAAACGTATCTTAGATTATTCTGATCAAACTTTGACCAGAATAAAATCATACATAAATCATAATTCTGATAAATCAGATCAAGCATTTCATATTAACATGCATAATACAAACTTTTGATTCCTAAAAAAAAGAAATCATAAATTTGTAAAAAGGTTGGTTATTACACATAGATACTTAAAACATAATGTAAACACATTTTCCTTTCAAACACCTTTTATGGAAATCCGTGGTGGTGTCCATCCCACATTTCACAGTCCGCAGCACCGTCTTTCCACAGTCTCGTATCAGGCATTGCCGGTAGGTAGCTTACCTACAGCATGAACGTAAGTAATGAGCTAAAAGCCCAGTAAGCACAATATTCAATCCGCATGCAACTGAAACACAAAATGCATGAACAGGTTATGATTTCTTATTATACAATTATGGTTCCTTATTATCTTACTCTATAACATGTGCGCATGTACTGTGGTACATAACCATGGAGTGGTTGAAGGCGGTCCGTCCAATCTAACTCAAACCATGAAACAAGATGTTTAACATGGAGTAGTGAAGGCAGCCAATCCAATCCAAGTCAAACCATGGAATATACCATTTGAACCCACCACAAAGGCAAGCCAGTACAACACAACAATCTTTACTTAACTTATCTCGTATCTTAAGAACTTATTCTTACCATATGATTCATTATTAGTGAGCATGCTTTATGATGCCAAGATATCGAACATAAAACATAACATACTTTATCATAACATACTATCTCATAACTTAACATGAAACATGGACATACTGCATCTTAACGTAACATCATACATAACATAACATACTTCATAACATACTACATCTTAACATGAAACATGGACATACTTAACATATCATCATGTCATAACGTACTACTTCATAACATCATAAATCATGAAATGCTATTCATGATTTCTTAAAAACATCATATGCAAACAAACATGTGTTCATGCTGTAGGCGGAGTTGTACTTACCTTCCGTCCTACGCTCTTGATTTATTGTCCCAACTAATGCTGTTCCTTTTCCGGTACAGCTGCAGGTTCTATCCTGCTCGATAAAGGACATTGTCTAACTTAAACTCGTGAAATGTTGGTGACCTAACCAACATGCTTACCTTACATGGTCTTGGTTGTATGTCCCTTGTGCATAACGTCTTACTCGGTTACATTGGATAACCTTGTGTACTAAGCCCATAACAGTAACATACCATTAGGGTTAGATCATCTTCCAACCCTGGGCTTCATCCTTAATCCACAAATCATTGGGTTACTTTCCTAACCCAATATCTTAGCTCAAACGGGTATCCTTTAGGGTTATATTGAGTAACCCTTAAGATCAAACTAAAATCCACTTGTTAGTCAACCAAAGTCAACTATGGTCAACAATGGTCAACTTCGGTCAACTATGGTCAACCCTCGTTGGGTCAACCTTTGGGCCTTGGGCTTGACCCAGTAACCTGGGTATAACTCCCGGTTACCTTTCGTAAACTAATCGCTTGCTATACTTGACACGACCCGCCTATTGTGGGCCGTTATCATACATACTATCTTACTACATATGAAAACTTGAGCTATATATATATATATATTTTTTATATACTTACAATATAAAACTTGAACTGAAATCTTTTTAATAATTACATATATACTTGTATATATACTTAATTACATAACATAGTAATGAAATCTTTATTCAATTACAACATAATTAGCGTAGCATAATTTAACAAAAAGAAACGTTGTAATGCCCGTCCCACAGTTTCACAGTTTGTTTTGCCATGCTCCACCGTCTTGTATCAAGTATTGCTATAAGTTTGCTTACCTACAGCATAAACATGAACTATGAGCTTTCGCCCAGCAAGCACAACTATTTATCCGCAACATATCACATAATAACATAATGCATGAACCAATTATGCTTTCTTACTGTTTTCATAAGTTAGCATAATTTTTAGGGCCCTTACATAACATAAATGTACGTACCGTGGCGCGCTGCCATGGAGTGGTTGGGGCGGCCAGCCCTGTCCAACTCAAACCATGAACCAAACCCGACCTAACGCGGGTCGATACGACATATTGCATCCTGCTTATCATAATGATATCTTAAATCTTGTTCTTATCTTGTTTCGTTCTTGAAACCTTATTTCATGATCTTAACCAGTTTCTTAACTGAAACTGGGATTTCATATCTTACCGATTAACTTATCATAAATGAGCATACTTCGTGATGCCATAATATCAAACTATTTATCATATGAACATACATGCTCTAACATATCTCATATATCTCATAACATAAACTTAAAAGCATACAAGCCATAACATTCATCATTTCATGAAGACATACATACATACATACCATAAATATTCCTTATAGCATCATGAACTTGGTATCATACAAGTCATAAGCATTTCATCACACTTATATCATCATATACTTAAAAGCATACATCAACAGTCTTGTTTATACTGTAGGCGGAGTCGTACTAACCTTTACTGCGCCTTGATTTAAATTTCTTCACTCAAACAGGTCGTTTTCCTGTTTTCAAAAAAATAATAGGATAAGCATCATCCTATCATAACAACGTTTTGATTTTTATTGCTAACTCGATTTAAACCATAAATCCCAAAATTCAACTTCTTTTTGAGTTTTAGTAAAACCCTAAAGTTCTTAAAACCGGGTTTTAAAACTATTACATAGTGTTTAGTACTTTTCTTACAAATCCATTCAAAATTTGGAAAAGTTTTCTTCATGAAAGTTGTAGACTTTGAACTCTCCTACAACTTTTGTTTTTAACTCAAAACTCAAATCTGTCTTTAACATGCTTATTTCTGCCTTTGAAAATTCTTCAACCAAATACACTTATTATAATTTGGTCTCGGGTTTTTGCAAAAAAAAAGGTCTTAGGGGTCTTGTTTTCAAAAACTGTCCGCGGACCCCTAGGATTTTCCCTTCTCTACAACTTTGAAGTTTTAACTTTTTCCATATTCGGCCTCTAAAGGCCTCAAAATTTGGTTACCAGAAAAACCGTTCAGTTTTGATCCTTAATCATGCATACTTAAACCATAGTGCATAAAACTTAACCAACTAAGCTCATGTTCATATTCAATGACCTAATAATCAAACCCTAACTGAAACTTAAATAAAGATCTAGAAGGTTCAAGAATTTACCTCAAGTTCCACGGATTAAAACCTTAACTAGAGCTTTGAAACTTTCTACTCACTTCTTACACTAACCGAACTCTCCTCACACTCTTGTTCTCTTTCTTTTCTTTTCTCTCCTCCTTTGCTCGGCTTTTATGGCAAAGTGTAGAGGGTTTGAGTTGCTTGTGTGCTTGTTTTGGCTAACTAAAAAAAATGAAAGAACCTTCACCTATTTATAGGTGAAACACAACTCTTGGAATTGCTCCTAAGTCCCTAAAAAAAATGCAAATTGTGCTTGATTCCTTGAGAGGTGGCCGGCCATCCTTGCTTCCTTCTTGCCAAGTCACCCAAGCTAGGGTGCTTACTCATGTGGCCTAGGAACCATGAGGTGTTCCTTCCTTAGTGTGGCCGGCCATAGGTGGAGCTTATGCTTGCCCTTGCTAGTCAACAAGTAAGCCTAACAAGCTTACTAAGCAAGCCTATGTGCATGAGGTGTCATGAGCTAGAAGAGTTCATGAATTCCATCTCTTGTAATTTAGCCATTGGTCCTTAAAACCACAAAAATTTCCCCTAACCCCTATGTGTTGGCCGGCCCTCCATGCCCTAAAGTGCCAAGCAAGCCTAGCTAGGATGCTTGCTCATCAAAGCTACAAGCTTGAGGTGGCAAACCCTTGTGATGGCCGGCCCTAGGGTGAGGTGTGCAAGCCTTGGCTTGCCAAGGGGGCTAGGCTAGGGAGTCTAGGGTGTTGGTTCATCAAGGCTAGGCCATGAGGTGTTGCTTCCTCAAGTGGCCGGTCATGGTGTGGCCTTGGCAAAGCATGAGCTTGCCATGTGAGCAAGGTTGGTCCATGTGTTGCTTCCTTGTGGTGGCCGGCCTTGGTGCATAGGTGTGCAAGCCTTGGCTTGCCAAGGAGCAAGGCTAGGAGGGTGGCTCATCCAAGCTACAAGCATGAGGTGTCTCTCCCTCATGTGGCCGGTTTTGGTGAAGCCAAATGAGACAAGATGGCTAATTGAAACTTAACACAAAATTAACCAAGCAAATCTAAGTGCTTAGTTGCTAAACTTAGGGTATGATTTGTGAACTTTTAATGACACTTAATTTCTTCTAATCTGCATAATGTTCCACAAAAACTAGATCCCTTGTTTACAAATTTACATAATTGCTGATAAGTCCACAATTTTTTCCAAAATTGCACTTTAGCCCCTAAAGGCAAAAATATTTGCACTTTAGTCCCTATATATTGGCCGACTAAATTAAGCCTTCTAAACTTCAATTTAATGCTAAATCCTCCTTAAAAAGACTTCCTTGACTTTAAAAACTTCAAAATTATAAACTTTCTTAAATTTACAAAATTGACCCCTAAACATAAAATATTTGCATTTTGGTCCCTGTAAGGTGACCAATCATGGCAATGACACTTGTTATCAGAGGTGTCATCATTAAAAGCTTTGCTTGGCTTATTTTCTGAATGCAGTTCATTTTCATACTAACATAGATATTCATATACTGTTTTCAACTGATAACAGTATAATTCAACTGGACCATCATCCAAAACTTATCATATAAAACACATAGACATACATAGCATAGCTGTGATTCTTAACAAAAGAAATCATATGCTTAATGAAAATTTGGGTCATTACAATCTACCCTCCTTAAAAATTTTCGTCCCCGAAAATCACTACAGGTAGGGATAGTTCTTTTTCATTTCTTCTTCTAATTCCCACGTTGCTTCTTCTATGTTATGATTCCGCCATAACACCTTAACCATAGGAATGGTTTTGTTTCTTAAGACCTTTTCTTCCCGATCTAGAATCCGGATTGGCTTTTCCTCATAAGTCAAATCCGTTTGCACTTCAACAGGTTCCTGACTTAACACATGGGAAGGATCATGTACATATTTCTTCAACATCGAAACGTGGAAAACGTCATGTACCGAGGCCAAAGCTGGCGGTAATGCAAGTCTGTAGGCTACTTTTCCAATCCTTTCGAGAATTTCAAAAGGACCCGTATATCTTGGAGTAAGCTTTCCTTTCTTACCAAACCTCATAACTCCTTTCATTGGAGCAATCTTAAGAAAAACAGAATCTCCAATCTGAAATTCTAAAGGTCTTCGACGTTTATCAGCATAACTCTTCTGCCGACTGAAAGCTACGTCGAGTCGTTGCTTGATCACCCTGATGTCTTCTGAGGTTCTTCTGATGAAGTCCGTGGTTTGAAGTTGCTTCTGTCCAACTTCTTGCCAATGGATGGGAGATCGACATCTTCTTCCGTAAAGCGCTTCATATGGAGCCATACCAATTAAGGTGTGATAACTGTTATTATACGAAAACTCAATCAAGGGTAACTTCTGATCCCAGTTTCCCTTGAAATCCATAGCACAAGACCTCAACATATCTTCCAATGTCTGGATAGTGCGTTCCGATTGTCCATCTGTCTGAGGGTGAAAAGCGGTACTGAATTTCAACTTTGATCCCATAGCTGCTTGTACACTTTTCCAAAATCGTGAGGTAAAACGCCCATCCCGATCTGAAATGATGGATTTTGGAACTCCATGAAACCTAACGATCTGAGATACATAAATCTCAGCCAATTTCTCGACCAAAAAGGTGGCTTTAATGGCAATGAAATGAGCTGATTTGGTTAATCTATCCACAATCACCCAAATCATATCATTCCCACTTGCGGTCCTGGGTAATCCAACTATGAAATCCATGGTGATTTGCTCCCATTTCCACTCTGGGAGTTCGATCTTTTGAAGATCTCCGCCAGGTTGTCGGTGTTCGGCCTTAACTTTCTGACAAGTTAAGCATTTTGATACGAAATCCGCAATTTCTCTCTTCATGCTTGGCCACCAAAAATTCTCCTTGAGGTCCATGTACATCTTAGTAGCTCCAGGGTGAACTGAGTATGGTGTTTCATGCGCTTCAGACATGATATGTTTCTTAAGGAATTCAATGTTAGGAACACAAATCCTTCCTTTGAAGAGAATTAATCCATTCGCGGATGTCTTAAAGTCTTTATCTTCACCACCAAGAAGTTGCGTCTTTAACAAAAAGGAATCTTTCTCCTGATAACACTTAATAGAGTCTAGGAGATTGGACTGAAGAGTCAAAGCAGCCAATTTCCCTGATATTATTTCCAATTCAAAATCAGAAATTTCCTTTTGGAGTGACTTAGGCAATCCTTCAATCGACATGAGCTCACCGGAAGATTTCCTACTTAGTGCGTCTGCCACTTTGTTTGCTTTTCCAGGGTGGTAAAGGATCTCACAATCGTAATCCTTTACGAGTTCAAGCCATCTACGTTGCCTCATATTGAGCTCCTTTTGGGTAAAGATGTATTTGAGACTTTGATGATCGGTGAAAATCTCACATCTATTGCCATACAGGTAATGTCTCCAAATCTTCAAGGCAAAAACCACCGCTGCAAGTTCCAAATCGTGCGTTGGATAGTTCCGCTCGTGGTCCTTCAGTTGACGTGAAGCATAGGCAACCACCTTTCCTCCTTGCATAAGGACAGCTCCTAGTCCGGTCTTTGACGCATCGCTATAAATAACAAAATTTCCTGTTTCTACATCAGGAATTATTAGTACTGGTGCACTCGTAAGCTTCCTCTTGAGCTCTTGAAAGCTTTCTTCACACTTCTGTGTCCAATCAAACTTTCTCTCTTTCTTAGTAAGGGCTGTAAGTGGCGCTGAAATCTTGGAGAATCCTTCAACGAACCGTCGGTAATATCCGGCCAAACCAAGAAAGCTTCGTATCTCCGTGACATTTTTGGGTGCTAACCATGCACTGACCGCCTCTATCTTAGCAGGATCAACGGAAATTCCTTCCTTTGAAACTACATGGCCCAAGAAATGTACTTTTTCCAACCAAAATTCACATTTTGTGAATTTGGCATAGAGCTGATTCTGTCTTAAAATCTCCAATACTACTCTGAGATGCTGCTCATGTTCCTCAATGGACTTTGAGTAAATCAAAATATCGTCAATAAAGACGATAACAAACTTATCTAAATATTCTTTAAACACCCGATTCATGAGGTCTATAAACGCAGCTGGGGCATTAGTCAATCCAAATGGCATGACTAGAAACTCGTAATGTCCATACCGTGTTCGGAAAGCTGTCTTAGAAATATCTCCTTCCTTGATTCTAAGTTGATGATATCCCGATCGTAGGTCAATTTTAGAGAATACCAATGCTCCTCTGAGTTGATCAAAGAGATCGTCGATTCTCGGAAGAGGGTACTTGTTCTTAATCGTGATCTTGTTCAACTCGCGATAATCGATGCACATCCGCAATGATCCGTCCTTCTTCTTGACAAACAGCACTGGTGCTCCCCACGGGGAATGGCTTTGTCGAATAAATCCTTTGTCCAACAGTTCTTGTAACTGTACTTGGAGTTCCCTAAGCTCAGCTGGGGCCATACGGTAGGGTGCTTTCGATATGGGAGCTGCTCCTGGCAACAACTCTATTTCGAAATAGATTTCCCGCTCTGGCGGAAGTCTGGTTAAATCCTTTGGAAAAACATCTACATATTCCCCTATAATGGGCACATCTTCAGGCTGTAGCTCCTTTTCTTGTTCTTTGTTCACCATGTTAGCCAAGTATCCTTGACATCCTTTAGCTAACATTTTCCAAGCCTTCATTGCCGAAACTAGCCGAGTTGATGAGCCCTTAGACTGGCCGTGAAAGTTAAATTCCTCTTCATCGAAAGGACTAAACGTAACACAACGCTTTCGACAATCAATCTTAGCGTTGTACTTACCTAAGAAATCCATTCCCAGGATAACATCGAAATCCTGAAGCTTAATTGCAATCAGGTCTACATACAATTCTTTACCACACATGACTACCGGAACATTTCGCATCCAGGAGTCAGACAACAAAATCTCTCCCGATGGAAGAGAGGTTCTAAAAAGTTGCCCTAGATTTTCTACACTTCTATCTAACTTCTGGGCATACTCCATTGATACAAATGAATGGGTGGCACCAGAATCAAATAAGGCAATAGCATCATGAGTGGCTAAAGAGATCTGACCTGTCACCACGTTAGAGGTTCCAGCTTCAGCATCTCCTTTTGTGTAGGCATAAATCCGGGCTTGTGGTTCGGGAGCCTCCAATCTTCCTTGTACAATCGAAGGACCTTCAATCTTGGCTTGCACCGCATGCAACTGTCGGTTTGTATTTCTATTCTGGTACTGAGGGTTCTGGTTTTGGCTATTAGAAGTGCAATTCTTCGCATAATGACCTTCCTTGCCACACAGGTAGCAAGCGTTTGATCCCATTCTACATACACCCAAGTGCTTCCTTCCACATTGAGCACACACAGGGTAGTTATTATTATTATTACCCTCATTCCCACGATTATTCTTCTTTTGAGGGTAATTCCTTTGTTGGCCCTGGCCCATAGCATTTCCCTTCCTTTTATTCCTCCCAAACTGTTTGGAATATTGGTTGGGATTACTAGTCTGGCCTTTCGAGTTCGTCTCCTGCTTCTGTCTAGGCTGCAACTGTTTCTCCATAACTTTTTCTTCTTTCTTAGCTTTAAAGATCTGAGCCCTCGCTTCCTTATCCTGATTAATCCAATATTCTGCTCTCATAGCTCGACTTATACAATCAGCTACGAGAGTAGGAGGGCTACTTCCAGCACTAACCTGCTTGGAGATATCTGTCCAAAACATTTTCATCATTCTTCTTACTTTCTCCTTTTCATTTGGTACCAGTTCTGGACATAGGCGGCTAAGTTGTTCAAACTTATTGACTGCTTCCACCACCGACATAGACCCCTGCTTGAAACTGGTAAACTCATCTTGTTGAACTGCCAGTATTTCCCCATTATAGTACATCGTATTGAATTCGGCTACAAAATCTTGCCAATCCATGTTCGCCACATTTCTGCGCATCTGGACCGTCTTCCACCAGTGACGCGCATCCTTCTTTAAAGCAAAAGAGGCACAAAGAACCTTCTCATGTTCTGTGAGTCCCATAAAATCCAAAATTACTTGGATATCTATAAGCCAATTATCCGCTACCAACGGATCCGTAGTTCCCTCGAATTCAGGCGCCTTCATTCGCCTAAACCGCTCATATAACAGATCCTCCCTAATCACAGGTGGATTCCTTTGCAGTCCTGCGGGCTCTAGTGGGATTTCTTGATGAACCTCCGGTACTTGAGGTGCTACTGGAGGTACATGATTGTTTTGTGGTGGATTCACATTGGCTTGGGGTATCTGGTTTAGTTGGGCTACTTGTTCCCTAAGCTGATTAGTTTCTTGCTGCTGTTCTTGAAATTGCCGTTGCAATGTGGCTACTAAGTTTGCAAGATCAGGTTCTTGCGGGTTTGAGTTTGCTCGGGTACGCGGCCGAGACATCTTCTAATTCCTATCTAGTCACAAGAAAGATGTTGTTATATTCCAATCATCTCCTTGTTCATTCATATCACATCATATCTTATCATAAACTTTACTTATAATATCAGGTCATGATATTATTATCTCTCATCATAACATAAGCATATCATAGCATAATCATATCATATCATAACATAACATATCATATTACATCATAACATACCCTAGATTGTATCATATGTTACATATATACATATTCACATAAGATGGAAGTGATCACCACTTAACCATCACACAGAATCACTATCTTACACCTAAATTCGCTACTCTGATGATACGTTGGAGAATACTTCCCAGTCTTCTTCATCAAACATAATCTCCTCCGGATCATCTTCTACGTCTACTTGTTCCTCTTTTTCCTCGTCCATAATGATTTCAGGAGGATCTTCTTGAAGCTCGAGATTTTCGAGATCCATGGCTTCAGCATCAATTCCCTCAAGATCCATGACTTCAGCATCAATTCCCTCCTCTTGTAGGGGAATTCCTTGAAGTGGTATCGCCGGAATAGGATCCTCTTGCAATTCTGGACCCCATTGAAACTGTGGTTCTTCTATACCAACGTTATCAACTGGCTCCAGTTCTTGGTCATTTATCATAGCATCCGCCTGAATCACATGGGCTGTTAATTCAGCGTCCAAAATTTCATTGATCATATGATCCAACGTCATATCCAACACTGGAGGCTGCACAAGTTCCCTAATTTTAAAAGGTAAGCCCTCCCTGAGCAGTTGTAAGGCTCTCATCTCAGGGTTGCCCCAATCAGGAATATGGGGTAACATAGCCTCTTGGAACCTTCGGCAGTAATGGCCCATCGATTCGCCTGGATAGGTGTGCCAATCATAAACATAGTTCAGATATCGGGCAGTGTTCATGTCACGATAAATGTCTGGGTCCCGATAATGCATACCAGCGTCTTCTTCCCGTATAGGTCCAAATCGAGCAATGATAGCATTACGGAAATCTTCCCATAATCCTCCTTGAACTTCATTCTCTCCTTGAGTTCTCCACCAAAGTCTAGCATCTACTGCTAAACAACGGCTAGCTAACGCTACTTGTAGATGAGGCTGAATGTGACATATGCGAAATATAGCCTCAACGTCATGAAGCCAAGCCGCTAATGTCACGGTCCGTCTAGTTCCATCGAATGTTAACGGGGACATCATGAAGAACGCATAAGCCGCACCTCGGTCCTCATCCATTGTATGTTAATCTAAATTATAAAATTTCTTACTAATTAATTATACAAGTACTAAATATATCCAACTTACAATGACAGTGGCGCAGACAAGCATACTGTGAAACCGGAAGGCAGGACCTGTCGCTCTGATACCAACTCTGACACGACCCGCCTATTGTGGGCCGTTATCATACATACTATCTTACCACATATGAAAACTTGAGCTATATATATATATATATATTTTTTATATACTTACAATATAAAACTTGAACTGAAATCTTTTTAATAATTACATATATACTTGTACATATACTTAATTACATAACATAGTAATGAAATCTTTATTCAATTACAACATAATTAGCGTAGCATAATTTAACAAAAAGAAACGTAGTAATGCCCGTCCCACAGTTTCACAGTTTGTTTTGCCATGCTCCACCGTCTTGTATCAAGTATTGCTATAAGTTTGCTTACCTACAGCATAAACATGAACTATGAGCTTTCGCCCAGCAAGCACAACTATTTATCCGCAACATATCACATAATAACATAATGCATGAACCAATTATGCTTTCTTACTGTTTTCATAAGTTAGCATAATTTTTAGGGCCCTTACATAACATAAATGTACGTACCGTGGCGCGCTGCCATGGAGTGGTTGGGGCGGCCAGCCCTGTCCAACTGAAACCATGAACCAAACCCGACCTAACGCGGGTCGATACGACATATTGCATCCTGCTTATCATAATGATATCTTAAATCTTGTTCTTATCTTGTTTCGTTCTTGAAATCTTATTTCATGATCTTAACCAGTTTCTTAACTGAAACTGGGATTTCATATCTTACCGATTAACTTATCATAAATGAGCATACTTCGTGATGCCATAATATCAAACTATTTATCATATGAACATACATGCTGTGACGACCCGCCTTGCACAGGCCGTCACTTGACTTAACTTGCTTGAACTTAAACTTGTTTTATCCCATTTTAATCATGAAAATAGTGGGGATTTTTTTTTTTTTTAATATTAATAGCGGAAGCATTATACTTAGAAATTATTTACATACACTCATACGTAAATAAAATAACTGTTTGTTTTCTCAAAATAGATATATTAATGAAATCTTTCTGAGTTGCTAACCCCAACCCGTTCATCATTTCACAGCCACCGGCTTCACCCTCCACCATGCAGTTAATTCAAAACAGGCTGTTTACCTACAGCATAAACTTCAAACAATGAGCGAAAGCTCAGCAAGTACAACTCCTATACCGCAAACCAATTAAAAGAAACATACATAACCTTTTACATGACATCTTAAACATGACAGCATAAACATGGCATCATATCATCGATTTCTTTATCTTAAACATGACATGCTATCGTGAAATGCATGAACCGTTTATGTCCAGTTATGCTTGCTTTCTTTTATCACACTTTATCTTGTTGATTTTACTTGTGGGCCCGTTAACTTGATGTGCTCGTACCCGGCGCGCAGCTTGAGGAGATTACCCAAGCTTTCGACCCGATCGTCATCAGGGGGCACGACACTGGCTCTTGTGGCCTTTTCCCAAACGTTCTGTTTGTATGTCTTTCTTGACATATTTCCACTTGATAGATTAGTGAGCATACTTATATGATGTCTCCTAATCTCATGTTCTATCAATGCATGAACAGGCGTACTTTTTCATGTAAGCATAATCACAATACTTGAAACATATTTTTAAAAGCATGGCATTAGCATTTGAAACATTCATCATACAGTAAGCATATTGCAACCATCGAGCAAATCATCAAATAACACTTAAACAGTGTAAAGCAAACATGTTAGGTAAACATACAACTCTAGGCTATGCTGTAGGCGGCGTTGTACTTACTTGTCTTCGTCGTTCGCGTGATCGAATTTCCTTTTTCCGGGCACGCTCGCAGGTCACCTCCTGCCCATGGACGTTTACACGTGAGGTTTCTATTCTAATATCGTTTAATGTCGGATTAAACCAACCTATATATATATATCGGTTATATGTCCCTCTACTAATACATGTGAAGGGGTCACACAGTGTAACCCACAACGGAATATTTATTTAAGGGTTCTTGTAGAGAACCATAATCTTAACTTAAATCCTCAATCTGCAAGGTTAACTCTGGTCTTGGCAAGGCCCTAGTAACTCGGAATAATTTTCCGGCTACTAACGGAGTATCTTTTTCATTTTAACCTTGAAAATCTTGAACTTGTTTAAAAATATCATTTTCTTGTTCATTTAAGTAAGTTTGGTGAATAATACCCAAACTTGTCTTGAAAATTACCAAAACACTTGAAAATATTTCTATAAAACATTTGGGGATCGAAAACCGCCTTTGGAATGGTTTTCGGGTTTGAAAATGATGTTTGAAAGTTAGAAAATGTTTTTTCCTAGTCATTGGTCTAGACAATCCCGTGCATGAAATTTTGCTCACTGCACGGCTTTTGTTTGAAAATTCATAACTTAAAATCTAAAACGAATTTGGAAACACTTTCTTCATAAAAGTTGTAGTTAACAAAAAGATCTAAAACTTTCATGTTTTGAACATTTTCTGATTCTGGCTCAATTGATACCAGTTTTTGTTTGAACACATGTGAATCGTTGGAACTTGGTCACCCTGACCAGTTCTCGGTTTTTCTTAAAAACAAAGGCCATTGGAGCCTTATTTTTGAAATCTGTCCGCGATGTTCCCCAGGAAACACCCTAACGAACAACTTTCGTGTTTTAAGTTTTTACCCATTCGGCCTCTAAGGACCTGTAAATTCCACTTTTCCGAGCTGCCGGGTGTTGGACCCGAGAGCAGTTTTGGTGTTAGTCCAAATTTTACGTCTCTATGCGTCGTTCTAGCTCGACCGCCCAATGCGGGACCTACTAACACATGCACGTCCTCTAACGTCCCTCATACACATAAAATTTTAAATCCCGTGTTTGCGGATTCGACTCAAGGCCGAGACCCCTTGGTCCACGGTTTTGAGAGAGAAACATACAAAACATACATACAACATAACTCAACCATATCATCATACAAACCCTAGAACATGCATCTAGAATTTTGATAAACATATTAGGGACATAAAACCCTTAAAATAGAAACCCTAGCATGCATCTCTAGCACACAAAAATCATAGAGCATATATCCAACCAAACATGCAAAATAATCACCTCAAAAACCTAAATCAAGCATAAAAATATAACCTAAGCTATTTAGGGCTAAAACCGAAAATTATGAGCTTAAGCTCTTACAACTTTTTGTGCTTGAAATACATGGTAAAACCCTTGAGAAAATGAACCAAAAATTTGAACCAAAAACTAGGGTAAGTTCGGATTTTTACCTCAAGAAATCCGGTGTGTCACTAGCTTGATCCTAGTCGAAAATTAGCCTCCAAGGTGCACGGTTTGGACCTCAAAAATGGTCACAAAAATTTGTTAACTTCCTCCCCCAACCAACCTTGGCAAAAGAAGAGAAAATGACCAAAAATCTTACCTTAAATTCGTGGATCTCCTAGAGCATCAACTCACCAAAGTGGTTGGTTTTTCTTGGCTCTTGATCACACCCTCACTCAACCCTTGATTCTAGCCAAACCCGAAAATTTTTTTTCTTGGATTTTCTTAGCTCCCAAACACTCGGCAAGATGGGGAAGAGAGGGGAAAATTTTTGAACAAATCCCTCCCTTGAACTCACAAGAAAACCAAAGGCTTAGGGGGTTTCTTCACCAAAATTTTTGGCTTAACTCCCTTGATCTCTCTCTCTCTCTCTTCTCTCTCTCTCTCTCGGATTTCTTGGAGGGGAAATGCCAATGGAATGGCTGATAATGGGTTAATGGCTGCTGTCTTTTTGGGGTTTGAAATCCCTAGGAATAGTGCTTCTAGCTAGGGGAAATCCTAGCTTTCTTTTCCAAGGCAAAATTGCATCCAATCTTGGTATTTGGTCCTCACTTTTTGCAAACCATTGCCCAAAGGGGCTTGGAGTGGCCGGCCATGAGGGGGAGAGAAATGGGGAGTGGTTAACAACTCATAGATGAGGTGTCACAAGCTCATTGGTCCAAGTGTGTGAAGGGTTATATCCTAACTTAGCTTAATTGTGATGTAATTAAGCTTAAAGGCTTGTTTGGTTCAATCTTTTTTTGAAAATTGTGTAATTCAACACATTGCAATAAATTTTTAATACTGAGATGCTTAAATACCCAGTATCGAAAATTACATTGCATT
Source organism: Ficus carica (assembly GCA_009761775.1). Classification (NCBI taxonomy): domain Eukaryota; kingdom Viridiplantae; phylum Streptophyta; class Magnoliopsida; order Rosales; family Moraceae; genus Ficus; species Ficus carica. Next base: position 24,748,961 of record CM019740.1, read on the forward strand.
TAAAATTTCGATCTGTGAAAAACTCGATCGGAAAAATTTTTCTCTTATTTTTCCGAATCCTTTCGCCCTGAACCCTAGCTTAGTATGCTTGATTTTTCTAAGGTGATTTTAATTCTATTCAAACTCATCTTGATCAAGAAATGAGTTTTTAGCAGTAATTTCACTTGTACTGCGATCATAAAATTCTTGTTTGACGTTTTCGACCGTTTTGGTCTAACTGACTTATTGGTCAACGTCGACTTGTCTTGAAATGTGCAAATACGACCTCCTTTCATTCATAAAGGTCTTTTGCGAGTTCATGAAATTTGTTTTCGAGTCTTAATAAATCTTAAGAACTCGTTTCACAAAATTAAGTTCTAAAACGAACTTCCTCATGAAATACCGATTACGGTAAATGTTTACACGAAATTTCTATAAAATGTAAACCGAAGAAACTCGGGTGTTACACATGCTCTAACATATCTCATATATCTCATAACATAAACTTAAAAGCATACAAGCCATAACATTCATCATTTCATGAAGACATACATACATACATACCATAAATATTCCTTATAGCATCATGAACTTGGTATCATACAAGTCATAAGCATTTCATCACACTTATATCATCATATACTTAAAAGCATACATCAACAGTCTTGTTTATACTGTAGGCGGAGTCGTACTAACCTTTACTGCGCCTTGATTTAAATTTCTTCACTCAAACAGGTCGTTTTCCTGTTTTCAAGAAAATAATAGGATAAGCATCATCCTATCATAACAACGTTTTGATTTTTATTGCTAACTCGATTTAAACCATAAATCCCAAAATTCAACTTCTTTTTGAGTTTTAGTAAAACCCTAAAGTTCTTAAAACCGGGTTTTAAAACTATTACATAGTGTTTAGTACTTTTCTTACAAATCCGTTCAAAATTTGGAAAAGTTTTCTTCATGAAAGTTGTAGACTTTGAACTCTCCTACAACTTTTGTTTTTAACTCAAAACTCAAATCTGTCTTTAACATGCTTATTTCTGCCTTTGAAAATTCCTCAACCAAATACACTTATTATAATTTGGTCTCGGGTTTTTGCAAAAAAAAAGGTCTTAGGGGTCTTGTTTTCAAAAACTGTCCGCGGTGACCCCTAGGAGTTTCCCTTCTCTACAACTTTGAAGTTTTAACTTTTTCCATATTCGGCCTCTAAAGGCCTCAAAATTTGGTTACCAGAAAAACCGTTCAGTTTTGATCCTTAATCATGCATACTTAAACCATAGTGCATAAAACTTAACCAACTAAGCTCATGTTCATATTCAATGACCTAATAATCAAACCCTAACTGAAACTTAAATAAAGAACTAGAAGGTTCAAGAATTTATCTCAAGTTCCACGGATTAAAACCTTAACTAGAGCTTTGAAACTTTCTACTCACTTCTTACACTAACCGAACTCTCCTCACACTCTTGTTCTCTTTCTTTTCTTTTCTCTCCTCCTTTGCTCGGCTTTTATGGCAAAGTGTAGAGGGTTTGAGTTGCTTGTGTGCTTGTTTTGGCTAACTAAAAAAAATGAAAGAACCTTCACCTATTTATAGGTGAAACACAACTCTTGGAATTGCTCCTAAGTCCCTAAAAAAAATGCAATTTGTGCTTGATTCCTTGAGAGGTGGCCGGCCATCCTTGCTTCCTTCTTGCCAAGTCACCCAAGCTAGGGTGCTTACTCATGTGGCCTAGGAACCATGAGGTGTTCCTTCCTTAGTGTGGCCGGCCATAGGTGGAGCTTATGCTTGCCCTTGCTAGTCAACAAGTAAGCCTAACAAGCTTACTAAGCAAGCCTATGTGCATGAGGTGTCATGAGCTAGAAGAGTTCATGAATTCCATCTCTTGTAATTTAGCCATTGGTCCTTAAAACCACAAAAATTTCCCCTAACCCCTATGTGTTGGCCGGCCCTCCATGCCCTAAAGTGCCAAGCAAGCCTAGCTAGGATGCTTGCTCATCAAAGCTACAAGCTTGAGGTGGCAAACCCTTGTGATGGCCGGCCCTAGGGTGAGGTGTGCAAGCCTTGGCTTGCCAAGGGGGCTAGGCTAGGGAGTCTAGGGTGTTGGTTCATCAAGGCTAGGCCATGAGGTGTTGCTTCCTCAAGTGGCCGGTCATGGTGTGGCCTTGGCAAAGCATGAGCTTGCCATGTGAGCAAGGTTGGTCCATGTGTTGCTTCCTTGTGGTGGCCGGCCTTGGTGCATAGGTGTGCAAGCCTTGGCTTGCCAAGGAGCAAGGCTAGGAGGGTGGCTCATCCAAGCTACAAGCATGAGGTGTCTCTCCCTCATGTGGCCGGTTTTGGTGAAGCCAAATGAGACAAGATGGCTAATTGAAACTTAACACAAAATTAACCAAGCAAATCTAAGTGCTTAGTTGCTAAACTTAGGGTATGATTTGTGAACTTTTAATGACACTTAATTTCTTCTAATCTGCATAATGTTCCACAAAAACTAGATCCCTTGTTCACAAATTTACATAATTGCTGATAAGTCCACAATTTTTCCCAAAATTGCACTTTAGCCCCTAAAGGCAAAAATATTTGCACTTTAGTCCCTATATATTGGCCGACTAAATTAAGCCTTCTAAACTTCAATTTAATGCTAAATCCTCCTTAAAAAGACTTCCTTGACTTTAAAAACTTCAAAATCATAAACTTTCTTAAATTTACAAAATTGACCCCTAAACATAAAATATTTGCATTTTGGTCCCTGTAAGGTGACCAATCATGGCAATGACACTTGTTATCAGAGGTGTCATCATTAAAAGCTTTGCTTGGCTTATTTTCTGAATGCAGTTCATTTTCATACTAACATAGATATTCATATACTGTTTTCAACTGATAACAGTATAATTTAACTGGACCATCATCCAAAACTTATCATATAAAACACATAGACATACATAGCATAGCTGTGATTCTTAACAAAAGAAATCATATGCTTAATGAAAATTTGGGTCATTACAATACTCTAGCTTGAAAAATTCATTTTCCTTACTTGGAAAATTTAGGGAAATTAATCCCAAAACTTCTTTCTTAACTTTTAAAAATCCTTTACTTAAATCGTAAAAATCCAAACTCTTGGATTAGTGCTTCATAAAATCATTTGAGGTTGAAAACTGCCCTTGGAACAGTTTTCCATAATCAAAACAATAGTTTGTAGTAGAAAAACAGTTTTCTAGAAACATTTGTAAAGCTAGTGGTGCAGGAATTTTCGGATTCCCTGCGCACCCTTCAAAAAAACGATCCCAGTTTAAAAATCGGTTCGTAATCTGAAAAAGTTTTCTTCACAAAAGTTGTAGTTCTCGAAATATTCTAAAACTTTCGTATTTTGTAAAAATTCCAATTCGGCCTAGATTCGTCCCAGTTTTTGTTTGAAACTGGCTGACCCCAAAAAACTGAGTGAAAACTGTGTCTGGGGATCAGCCACGGGTTTTGGGGTAAACGGAGGCCATTGGGGTCTTATTTTGGGAAACGGTTCGCATTGCCCCCCTAGGAAAACCTCTTCCGAACAATTTTCATGTTTTACGTTTTTCCCAATTCGGCCTCTAAAGGCCTTATATTTCACTTTTCCAAAAACTGGGCAGATTTGATCCGAATCTGCCAGTTTTTGTGCTTACTCGGTTTTACGCGTCCTACTTCATGGAACTAACTCAACCGATCACGCGGGAGCCTAAGTAACCAACATGCAGCGTTAACTAATGTCCCACATGAATCAACACGTGATTCTAACGCAGCCATGCAACCCAAACCAAATCTACACAAACCTAGGGTTGCATGAACTAGAGTTGCATCACATCTCATACATACATTCGAGCCGAACCATGGCTAGCTCTAATAACCATGCACACAAGCCACAACCGGCTGCACACTAATAGGGAACATACCAACCATAAAGCCATGCAATCCTAGCATGCAAACAAGCACAAATATAATGCACACAAGCATAAACAAAACCATAAGCAACCACCCTTAAGCAACACCCTAATCAAGCACCACACCTAGTCTAGGGCATTAACCATAAAACTTTGAGCTTATGCTCTTACATATTGGACTTGGAAATACACTTAAATTTCCACATTAAATCTCAAACCAAAAGCTTATGGTTTTAGGGTTTACCTCTAGGGTTTGGAAGTTGGTTTACTAGCTTGGATTCCAAACTTCCTTACTCCTCCCTCTTGGCTGCCAACAAGTCCGGATTTCCCCTCCAAATGGGGTTCCAATTTTCAGCCATGCACATACAAACATACACATAAATATCCCATCTAACTTGCATGGAAAAATGTTAGGGTTTGAGGGAGTTTTACCTTAGCTAACCCTAGGGATGGGTTAGGGTATGCAAACCGAAATCTCCCTCCCTTTTGGCTCTCCAAACACTCTGCTCTAGCTCTCCAAATGGCACCAAAATTTTTCACCAAACTTGGTGATTTCTTGCAGCCAAAACCGAGCCCTCTACAGCCCAAAAACCTCAAAATTTTCTCTCCAATTTCCTGCACATCTCATGGCCGACCATGCACACACATAGGACACCAAAAATCTTTTTGGCTTCTTGGTTGGGGTTTTCTCACCCACTCGGCCACTCTCTCCATTTTTTTTCCATTGAAATTTCTCTCCCCTTTCTTCCTCTCCCATGCACGGCCACTGCCCAAAAATTGGGTCCAAAATTTCCAGATTTGCCCTTGGTTTCTAGCTTGAAACCGAACATGCACACTAACTAGCCTCCCTTGGCTTTTTCCAACTTTTTCTCTTGGTTCGCTCTTGGTTTCTCTCCTCCTCTCTCTCTCGGATTTTTCTGCAGAAAAATGGCAAGAGTTTGGCCAAATTTTCTGATTTAAATGATTAAATGCCACCCCTATTTATAGGCAAATGCAAACTTTCCAAAAATTACATTTTAGCCCCTAAACTTTGAGAAAATCATGCAATTGGCATGCTAGGTGTCAAGGTGGCCGGCTGTCAACTTGGAGAGCAAGGCAAGATGACCTCATCTTGGTGACATCACATGCTTACATCACCAAATTTCCAAAATTTGCACTTTGGCCCCAAAAGTGAAAATTCTTACAAAAATGCCCCCTAGGTGGCCGGTTGCTTTCTTGGTGAACAAGCCAAGCTTATCTCATCATGATGACATCATCTTGATGACATCATGTGCTTACATCATCAATTTTCCAAAATTTACACTTTTACCCCAAAAGTGAAAATTTTGACATTTTTGCCCCTGCATGTGACCGGCCCCAATGGGTTACTTGGTGACCAAGTTTTCCATATTTTCACGTCCTTTTGCCCTTGACCTTAACTAGGTGTGCTTGATTTTCTAGGGTGGTTTTAAAGCCTATTTGAGCTATCTCGCCCATACTGACATATTTTACAGTATTTTCTCATACTGCATCATCCCATACTGCCAAGTCAACCTATTGACCACTCTTGGTCAAAATTTGACTTTCTTGGTCAAATTTGACTTTTTCAGTCAAACTTTGACTTTTTCCGAAATTACGTCCTTTTTCGTCCTTTTCGACTTGAAAGAGCGTTTTCTAACCTTAAAACCTATTTTGAGTCTTACTGACCCAAAAGAATTCACATAATCAAACAAAAGCTCTTACTTGAACTTTTTCATAAATACCTTCATGGCATAGAATCTAATTTCTTAAGAAGAAATTAGTGACATGAAAAATCTAGGTATTACAATGATGACCCGATCATAACAGTTATGACCTATGTCTAAAAAAAAATAAAAAAAAATTCTAACATTTTTGGCCATTCACACAGACAAAAATAAGGTTATTAAAAAAATTACCACCAGGTCATTATGTAAATGACCAACCCTTGTAAATGACACTAACAATAATAATATTTAATATAGTATAAAAATTTATATAAACCAATACACTAAATTTTCCTCTCAAAATCCAAATACCCAACTAACAAACATTTAGTTTATGTCACAAAATCAAATAAAAATACAAACATTATAATTTTTATGCAATTTTTTTTTTTTTTTTTTTTTTTTTTTTTTTTTTTTTTCAGAAAATCAACTAGCAATACAGATTTCCCCCTTATTTTTCTTCAACCATTTCTCGGGTGCCCTTCTTTTTTCTCTGGTTCCGGTTTTTGAGGATTTTTCTTCGCCGATGGCCTTTTCTCTACCGAAGCCATTAGCCGAACATTCCTCTTTTCGGGAGTAATGTTTTTCTCCGCCAATTTCTTGGGTTTGGATATTGGAGACTCAAGAAATTTCAACTGGTTTTGGGTGGTTTTAGAATATTCTCCAGCTATTATAGAGTTCGAAAAAGCTTTATAGAGGGCGTTGATGGTGGTTTCCGACAGTTTCCGAGCGATTTTTGGAGTGGTTTCCGACGGTGAGAGTTTCTCTTTCTAGATGGAAGTTTCTCTCTCTAAAATAGTGAAAATAGTTTTAAATCAAGTTAGGATATTATATGAAGATTTGGATTTCAAAATGGATGGGGGGCTTGGCGGGAAAGTGAGAAAAAATAAGGTTTAGGCTTGCCTAAGGGCATTTTTGACTTTTTACATACATATTAATTGATGGTGATGACGTGGCAGTGCTAGGAATGAAAGGAAACAAAAGTAATGCCAGTTTTAATAATACTTTTCCACATGTGCTATTTTTAAAATTAACCCAAAAAATATATGGGGTATAAAAAAGGTAATTAATCCAAATTTTAGTTTTCTGTTAAGGGTATTTTAGGTATTTTATCATTAAAATTAAGTGTTGATCAAGAAAAAAGTATAAATATATATATTAAATGTTATATGATGGTATTACAATATAAAATTCTATAATATAAGGTATACTTTTAACATAAAAACAAAATGTAAAGTTAAAAATGTGAATAATCCTTTCATATAATATAATAGGTTATTCGATTTCTAATATGAGAAGTATATTACTGTTGCAAATTCCACACCGATGGTTTCAGGAAAAAAAAAAAAAAAAAAAGGGACTATTTATACCAACAGTCTTTGAATTTTGGGGTCGGCTTAACTTTACCCCTTTAACTATAAAAACTCAAACCATACTGCTCGAAACTCTTCGTTTTTCTCCCTCTTTGTCCCCCTAATTTATTTCATTCTACATAAAAAAAAAAGGGACGAAAAAACAATTATAGGAGGGTAACATCGTAAATTTCTTCTCTTAATTGGTTTTTCTAATAAGTTTCAAAGACAAACCTAATTTCATTGTGGGAAAAAAAAAAAAAAAAAAAACTCTAAAAACAAGAAGATAAAGGGTAATGTGAATAAAATTACATATCAATAAAACCACAAAATAAAGATCAATTATTTGTCTCCAATTGATTGAGTGAATTTTTTTCCACGAAAAGCATCTGAATGACATAAATTTAAAGATCATTGCACTAACATGACTCAAGAAATTAACATTAGACTAAGATGATACAAAATAAAACTAAAATTAATTAAAATTTGTGTTGTGTTGTTCAATAATGGGGAATTTGTGCCGTGTTGGTTAATAGATGAAAAAAAAGTAGTTATTTAGGTAATTTTCATTTTTTTTTCCTTCTGGAATTTCAAGCTTGTATCATTTTGGAGAAAAATATTTTTGTCGCCATGGAACCCCAGCCTAATGCTCAACGAATAGCTACACACGCTAGATTTATTTTTGTTGAAATTCAATTTTAATCTTTAATAATTAATAATCAAAGATTGATTATTGTGGGGGAATTGTTATAATTCGAGTATTATAGAAAATTCCGATTTAACCCACCTAAAACCCCTAACATGAGTGCACGTGTGTTTGTGTGTCTCCATGTGATAGGAACTGAAACAGAGGAGCAAAGTAGAACAAAAACAAAGTTTATAGTAGTACTAGGGGAATTTTTAAAGTTTAGGAGTTAAAGTAGAACAATTTTTATAGAAAGTATGCTAAAATAAAATATTAGTTAAGTCTTATCGAGCCTCGAGCAGTGAAAGACTCATTTTATTTGTTGAAGATGATTCGGGCTCCATAGAGGAATGGTCTCTTTTTGCTAAATCCATCTCTGTAAAATAGCCAGGAGGTTTTGGCTGAGGTAGCTCACTCTCGCTTCCGAGCATGACAATCACAGAGGACATGTGGGTCTATCCACTGGACTTTGTTGCACGCATAAGAGACCAACATGAATACAACGCAACACTTGTTTTTCATCGTGGTGAGATTCTCTTACGTGCTTATCAAGCAATCCCAATGTACTGCCATCTTTTTGCAATGTCCATGCCTGGAAAAGGTGAAAACACGGCAGTGTCATTTTGAAAAACTTGGATTAGTTTTTGGACATAATGACACTTATGAAGCATTTTGACAACTTACATGTCCAATGAGTGAAGGACCATGGCTTTCATGCTGAAAGCCTCTGTTTTTCTTTCCACTTACAATCTCCAGTAACAGTACTCCAAAACTAAAGACATCAGACTTTATCGAGAAAAAGCCATCGGAGGCATATTCTGGTGCCATATAGCCACTGTCATCATTAAATAGAGTAAATTAGAAAGGAATTATTTTTTTCAAAATACAGTTCAGATGTATTAAAAAAAAAAAAGCACAAAAGAATAACACTCACTAAGTTCCTATTACTCTGCCTGTTTGTTCTTCTGTTTGATCTCCTTTGAAAGTTCTAGCCAAGCCAAAGTCCGAAATTTTCAGACTCATCTCATTATCAAGTAAGATATTACTAGCTTTGAGATCTCTATGTATTATTCTTAATCTCGAATCCTGGTGAAGATATTGAAGTCCCCGAGCTATTCCGCATATGATTTGGAAGCGCTTTGACCATTCTAGTAGTTCTCCTTGCTTTTGATCTGTCAATAAAAATTTCCAAGTTAATCGAGCAACACCGCAGTAGAAATTAGTTATGTAGCCTTGGTGCTGGATTTGGATTCTTACCAAAAATGAAAAAATCAAGGCTTTTGTTGGCCATATATTCATAAACCAACAATTTCTCTTCTGCCTGAATGCAGCAACCAAGAAGCTTCACAAGATTTCGATGTTGAAGCTTGGCAATTAGTTTCACTTCATTTTTTAGCTCTTCCACTCCTTGCTCGGAACTTATGGATAGTCTCTTGACAGCAATTTCTTGTCCATCTTCCAGTCTACCCTGAAAATCCCAAACATGTGTTAAAAAAAAAAGATTCACACTTTTTTAACTGTCTACGTACTTAAACATCATGTGCCACATCTTGTGGAGAGTTTTCGTACGCAACATCTTGACATCTTGAGGAGCTGTTGACTCTTTTATTTCAAACAAAAAACAACAATATCAAACAGTTACTAGAAAAAGGCCAAGATACACCACTTTTGTTCCATATTATTCTCAAACTTGAATGAAAGAAGCTTACTCTGTATACGGGTCCGAAACCACCTTCTCCGAGCTTATTGTACAGTGAAAAATTCGCAGTGGCAGCAGTTATAGAAGACAAGCTGAACAAAGGAAGCTCCAGGTCTTCCTCTTCACCTCCATTCTCACTTAATGCTTCATTTCTATCTGTTTTGCCTAACATACAATTGAACAAAATCGCATGTAAGTTATGATCTTACAATGCTAGTTGCAGGAAACTATGAATAGATAACATTATTCATGCCAAAACAATAATATAGAAAATCTTGAAAAAAAATTAGAAAGTAGCTTCCGGCTGGTGTCTCTAAATTTCACAAATTTTTTTCTTGAAGCTGTTTACCTAATTCTGATTATAACTGATTTTTTCAGATGTTATCTTGTATTTTAATGTTATTTACCAAGTATATTTTAGTGGGGATCAGATGAATTTTCTTGCAAAGATATCTGTATCATCTTACCTCTTGAACCTCTCCTGCAAATAAAAAAGCCAAGTAGGACCATCCCGGAAACACCTCCAATGACAGCAACGACCGTTACTGTTCTCATCATATTATCGGCTTTTCCTTTTTGTAAGTTGTTTTGAAAAAGAAAGTCGAATCATATCAAATTGAAGCTAGAAAATTAGAAAATAAAGCCAAAATATACGGACCAGCTTGAAGACAATAATTTATACATATCTGAAATATGTAATGATATACTATGTAAAAAAATAAGGCCCATACCTAGCTCTGAACGTGGCATCCGAATAAATAGATCTTGTCCACCAATGGGAGATTGCCGCAAATCTATCAGATCACCATACCAAATGGCACAACCACTGCCTTTTCCTCTGATGTCGGAGTTTGTATAAGCCGTACAAGAACAATCACTCAAGCATATGGCCCTGCATTCCTCAATATTCATACTCTTGTTCACCCAAGTATGTGTTGTGTCTGGCAGTTTCAACCGTGAAATTTTGATAAACCCGTCTTTATTTTTCTCTTTGCAGCTCAATGGATTAATCCGTGTGCATCCTTTTGACCAGTCCATTAAATTCCATGTATCTTGAGACTTGGGCTTGAATCCTCTTATGCATTGGCAGATCGGATATTCGTTTATATTACAATTTTCATTAGCTCCACAGACACCATACTTATTGCAGTCGTCTCTGGGTGCTTTGGAATAAGGACTCCAAGCTTGATCTGCCTCTATCCATATAAGGCGCTGACGAAGACTTGTCGTTTGGTTTATGAATAATATTGAGATCACCGAGTCATTCTTGAGGTTGTATGTGTAAAACACCTCATCATCATTATAAACAAATTGGAAATTGTAAAACGGGTTTGACCTTTGTTCCACTAAGCCGCTGAGATGAATTCCATTCCATGGTCCCGTGCGGTAGAACTTTGTGGTGCCCTTTCGAATAACAAATTCAGGGTATGTGTGAAGTTGCGGATCAAACTCAACCCCATAAGTGAGATCACCAGGACACGGGTCATCCCAATTCTTCCATGCAGAGAGACGCCGGTTAAGACCTCTCCTCAAATCCCAACCGAATTTCATGTTTGGCAGCAATGCATCCGAAGGATAGTCAAAACTTTGCCATAAATAGTTTTCATCTTCCTGATCTCTTAGTACAAGATTTCCCGAATCTAGAAGCTGTACTTGTAACACCCGAATTTCTTCGGTTCATATTTTATAAAAATTTCGTGTGAATATTTACCGTAATCGGTATTTCATGAGGAAGTTCGTTCTAGAACTTAATTTTGTGACAAGAGTTCTTAAGATTTATTAAGACTCAAAAACAAATTGCATGAACTTGCAAAAGACCTTTGTGAGTGAAAGGAGGTCGTATTTGCACATTTCAAGACAAGTCGACGTTGACCAATAAGTCAGTTAGACCAAAACGGTCGAAAACGTCAAACAAGAATTTTATGATCGCAGTACAAGCGAAATTACTGCTAAAAACTCATTTCTTGATCAAGATGAGTTTGAATAGAATTAAAATCACCTTAGAAAAATCAAGCATACTAAGCTAGGGTTCAGGGCGAAAGGATTCGGAAAAATAAGAGAAAAATTTTTCCGATCGAGTTTTTCACAGATCGAAATTTTTTAAATGCAATGAAATTTTCGATACTGGGTTTTTAAGCAACTCAGTATTAAAATTTATTGCAATGTGTTGAAATTACACAATTTTTCAAAAAGATTGAACCAAACAAGCCTTTAAGCTTAATTATATCACAATTAAGCTAAGTTAGGATATAACCCTTCACACACTTGGACCAATGAGCTTGTGACACCTCATCTATGAGTTGTCAACCACTCCCCACTTCTCTCCCCCTCATGGCCGGCCACTCCAAGCCCCTTTGGGCATTGGTTTGCAAAAAGTGAGGACCAAATACCAAGATTGGATGCAAATTTACCTTGGAAAAGAAAGCTAGGATTTCCCCTAGCTAGAGGCACTATTCCTAGGGATTTCAAACCCCAAAAAGACAGCAGCCATTAACCCATTATCAGCCATTCCATTGGCATATCTCCTCCAAAAAAATCCGAGAGAGAGAGAGAGAAGAGAGAGAGAGAGAGATCAAGGGAGTTAGCCAAAAATTTTGGTGAAGAAACCCCCTAAGCCTTTGGTTTTCTTGTGAGTTCAAGGGAGGGATTTGTTCAAAAATTTTCCCCTCTCTTCCCCATCTTGCCGAGTGTTTGGGAGCTAAGAAAATCCAAGAAAAAAATTTTCGGGTTTGGCTAGAATCAAGGGTTGAGTGAGGGTGTGATCTAGAGCCAAGAAAAACCAAGGTTTTTGTGAGTTGGTGCTAAGAAGATCCACGAATTTTTAAGGTAAGATTTTTGAGTATTTTCTTCTCTTTTGCCAAGGTTAGTTGGGGGAGGAAGTTAACAAATTTTTGTGACCATTTTTGAGGTCCAAACCGTGCACCTTGGAGGCTAATTTTCGACTAGGATCAAGCTAGTGACACACCGGATTTCTTGAGGTAAAAATCCGAACTTACCCTAGTTTTTGGTTCAAATTTTTGGTTCATTTTCTCAAGGGTTTTACCATGTATTTCAAGCACAAAAAGTTGTAAGAGCTTAAGCTCATGATTTCGGTTTTAGCCCTAAATAGCTTAGGTTATATTTTTATGCTTGATTTAGGTTTTTGGGTGATTATTTTGCATGTTTGGTTGGAGATATGTTCTTTGATTTTTGTGTGTTAGAGATGCATGCTAGGGTTGCTATTTAAGGTTTTATGTCCCTAATATGTTTATCATAATTTTTAGAAGCATGTTTTTAGGGTTTGTATGATGATATGTTTGAAGTTTTGTTGTATGTATGTTTTTCTCTCAAAACCGTGGACCAAGGGGTCTCGGCCTTGAGTTGAATCCGAAAACATGGGATTTTATATTTTATGTGTATGAGGGACGTTAGAAGACGTGCATGTGTTAGTAGGTCCCGCATTGGGCGGTCGAGCTAGAGCAACGCATAAGAACGTAAAAATTGGACTAACACCAAAACTGCTCTCGGGTCCAACACCCGGCAGCTCGGAAAAGTGGAATTTACAGGTCCTTAGAGGCCGAATGGGTAAAAACTCAAAACATGAAAGTTGTTCGTTAGGGTGTTTCCTAGGGGGCTACGTGGACAGATTTTAAAAATAAGGCTCCAATGGCCTTTGGTTTTAAGAAAAACCGAGAACTGGTCAGGGTGACCAAGTTCCAACGATTCACACGTGTTCAAACAAAAACTGGTATCAATTGAGCCAGAATCAGAAAATGTTCAAAACATGAAAGTTTTAGATCTTTTTGTTAGCTACAACTTTCATGAAGAAATCGTTTCCAAATTCGTTTTAGATTTTAAGTTATGAATTTTCAAACAAAAGCCATGCAGTGAGCAAAATCTCATGCACGTGATTTTCTAGACCAATGACTAGGAAAAATATTTTTCTAACTTCCAAACACCATTTTCAAACCCGAAAACCATTCCAAAGGCGGTTTTCGATCCCCAAATGTTTTATAGAAATATTTTCAAGTGTTTTGGTAATTTTCAAGACAAGTTTGGGTATTATTCACCAAACTTACTTAAATGAACAAGAAAATGATATTTTTAAACAAGTTCAAGGTTTTCAAGATTAAAATGAATAAGATACTGCGTTAGTAGCCGGAAAATTATTCCGAGTTACTAGGGCCTTGCCCAAGCCCAGAGTTAACCTTGCGGTTTAAGGTTTAAGTTAAGATTATGATTCTCTACATGAACCCTTAATTAATATTTCTGTTGTGGGTTACGCCGTGTGACCCCTTCACATGTGATTAGTAGAGGGACATATAACCGATATATATATATATATATATGTTGGTTTAATCCGACATTAAACGATCCTAGAATAGAGACCTTACGTGTAAACGTCCATGGGCAGGAGGTGACCTGCGAGCGTGCTCTGGAAAGGAAATTAGATCACGCGAACAACGAAGACAAGGTAAGTACAACGCCGCCTACAGCATAGGCTAGAGTTGTATGTTTACCTAACATGTTTGCTTTACACTGTTTAAGTGTTATTTGATGATTTGCTCGATGGGTGCAATATGATTACTGTATGATGAATGTTTCAAATGCTAATGCCATGCTTTTAAAAAATATGTTTCAAGTATTGTGATTATGCTTACATGAAAAAGTACGCCTGTTCATGCATTGATAGAACATGAGATTAGGAGACATCATATAAGTATGCTCACTAATCTATCAAGTGGAAAGATGTCAAGAAAGACATACAAACAGAATGTTTGAGAAAAGGCCACAAGAGCCAGTGTCGTGCCCCCTGATGACGATCGGGTCGAAAACTTGGGAAATCTACTCAAGTTGCGCGCCGGGTACGTGCACATCAAGTTAACGGGCCCACAAGTAAAATCAACAAGATAAAGTTTGATACAAGAAAGCAAGCATAACTGGACATAAACGGTTCATGCATTTCACGATAGAATGTCAAGTTTAAGATGAAGAAGTCGATGATATGATGCCATGTTTATGCTTTCATGTTTAAGATGCCATGAAAAAGGTTATGTATGTTCATGTAATTGGTTTGCGGTATAGGAGTTGTACTTGCTGAGCTTTCGCTCATTGTCTGAAGTTTATGCTGTAGGTAAACAGCCTGTTCTGAAATAACTGCATGGTGGAGGGTGAAGCCGGTGGCTGTGAAATGATGAATGGGTTGGGGTTCGCAACTCCGATGGATTTAATTAAGAAATCTATTTTGAGAAAACAGACAGTTATTTTATTTACGTATGAGTGTATGTAAATATTTTCTAAGTATAATGCTTCTGCTATTAAAAAAAAAAAAAAAAAAATCCCCACTATTTTCAGGATTAAAAATGGGATAAAACAAGTTTAAGTTCAAGCAAGTTAAGTACAGTGACGGCCTGTGCAAGGCGGGTCGTCACAGATTGGTATCAGAGAGGGTTTCCTGCGACATCATTTCACGGTCTGCCTGCCATCGCCGCCACCATATGTAAGTTTAGATTTACTTTATGTTTTATATATGTATGCTTATAGTTAAGTATTGCGTGTTAGATACGGTACGATGGACCCCATGATGACCGAAGAGGATAGAGACTCTGTTACGGTTTTCTTCCGCGCACACCCCCTATCCTTTGACAGCACGAGGCGTACAGTGCACGTCGAGGCGTGGCTCCACGATATGGAGCAAACATTCTTGATGTGTCACATCCCGGACTATCTGGAAATCATGCTCGCTGCTAAATGTCTTTACGGAGATGCGCGGCTATGGTGGATCGATATTGGTGAGCGTCAGGTGCCTAGTCGCACCTGGGCACAGTTTCGTGCGGTGATGTTAGAGCGCTACGGACCACTCCCACCCAGAGATGAGGGTGCACCTGCTAGAGATCCGGATATTTACCGTGATATGCGTCATACACGGTACCAGATATTATCTCAGGCCTGGCACGCATACCCGGGCGAGACGATGATCCACTACTGGTGGAGGTTTGAGGAGATGATGCATCCCCATGTACCCCAGGATCTTCCGGAGCCCCAGTTGGAGGCAGTGACACTACTAGTGAACGGAACGCCGCCTCACATCAGACAGCATGTTCCGCAGCCTACCCTACATTCGACCGTCGCTGGAACCCTCGACGATATCTTAGCGGCAGAGATCATTGCTCAAAACGCCGGGAATGATGCTCCAGCGAACCCTGAGCAGCCCCCAGTCGATGATGCTGATGAGCCCGAGCCACTGTATGAGGTGGGGCCGCATGCCGGCGAGGAAGAAGAGCCACAGTATGAGGTCGGACCACTTGAGGATGAGATGGAGCACGCCCAGAATCCACTCATCATCATATCCAGTGATGATGAAGATGAGGAGGACGACGATGAAGACATGGAAGATCCTGAGGAGATCCCGGACGACGAGGAGGATCCCG
Source organism: Ficus carica (assembly GCA_009761775.1). Lineage (NCBI taxonomy): Eukaryota > Viridiplantae > Streptophyta > Magnoliopsida > Rosales > Moraceae > Ficus > Ficus carica. The sequence goes on from CM019740.1 coordinate 24,764,716, forward strand.
AAGAGTTTCCCCTCGAGGACGAGCCACATCACATCGTTCCAGATGACGGGGACTGGGAAGACGATTTAGGGGACGACACGGATTCTGATATATCCGCGCTTGAGATCGAGGTCATCCGTTAGATTAGGGCCGTTTTGTTTTGTACCCTCTTTCTTTTGTATTAGAACTTTATTATATTGTGTTATGTATATTCGGACGTTAGGATGTACCTTATGTACGATGGAATGTGTTAGATCACTTCCATCCTGTTGTTTTAACCATATGTATTTTTGGTAAGGTGACCAGTATTTTTGAAATTATGTATATATATCAGTACCCGGCACCTTTTTAAAAAATGCCGAGGGAATCATGTATTTTGAAAAGCCTTGTATTTTGATTATGTACAAAGAGACCGTGCAGACACGGGTTAAATGAAATCAAATGATATTTTCATTTCTCTTTACGAGTTTCTTTTTACAAGTAAATATGTCATTAAATATCTGCCTTTGAGTTATGGCAAGATACAAGTATATTATGATGTTACATGCATGTTGTGATGTTTTATGATGTAATGATAATAATTATATGAAAGAAGAGATGTGATTAATATCTTTTCTTGCTATAGAGGTTACAAGATGGTACGTCCGAGGAGAACAATGCCGGTAAATCCTCCAGCACAGGATTTGACCGCCATATTGGCAAATATACAACGCCAGCTGCAAGAGCAGCAACAAGAGATGACTCTTATTAGGGAGCAGCTAGCTCAGCAGAATCAGGGACCCAGAGTCCAAGAGGTTCCACCACCGGCACAGCCAGTCCCTCCGGCAGTGCCGCCAGTGCAACCTATTCCTCCCGTAGCACCCCAAGTGCCGAATATTCCTCCGGTAGCCCAACCAGAGGTCAGGCAGGAAATTCCGCGGAACGCTGAGGTTCCGGTAGCCCCGGCTGAAGTACCGATGCAGCCACAGCCGGTGAGAGAGGACCTTCTGTATGAAAGGTTCAGAAGGATGAAGGCGCCCGAGTTCGAGGGGCCAATTGATCCGATAGCAGCCGACAACTGGCTGATCGACATGCAAGTCATTCTGGACTTTATGCGCCTGACCGAGCAAGAGAAAGTACTCTGTGCATCCTTTGCGCTGAAAAAGGACGCGAGGCACTGGTGGATAACAGTGCAGATGAGAAGAAATGTGATGACTATGTCCTGGCAAGACTTCGTGGACGAGTTCAGGGCTATGTACTACAACAAAGAAGTCCTGGCTGCCCAGCAGGACGAACTCACCAGCTTCACTCAAGGCTCCATGACAGTGATGGAAGCTGTCAAGAAGTTCGAGCAATTGGCCCGGTTGTGCCCAAACTTAATTACCAGTGAAACTGAGAAAGTGCGGTTGATGATGAAGATGTTCCGCACGGATATTGCCCGCCAAGTGAGCGCCGGAAACAGTCCCCCTGTAGCAGTGTCGGACTGTATTGAGAGAGCCCTGAGAGCCGAGTATTGGATCAACAGGGATAAGGAGGCCAGAGCCCAATTTTACCAGTCCAAGAAAGAAGAGAAAGCTCTAGCCAAGACGAACCAATCCCGTCAATCCACGGAAGCTAAGCCACAAGCCCAGTCCAGCAACCCCAATGCACAAGGTCCCCGACAACCCGGAAAGAACAAGCGGAAGGGGAATTTCAACAACCAGAGACAGCAGAGAAATTTCCCCCAGAAGAGAAACAACCAAGGCAACGAGAGGAACAAGAATAGTTACCCTCAGTGCAACAAGTGTGGTAAGAAGCATCCGGGTGTCTGTCGTCAGGGGACCAACACTTGCTATGTCTGCGGCAAGGAAGGGCACTACGCGAGAAGCTGTCCTCAGAACACACAGCAGCAGTATCAGCCCTATCCGAACAGAAACCCCCAACACCAGCAATTACATGCAGTCCAGGCTACACTCGAAGGTCCATCGATTGCCCAGGGTAGATTGGAGGCACCCGAGCCACAGGCCAGGATCTACGCTTATACAAGAGGAGATGCAGAAGCGGGCACCTCCAACGTGGTGACAGGTCAGCTTTCTATCGCCACCTATGATGTAATTGCCCTATTTGATTCTGGCGCTACCCACTCGTTCATATCGATGGAGTTCGCTCAGAAGTTAGGCAGAGTCGGGAGTAGAGTAAAGCAGACCTTTTCAGCATCTTTGCCATCGGAAGAAGTTTTGAGGTCCAATTTTTGGATCCAAAATATTCCTATTAGGATCAATGGCAGAGAATTACTCGCAGATCTCATCGCAATCAGGCTACACGATTTCGATGTGATCTTGGGGATGGACTTCTTAGGCCGTCACAACGCAAAGATCGACTGCCGAAAGCGTAACGTCACGTTCAGCCCCTGCGACGATGAGGATTTCAGTTTTCAAGGACAGTCCCGACATTCCACCACAAAGCTCATCTCCACAATGAAAGCCTGGAAAATGTTGGCCAATAGATGCCAGGGATATTTGGCTAATTTGGTGGACAAGGAGCAAGAAGAAGAATTGACACCGGAAGGAGTTCCTATTATTAGGGAATATCTGGACATCTTTCCACAGGATCTACCCGGACTTCCACCGGAGCGTGAGATTTCCTTCGAGATCGAGTTGCTACCCGGAGCTGCACCAGTGTCAAAAGCGCCGTACAGAATGGCACCGGCCGAGCTAAGAGAACTCCAAGTACAGTTGCAGGAGTTACTCGACAGAGGATTCATCCGACCAAGCCACTCTCCATGGGGAGCACCTGTCCTGTTCGTGAAAAAGAAGGACGGATCGTTGCGCATGTGCATCGACTACAGAGAATTGAACAAGCTGACGATCAAGAACAAGTACCCACTGCCCAGGATCGACGATTTGTTCGACCAGCTTAGAGGAGCAGAAGTGTTCTCCAAAGTGGACTTGCGATCAGGTTATCACCAACTTCGAATCAAAGAGTCGGATGTGTTCAAGACGGCTTTCAGGACGCGCTATGGGCATTACGAGTTTTTAGTAATGCCATTCGGATTAACGAACGCCCCAGCTGCATTCATGGATCTCATGAACCGAATTTTCAAGGAATACTTGGACAAATTTGTCATCGTTTTCATCGACGATATTTTGATCTACTCGAGATCCAAAGAGGAGCACGAACAACACCTCAGGCTGGTAATGGAAATGTTGAGGCGACATCAGCTATACGCCAAATTCACAAAGTGTGAATTTTGGCTGGAGAAAGTTCACTTTTTGGGGCATGTAGTATCAAAAGAGGGAATTTCTGTAGATCCAGCGAAGATTGAAGCGGTTAGCTCATGGCCGATTCCCAGGAACGTTACCGAGATAAGAAGCTTCCTAGGACTCGCTGGATACTATCGACGCTTTGTAGAGGGATTCTCCAGGATAGCAGCACCCCTCACGGCCCTCACCAGGAAGGACAAAAAGTACGAATGGACTCCAAAGTGCGAGGAAAACTTCCAGAAGCTGAAGAGAAAAGCTGACAAGTGCCCCGGTGCTCATCATTCCTAATGTTGATGCGGGAAATTTCGTAATCTACAGCGACGCTTCCAAGATTGGGTTAGGAGCAGTTCTGATGCAGGACGGAAAGGTAGTAGCTTATGCATCAAGACAGCTGAAGAATCATGAACAGAATTATCCTACGCACGATTTGGAGCTAGCAGCGGTGGTTTTCGCACTTAAGATATGGAGACATTATCTGTATGGAAACAAGTGCGAGATCTACACAGATCACCAGAGCCTCAAGTACATTTTTACTCAGAAGGAGCTAAATATGAGGCAAAGAAGATGGCTGGAGTTAGTAAAGGATTACGACTGCGAGATCCTTTACCACCCTGGAAAGGCCAACAGGGTAGCCGATGCGCTGAGTAGGAGATCAGTAGGCACACTGATGTCCATTGAAGCACTTTCCAAGGCGTTGCAGAAAGAGATCAGTAGTTATCAACTGGAAATAATCACCGGGAGATTGGATTCACTGACTCTTCACTCCGATTTGCTGGACAGAATCAAGGCGCATCAGGGAGAAGATTCTTCGTTGAGGAAGGCGCGACTTGCTGATCAGGACGGCAAGGATTTTACGACTTCTGCAGATGGAATAATCCACTTCAAGAGACGGATTTGGGTTCCAAAAGTGAAGGATTTAAAGGAACAAATCCTAAAAGAGGCACACCAGACGCCATATTCTGTACATCCAGGAGCTACCAAGATGTACAAGGACCTCAAGGAGACGTACTGGTGGCCCAACATGAAGAATGACTGTGGCAGAATTCGTATCGACTTGCTTAACTTGTCAGAAAGTTAAGGCAGAGCACCGACATCCCGGAGGTGAACTACAGAAAATTGAACTCCCAGAATGGAAATGGGAGCAAGTTACGATGGATTTCGTAGTAGGATTGCCAAGGACGACAAGTGGGAATGATACGATTTGGGTCATTGTCGACAGATTGACCAAATCAGCCCATTTTATCGCCATCAAGGCCACCTTTTCAGTAGAAAAATTGGCCGAACTTTACGTAAATCAAGTCGTCAAGCTGCACGGAGTGCCAAGATCGATCATATCCGACCGCGATGGGCGTTTTACTTCGCGTTTCTGGACCAGCGTTCATATGGCAATGGGGTCGAGATTAAAGTTCAGTACTGCATTTCACCCCCAAACCGATGGTCAATCGGAGAGAACTATCCAGATGCTTGAAGATATGCTGCGATCGTATGTCTTGGACTTCAAAGGAAATTGGGATCAGAAGCTTCCGTTAATCGAATTCTCGTACAACAACAGCTATCACTCTTCGATTGACATGGCACCATTCGAAGCGTTGTATGGGAGAAAGTGCAGATCGCCAATTAATTGGCAAGAAGTCGGCCAGAAGCAACTACAAAAGACAGACTTCATCAAAAAGACCTCCGAGGATATCCAGAAAATCAAACAAAGGCTCGACATAGCTTTCAGTCGTCAGAAGAGTTACGCTGATAAGCGTCGCAGACCTTTGGAATTTCAGGTTGGGGACGCAGTCTTCATAAAGATTTCTCCAATGAAGGGAGTAATGAGGTTCGGTAAGAAGGGAAAGTTGAGCCCGCGCTACACAGGACCGTTCGAGATCCTGGAAAGGGTTGGAAAAGTCGCATACAGACTCGCTTTACCGCCAGAGCTAGCATCGATGCACGACGTTTTCCACGTTTCGATGCTCAAGAAGTATATCTCGGACCCTTCCCACATACTTCATCAGGAGCCGGTAGAGGTTCAGACCGATATGACATACGAGGAGAGGCCTGTCAGAATCCTCGATAGGGAAGATAAGGTCCTGAGGAACCGAACGATTCCTATGGTAAAGGTTTTGTGGAAGAATCATGCGGTTGAAGAAGCGACATGGGAAGTCGAGAGCGACATGAGAATAAACTACCCCGAATTGTTCTGATTTTTCGAGGACGAAAATTTTTAAGGGGGGTAGATTGTAACACCCGAATTTCTTCGGTTCATATTTTATAGAAATTTCGTGTGAATATTTACCGTAATCGGTATTTCATGAGGAAGTTCGTTCTAGAACTTAATTTTGTGACAAGAGTTCTTAAGATTTATTAAGACTCAAAAACAAATTGCATGAACTTGCAAAAGACCTTTGTGAGTGAAAGGAGGTCGTATTTGCACATTTCAAGACAAGTCGACGTTGACCAATAAGTCAGTTAGACCAAAACGGTCGAAAACGTCAAACAAGAATTTTATGATCGCAGTACAAGCGAAATTACTGCTAAAAACTCATTTCTTGATCAAGATGAGTTTGAATAGAATTAAAATCACCTTAGAAAAATCAAGCATACTAAGCTAGGGTTCAGGGCGAAAGGATTCGGAAAAATAAGAGAAAAATTTTTCCGATCGAGTTTTTCACAGATCGAAATTTTTAAATGCAATGAAATTTTCGATACTGGGTTTTTAAGCAACTCAGTATTAAAATTTATTGCAATGTGTTGAAATTACACAATTTTTCAAAAAGATTGAACCAAACAAGCCTTTAAGCTTAATTATATCACAATTAAGCTAAGTTAGGATATAACCCTTCACACACTTGGACCAATGAGCTTGTGACACCTCATCTATGAGTTGTCAACCACTCCCCACTTCTCTCCCCCTCATGGCCGGCCACTCCAAGCCCCTTTGGGCATTGGTTTGCAAAAAGTGAGGACCAAATACCAAGATTGGATGCAAATTTACCTTGGAAAAGAAAGCTAGGATTTCCCCTAGCTAGAGGCACTATTCCTAGGGATTTCAAACCCCAAAAAGACAGCAGCCATTAACCCATTATCAGCCATTCCATTGGCATATCTCCTCCAAAAAAAATCCGAGAGAGAGAGAGAGAGAAGAGAGAGAGAGAGAGATCAAGGGAGTTAGCCAAAAATTTTGGTGAAGAAACCCCCTAAGCCTTTGGTTTTCTTGTGAGTTCAAGGGAGGGATTTGTTCAAAAATTTTCCCCTCTCTTCCCCATCTTGCCGAGTGTTTGGGAGCTAAGAAAATCCAAGAAAAAAATTTTCGGGTTTGGCTAGAATCAAGGGTTGAGTGAGGGTGTGATCTAGAGCCAAGAAAAACCAAGGTTTTTGTGAGTTGGTGCTAAGAAGATCCACGAATTTTTAAGGTAAGATTTTTGAGTATTTTCTTCTCTTTTGCCAAGGTTAGTTGGGGGAGGAAGTTAACAAATTTTTGTGACCATTTTTGAGGTCCAAACCGTGCACCTTGGAGGCTAATTTTCGACTAGGATCAAGCTAGTGACACACCGGATTTCTTGAGGTAAAAATCCGAACTTACCCTAGTTTTTGGTTCAAATTTTTGGTTCATTTTCTCAAGGGTTTTACCATGTATTTCAAGCACAAAAAGTTGTAAGAGCTTAAGCTCATGATTTCGGTTTTAGCCCTAAATAGCTTAGGTTATATTTTTATGCTTGATTTAGGTTTTTGGGTGATTATTTTGCATGTTTGGTTGGAGATATGTTCTATGATTTTTTGTGTGTTAGAGATGCATGCTAGGGTTGCTATTTAAGGTTTTATGTCCCTAATATGTTTATCATAATTTTTAGAAGCATGTTTTTAGGGTTTGTATGATGATATGTTTGAAGTTTTGTTGTATGTATGTTTTTCTCTCAAAACCGTGGACCAAGGGGTCTCGGCCTTGAGTTGAATCCGAAAACATGGGATTTTATATTTTATGTGTATGAGGGACGTTAGAAGACGTGCATGTGTTAGTAGGTCCCGCATTGGGCGGTCGAGCTAGAGCAACGCATAAGAACGTAAAAATTGGACTAACACCAAAACTGCTCTCGGGTCCAACACCCGGCAGCTCGGAAAAGTGGAATTTACAGGTCCTTAGAGGCCGAATGGGTAAAAACTCAAAACATGAAAGTTGTTCGTTAGGGTGTTTCCTAGGGGGCCACATGGACAGATTTAAAAAATAAGGCTCCAATGGCCTTTGTTTTTAAGAAAAACCGAGAACTGGTCAGGGTGACCAAGTTCCAACGATTCACACGTGTTCAAACAAAAACTGGTATCAATTGAGCCAGAATCAGAAAATGTTCAAAACATGAAAGTTTTAGATCTTTTTGTTAGCTACAACTTTCATGAAGAAATCGTTTCCAAATTCGTTTTAGATTTTAAGTTATGAATTTTCAAACAAAAGCCATGCAGTGAGCAAAATCTCATGCACGTGATTTTCTAGACCAATGACTAGGAAAAATATTTTTCTAACTTCCAAACACCATTTTCAAACCCGAAAACCATTCCAAAGGCGGTTTTCGATCCCCAAATGTTTTATAGAAATATTTTCAAGTGTTTTGGTAATTTTCAAGACAAGTTTGGGTATTATTCACCAAACTTACTTAAATGAACAAGAAAATGATATTTTTAAACAAGTTCAAGGTTTTCAAGATTAAAATGAATAAGATACTGCGTTAGTAGCCGGAAAATTATTCCGAGTTACTAGGGCCTTGCCCAAGCCCAGAGTTAACCTTGCGGTTTAAGGTTTAAGTTAAGATTATGATTCTCTACATGAACCCTTAATTAATATTTCTGTTGTGGGTTACGCCGTGTGACCCCTTCACATGTGATTAGTAGAGGGACATATAACCGATATATATATATATATATGTTGGTTTAATCCGACATTAAACGATCCTAGAATAGAGACCTTACGTGTAAACGTCCATGGGCAGGAGGTGACCTGCGAGCGTGCTCTGGAAAGGAAATTAGATCACGCGAACAACGAAGACAAGGTAAGTACAACGCCGCCTACAGCATAGGCTAGAGTTGTATGTTTACCTAACATGTTTGCTTTACACTGTTTAAGTGTTATTTGATGATTTGCTCGATGGGTGCAATATGATTACTGTATGATGAATGTTTCAAATGCTAATGCCATGCTTTTAAAAAATATGTTTCAAGTATTGTGATTATGCTTACATGAAAAAGTACGCCTGTTCATGCATTGATAGAACATGAGATTAGGAGATATCATATAAGTATGCTCACTAATCTATCAAGTGGAAAGATGTCAAGAAAGACATACAAACAGAATGTTTGAGAAAAGGCCACAAGAGCCAGTGTCGTGCCCCCTGATGACGATCGGGTCGAAAACTTGGGAAATCTACTCAAGTTGCGCGCCGGGTACGTGCACATCAAGTTAACGGGCCCACAAGTAAAAATCAACAAGATAAAGTTTGATACAAGAAAGCAAGCATAACTGGACATAAACGGTTCATGCATTTCACGATAGAATGTCAAGTTTAAGATGAAGAAGTCGATGATATGATGCCATGTTTATGCTTTCATGTTTAAGATGCCATGAAAAAGGTTATGTATGTTCATGTAATTGGTTTGCGGTATAGGAGTTGTACTTGCTGAGCTTTCGCTCATTGTCTGAAGTTTATGCTGTAGGTAAACAGCCTGTTCTGAAATAACTGCATGGTGGAGGGTGAAGCCGGTGGCTGTGAAATGATGAATGGGTTGGGGTTCGCAACTCCGATGGATTTAATTAAGAAATCTATTTTGAGAAAACAGACAGTTATTTTATTTACGTATGAGTGTATGTAAATATTTTCTAAGTATAATGCTTCTGCTATTAAAAAAAAAAAAAAAAAAATCCCCACTATTTTCAGGATTAAAAATGGGATAAAACAAGTTTAAGTTCAAGCAAGTTAAGTACAGTGACGGCCTGTGCAAGGCGGGTCGTCACAGTACTATTGGTTTTTTGATTTGTTTTGATGAGCTCGTCGACCAAACAACACTCTTGTTCTGAGACAAAAGCACAAGATTGCCCGTGCTGTTTATGGTCAACGAGCCAAAGTTATCAGCGATGGGGTTGCACCTGTTTGCAACCCAAACAACAGTTTGACTTCCGATCTTCTTGTACCAAATTCCTACATAACGGTTCTTGGAATTTCCACGACTGAAGAAACCAAACTCAAAGATGCCTCCATTGGAAATCAAGGTTGTGCCATCACCGAATGATTTGAACGGTTCAATGGTGTCAACTGCAGAGAACACTGCTTGAAAGGGAAAAAAGAAAATAACAGCAATTATAAGCATCAAAGTGAAAAAAATGGCCATTTGTTTCTATCGTTTGCTCTCACTGCTTTAGGTGTTACAAATTGAAGATAGAATAACTTGTGATTGAGCTTTTAGAAGTTTTTAGTTTTGAGGACAGCGGAGTATTGAATAGTATGCGGGTCTTTGGCACCACTCACACCATAGTCATGATTTGAACGGTTCAATGGTGTCAGCTGCAGAGAACACTGCTTGAAAGGGAAAAAAGAAAATAACAGCAATTATAAGCATCAAAGTGAAAAAAATGGCCATTTGTTTCTATCGTTTGCTCTCTCTGCTTTAGGTGTTACAAATTGAAGATAGAATAACTTGTGATTGAGCTTTTAGAAGTTTTTAGTTTTGAGGACACGGCGGGGTATTGAATAGTATGCGGGTCTTTGGCACCACTCACACCATAGTCCATCTTGTGATAAGTTTTTGTTTTTGTTATTTGTTATTTGATGTTTGATATATCGAAAAGAGATATTTTCAATGCTAGAATCCAAATTGATATTATGGATCCACAATCCAAACCTCAAAATTACAATTCAATTTTTGTCTTTTTTCCTTACATTTACTATTCACACAATTTTGTAACTCAAATTTTAAAAGTTCATAATTTTACATAGATAAATCCAAATGAAATGATTTTTTTTTTAAAATTGTATAGAATTTCGAGACAAACGAAACAAGCACTATATTGATTTTTTTTTTCCGAACACATTTTAAGTTTTTATATTTTTTAACTCCAATAATTCAAACGCCTTGATAAATGCACAATCAATTCAAACTCAAATTCTATAATCCAAATCTTAGCACCAAACGCATGCTTGCGTTTGGACCAACAATCCAAACCACAATAACAATAAAATTTTTGTCTTTATTCCTCAGCTTCACTATTCATATAGTATTATAATCCAAAATTTAAAAGTCCATAACTTTGCATAGAAAAGTCCAAATGAGATTTTTTTTTTTAAATTGCATAGAATTTCATGATGATATCATTATGGAAGCGAACTCCACTGTGCAATCTTGATCTGGGTCACGGCCACAGCCGCCTCACGTCATTTCAGCCTCGAGTGTATCAGAGAAAGAACAAATCTCCCATCTCTTGATTGGATTTGGAGCTAGCCACAGACAACGACGAAGGACAAGCAGAAACCAATTCCGCACCAGGGAAATGCCGATTTCAATGAAAAATGGTGAAAACCTGTACAAAATTAAGGTCGAAGAAATGAAAAATGGAAGTGAATTTACCGATCATCCTGCTAGTGTGAATCCAGATCGAAAGAGGGGAGAGCTCAAGAGATTTAAGTTTCAAGGAAAAGAAGACACGCACATATCCTTAGTACGTGTTCACAACAGAGCACTTCATGGCATTCATATTGCAGTACTTTAAATTCCAAAAATATCCTTAAGAAACTCCAAATCACCTAAAGAAACAGTAAAGAGCTAAGAAAGTCAATTGCTGGTATATTTACAAAAAGAAAGGACAAAAACGGCAAAAGAAAGATTGACAAAAAGTTATTAAGAGGCTTAGTAATATAAAATTGATAGATAATAGAAATAGATATATACACACACACGAAAAATAACAGCAAGGTAATAATGACACGAGATTTTTCCGGGCTAGAAACTTGGCTGGGTTATTTACAATTATATCCTGTATTTTTTTTAATGCAAAAAGTATACCCTCTATTTTGAAATTTTATATTTGTATACCTTCAGATGACACTTAATACATAAATATATACCCTTCTTTGGTCAACACACCATTTTGACCTGTGAAATGATGAAACTGACCTTAATTTTTAATGTCTTGCATGCTATTATTGTAACCAAATGATGATTAAAAATAAATTATGACAAATGCTTTTTGTGTTCAGTTGTTTTCGTGTTTTGCAATAGATCAAAATTGAGGTTTTGAAACTGCTGTTAGTGGTTATATTTGCCACATTTGTTTGCCATGGAATATGCGTGTAATTGAGGTTTCACAACTGTTATAAATGGGTTTACATGCCTCATACTTTTGGTTGATATGTAATTGTCATAACACGACATATATATCCGTTAGGCCTGTACATTGGTTGGTGATTGACGATTATCGCTGGTTCGGTCACCGACCGACACCCGTCGATTCTGGAAAGTACGAAACCGAACACCGTCCGACGAAATCGGAAACCGGCCGAGCACCGCCTGACGAAATCAGAAAACGGTCAATCACCGCCCAAAGATAGTCGGTTTTATTCGGTCGGTAAAGCTCGATTCCATCAAATGAGCAATGGTGGTGGCGGCTGTGGGGATTTGCTTCCCGGCAGCGGCTGCTACTAAGAAAGAAAGAAAGACGAAGAAGACGAAGAAGATACGAAGCCTTTTTTTTTTTTTTTTTTAAATTAATATTAGGCTACGGAAGTGAAACTGTGTTGTTCCATTTCTTGCTTTACTGGAACGACACCGTTCCACTTTGAAAAGAAAACGAACAAACTAGTTTCCGGAAAGGTCTGAGAAAAGACTAAATTCTCATTATTAGAAAAAATCTTACAGAAGTTCTTTATATACAAGATCTGAAGTCTAACTAACTCAGGGACTAACCAATCACAAAGTACCACGTGTACAGAGAATCTAACAGTCTAACTAATTAGCTAACTAAGCTAACTAAACTAACTAATTATAATTAGTGACTACAGACTAATTCTCAATAGCCCCCCTCAAACTCATTGTGAAAGACTTTCCACTGTGAGTTTGTTTCTGAACATAGCATATTGAGAACTGGAAATTGCCTTGGTGAAAACATCTGCAACCTGGTCCAGTGAAGGGACGTGTTTGGCTTCTAGCTGTTTCTGTATCACCCTTTCTCTCACAAAGTAGAGATCTAATTCTATATGCTTTGTTCTGGCATGTAAAACTGGATTTGCTGCCAACAACACTGTACTCTGATTATCACACCAGATCACTGGTATCCTTGTAGGCAAAACTTCCAACTCTCCCAGCAAAGACTGTATCCAGGAAATCTCTACAATTAAACTAGCCAAACTTCTGAACTCCGCCTCTGTAGAAGACTTTGAGACATTATACTAATGTTCAATCTGTTTGTTGTTGAAAGTTTGTTACAATTACACATTAATCAAGCCTTATCAAGCCTCGAGTAATGAAATGCTCATGTCATTCGTTGAAGATGATTTTGGCTTTATTGAGGAACTGTCTAAACTTAAAACACAAAAGTTGTTCGTTAGGGTGTTTCCTATGAGACCACGCGGACAGATTTCAAAAATAAGGCTCCAATGGCCTTTGTTTTTAATAAAAACCGAGAACTGGTCAGGGTGACCAAGTTCCAACGATTCACATGTGTTCAAACAAAAACTGGTATCAACTGAGCCAGAATTAGAAAATGTTCAAAACATGAAAGTTTTAGATCTTTTTGTTAGCTACAACTTTCGTGAAGAAATCGTTTCCAAATTCGTTTTATATTTTAAGTTATGAATTTTCAAACAAAAGCCGTGCAGTGAGCAAAATCTCATGCACGGGATTTTCTAGACCAATGACTAGGAAAAACGTTTTTCTAACTTTCAAACATCATTTTCAAACCCGAAAACCGTTCCAAAGGCGGTTTTCGATCCCCAAATGTTTTATAGAAATATTTTCAAGTGTTTTGTGAATTTCAAGACAAGTTTGGGTACTATTCACCAAACTTACTTAAATAAACAAGAAAATGATATTTTAAGCAAGTTCAAGGTTTTCAAGATTAAAATGAGTAAGATACTGCGTTAATAGCCGGAAAATTATTCCGAGTTACTAGGGCCTTGCCCAAGCCCAGAGTTAACCTTGCGGACTAAGGTTTAAGTTAAGATTATGATTCTCTACATGAACCCTTAATTAATATTCCGTTGTGGGTTACGCTGTGTGACCCCTTCATATGTGATAGTAGAGGGGCATATAACCAAAATTTATATATGTTGGTTTAATCCGACATTAAACGATCCTAGAATAGAGACCTTACGTGTAAACGTCCATGGGCAGGAGGTGACCTGCGAGCGTGCTCGGGAACGGAAATTCGATCACGCGAACAACGAAGACAAGGTAAGTACAACGCCGCCTACAGCATAGGCTATAGTTGTATGTTTACCTAACATGTTTGCTTTACACTGTTTAAGTGTTATTTGATGATTTGCTCGATGGTTGCAATATGCTTACTATGTGATGAATGTTTCAAATGCTAATGCCATGCTTTAAAAGTATGTTTCAAGTATTGTTATTATGCTTACATGAAAAAGTACGCCTGTCCATGCATTGATAGAACATGAGATTAGGAGACATCATATAAGTATGCTCACTAATCTATCAAGTGGAAAGATGTCAAGAAAGACATACAAACGGAACGTTTGAGAAAAGGCCACAAGAGCCAGTGTCGTGCCCCCTGATGACGATCGGGTCGAAAGCTTAGGTAATCTCCTCAAGCTACGCGCCGGGTACGTGCACATCAAGTTAACGGGCCCACAAGTAAAATCAACAAGATAAAGTGTGATACAAGAAAGCAAGCATAACTGGACATAAACGGTTCATGCATTTCACGATAGAATGTCATGTTTAAGATGAAGAAATCGATGATATGATGCCATGTTTATGCTTTCATGTTTAAGATGCCATGTAAAAGGTTATGTATGTTTCATGTAATTGGTTCGCGGTATAGGAGTTGTACTTGCTGAGCTTTCGCTCATTGTTTGAAGTTTTTGCTGTAGGTAAACAGCCTATTTTGAATTAACTGCATGGTGGAGGGTGAAGCCGGTGGCTGTGAAATGATGAACGGGTTGGGGTTCGCAACTCAGAAAGATTTCATTAATATATCTATTTTGAGAAAACAGACAGTTATTTTATTTACGTATGAGTGTATGTAAATATTTTCTAAGTATAATGCTTCCGCTATTTAAAAAAAAAAAAAAAAAAAAATCCCCACTATTTTCAGGATTAAAAATGGGATAAAACAAGTTTAAGTTCAAGTAAGTTAAGTCAAGTGACGGCCTGTGCAAGGCGGGTCGTCACAGGACTTTACACGACGGTTTCAAGGAACCGTCGTGTAATGTACTTTTTGTAGTAGTGGTGTGTGTGTATTTATATCTACCTATGCTTCACTTTTAGACCATTTTGATTTTTATATATGTTTAGCACATACATATGGACAAAAAAATATTCTTACTAATCTTCTTTTTTAAATGACAATATCGATTGTTTTGTTCTCACCGATTATGTTGAGCTTGTGGGTTGCATTTACAAATTCTTGAGGTTTTAAGTAATTTTCTATGTTGTGATCATTTTTCTTTGTTCCTTTGGCATTTTTCAGAGGACGATGCTATAGAAACTATAAAGGACAATGCTTCTATAATGTGATCATTTTCCTACTTCCGTTAAAGGACTATGCTATATATACTATAAAGGGTAAGCCCCTCTTTTCTGAGCTACCCCGTATTTTGTTAAACTCAAGAAAACATTTTATCACCGACTGCTTGCTGATAAGAAGATGTTTGGCATGTTGGATACCTCACCATTCACTTTTATTGCTATGTTGTATTCCCCCATTTTCTCTTTACTGTAATGGAATCATATTGTGTAACTTTTTTTGATCGATTTATTATTAATACTTAAGGAAATACATCTCCGTCAGATTTTGCATATAGTTGGTTATATTGATATAATTTACTTATCAGTTATGCCTCTTTAGCATGTAGACATGGAAATGATTAAAAGCTAACGTGATACTCTAATGTCTTCGCTATTAATGATTTCATGATGTTAGATGCGCAATTTTTTAAGAAGACTGCAAATTTGTGTTTGGCTCACCTCCTCAAATTCTCATCAAGCTTAAGTTGGTGTTTCTTGAAGTTGAATCAAACCTACCTATAAGGTATACTCTTCATAACTAAGGAGCCCCTGAAATGTGAACAGGGCCTTACTCTATAGCGACGACATTTCTAGCGACGACAAAAAGTCGTTGCTAATAAACATTAATAGTGACGGTGTGACGCCCCGACTTCCCAAACCAGGTCGACACCATACATACTTGTTCTTTTCTTGAAAATTTGAGATAAATTTTTTTTTAAAACATATACACAAAAGTTATCTTATAAAGAAAAGCTTGTTATATAACAGACTATACTGATAGTAACTTTTTGTGTCTTTAAACTACTTACAAATAACAAAACATAATTTATTTTTGAAATATTAACATACTACTGAAAATCAAATGCGGAAAATTTATGCGTAGTGGTATCCCACACCGCCCTTCACCCGCCGCATCGTCCGCATAGCCCACCAATTAAATTGCAGGCTTCTTACCTACAGTATGAAATATAAAGGTGAGCTTTCACCCAGCAAGTTCAAACATAATCTCACAAAACATTTTAAGCATCTTGAGAACATGGCAAACAACACTAACTCATGCATGAACCATTTATGATTGATTGAATGTCTTATGTTTCATTATAGACTCAATCTTTATTATCTTGTCCTAACTGTGGGCCCGTAGTGTTCGTACCAAAAGCGCGCAGCCTCCAGATAAAGCTAGGGTTTGCAAGGCCCTAACAGTTCTGGGAATTCTAACTGGACCCTTCACGATCACGAATTTCGATCACGGAAGGTAATACTAAACTGTAGCCTCCTTGATTAGGGGAGGTTGGTACGACACCTTACTTGATTATCTTACCATGTGATTTAACATTAGTGAACATATTTCATGATGTCACTATGTCATATCATACTAACATTTGCCATAATATGGCCTTCTTGAAAACATGTCACTTCTGGAACCATGGCATTTTTGAAAACATGGCATTTCTGAAACCATGACATTTTTGTAAACATGGCACTTTTGTAAACATAGCACTTTTGTGAACATAGCATTTTTTTTAAACATAGCACTTTTATAAACATAGCACTTTTGTAAATATAACACTTTTGTAAACATAGTACTTTTATAAACATAGCACTTTTGTAAACATAGCACTTTTATAACATAGCACTTTTATTAACATAGCACTGCATCACACATCATGGCACAACATAGCAAGTATACTTGAAAATAGTCTTTACTATTTTCATACTGTAGGTGAGGTTTGATACTTGCCTGATCTGCTAGATTCCAGGTTTCGCTGTCCTAACTCGGATTGTAACTGCAGGTTCCTTCCTGCTATTAAAAGAACATAGGATAAGAATCCTATAAAAGTTGGTAACCTATCCAACATTCTAGTTATATGTCCCCCTACACATGTCTTGGTATCCTATAGGATTACATTGGGTAACCCTTAATTAACTGTTGGGTTAATGTTGATATCTGATCAACTAATGGTCAACCCTTGGTCAACTATGGTCAACCTTGGACTTTGAGGCTAAGTCCAGTAACTCGGATATACCTCCCGGTTACCTTTTGTAACCTAGTCGCTTGCTATATTCTAACTTGAAAAATTAATTTCCCTTACTTGGAAAATTTTAGGGAAATTAATCCTAAAACTTCGTTTTTAACTTATAAAAATCCTTTACTTAAATCGTAAAAATTCAAACTCTTGGATTAGTGTTTTATAAAATCATTTGAGGTTGGAAACTGCCCTTGGAACAGTTTTCCATAATCAAAACGATAGTTTGTAGTAGAAAACAGTTTTATAGAAACATTTGTAAAACTAGGGGTGCAGGAATTTTCGGATTCCCTGCGCACCCTTTGAAAAACGATTCTAATTTAAAAATCGGTTCATAATCTGAAAAAGTTGTCTTCATAAAAGTTGTAGTTCTCGAAAAATACTAAAACTTTCATGTTTTACAAAAATTCCAATTCGGCCTAGATTCGTCCCAGTTTTTGTATGAAACTGGCTGACCCCGAAAAATTGAGTGAAAACTGGGTCTGGGAATCAGCCACGGGTTTTGGGGTAAACGGAGGCCATTCGAGCCTCATTTTGGGATTCTGCCCACGTTGTCCCCTAGGAAAAATTGTTCCGAACAACTTTCATGTTTTACGTTTTACCCAATTCGGCCTCTAAAGGCCTCAAAATTCATTTTCAATAAAACTGGGCAGAAATCACCCGAATTGGACAGTTTCCTCATTTTTGGTTTTATTTACGTCCTATTCGCATAATCTAACTCAACCGAACACGCGGGAGCCTAGATTACAAGCATGCAGCGTTTTTCTAATGTAAAATTTTCCCAATTATAGTTTCTATAACTTCCATGCAAACCCTAATTGACTTTGGATCAATTAAAGCTCACATGTGCATCCATTCATACACTTCTAGCACCCTAATATATTATGATCAAACCACAATCTTAGGGCAGCTTTGGGGACATTCCAAATTCAGATATTTGCATGCACAATCCACGGAAATTAAATCATGCAAGCACAAATAAAATCAAACCACCCTTAAAGCTAAATCAAGCATAATCTAAAACCTAAACTAGGGCACCATATAAATATGAGCTTAAGCTCTTACAAATCAAATTGAAATGCACCTAAAATTCAATTTGATAACTCAAAGGAAAGAGTTGAGTGATTAGAGTCAATTACCTTGATTGATCCCAATTATTGGTGCTAGGGTTTGATTGCTAAACTCCCTCCAAATCCACCCTTCAAATCCGGTTTTCTCACCTAGGGTTTGCACCAATATTTTTGTTCAATCTTGGTAAATTCTATAACCAAAACTAACCATAAACCAAAACACAATTCCTTACCTCTTTCCCCCTTAGAAACCGTCGGCCACCAACTAGAGAAGACACCAAAAATTTGCCAAAAAAAACTTCCACTAGGCAATGGGTGCTCCAAGAACCAAAACTCTCTCTCTTCCTATTTAATTTCTCAAATCTCCACTTAATTCTCACTCTCCTAAATTATCAGATCTGTTTGAGGAAGAAAATGGCCAGAACTTAGCTGATTTTTTCTATTTTTTTTTCAGCAAAAACCGACCACCCCAAGGGGTCTATTTATAGTTGGATTTTTGGCCTTCTTTGCAAAACTTTTTGGTTCTACTTTTGCACACAAGTCCTTGAAGAAATTTTAAACTCTTTTCAGCCCCACAAGGACCGGCCAGCTCACTATTGATAATACCAAAAATTTTCAAATTTTTCTTAATTACCTAATGATGTCATAATTAGACTTTTTGGTGAGGTAAGCAAGAGTTTAGGGCTTGTTTGCCTCCTTTTTCCTTAAAACAGTCCAATTAAGTGTTAATACATATATTTCTAGTATTGTGCTTACTACACACAATACTGTTGTGCTCCAACACAGTCCAAAATTTATCTGTATTAAAAAAATTATAAAATTTTCTGTACCGAAATTTTTTTTTTTTTTTTTTTTTTCTCTAAAAACTTTTTGGCCCACTTAATCCTATATAATGTGCTTGATTTTTCTATGGTGGTTTCAAAACTTAATTATACTATCTTGTCTGTAAAGACGGTTTTCACAGTATATTTCTCATACTGCTTATCGTATCACTGTACCGTCTTATGTTTGACTTCTTTGGTCAACCTTTGACTATTCTGGTCAATTTTGACTTTTTCGATCAAACTTTGACCACCATAAATTTATGAAATTCCGTCATACCTTTTTCCATAAAAAGGCCTGTTATGGAGTCTCATAATTAATTTACCGAGAACTCAACCTCATACTGATAAAATCATGAATCTTGTTTTAATATTCATAATTTTCATAAAATTACACATAAACACATAATACGAGCTTTAGATTTCTTATATACAAGAAAATCATGAGTTCGTAAAAATTTTTGGATATTACAATCTACCCTCCTTAAAGAATTTTCGTCCTCGAAAATCAGAACAGTTCGGGGTAGTTTTTCTTCATATCCTCCTCACGTTCCCATGTTGCCTCCTCAATCTCATGATTTCGCCATAGGACCTTTACTAAAGGTATAACCTTGTTCCTTAACACCTTTTCTTCTCGTGCCAAGATTTGAACCGGTTTCTCCTCATATGTCATATCCTCGTGGACCTCAATTGGTTCGTGGTCCAATACATGGGATGGATCCGAGATATACTTCTTTAGCATCGACACATGAAATACGTTGTGTACATATGCTAACTCTTGAGGCAAAGCCAACTTATAGGCCACATTACCAACTCTTTCCAGTATTTCGAATGGCCCTATGTATCTTGGACTCAATTTCCCCTTCTTTCCGAATCTCATAACTCCTTTGAATGGAGCAACTTTGAGAAAAACCAAGTCTCCTACTTGGAATTCTAGAGGTCTTCTGCGTTTGTCGGCGTAGCTCTTTTGTCGATTGAATGCAGTTTCCATCCGTCGGCGTATAAGTTTCACGGCCTCAGTGGTTCTCTGAATAAAATCCGTTGACACAAGTTCCTTCTCTCTTGTCTCGTACCAATGGACTGGAGATCTACATCTTCTCCCGTACAGGGCTTCATAAGGAGCCATTCCAATTGAAGCTTGAAAACTGTTGTTGTACGAGAATTCAATCAAAGGAAGCTTCTTATCCCAAGTTCCTTTGAAATCCATCACACACGCTCGCAACATGTCTTCTAGGGTCTGAATGGTCCTTTCTGATTGTCCATCCGTTTGAGGGTGAAAAGCCGTACTAAAAGTAAGCTTTGTACCCATGGCTTGATGTACACTTCTCCAAAACTTAGAAGTGAACCGACCATCACGATCAGAGATAATTGCTTTTGGAATCCCATGGTAGCGAACAATCTGCGCAACGTATAGTTCTGCCAGCTGCTCTACTGAAAAGCTAAGCTTGATAGCAATAAAATGTGCAGACTTCGTCAAACGGTCAACAATCACCCAAACAGCGTCGTTGCCACTGGGAGTTCGGGGTAGACCAACTACAAAGTCCATGGTCACTTGGTCCCATTTCCATTCTGGAATGGAAATTTTCTGCAATTCTCCCCCTGGACGTTGATGTTGTGCCTTGACCCTTTGACATGTAAGGCATTTACTGACGAAGGTTGCAACATCATTCTTCATTTTGGGCCACCAAAAGCTTTCCTTTAAGTCTTGGTACATCTTTGTAGCTCCAGGATGAACGGAATACGGAGTCTCATGTGCCTCTTTCATGATTTGCGTCTTCAACTCTTCCTCGTTAGGAACGCATAATCTATTTTTCCGATAGAGTATGCCCTCATCCGATATGTTGAAGTCCGACTCCTTTCCCTCCAAGACTTCATTCTTTGTTCTGAGCAGCGAGGCATCTCCTTCTTGTCGCTCCTTCATGCCATCCAAAATGGTAGGTTGGAAGGTTAGGGCAGCTAAACTTTCCATGATAAGCTCTATTCCAGCTTCCACTAGCTCCTTCTGAAGAGGTTCGATCAACGGTTGTAGGGACATTAACGTGGAAGATGACTTCCGACTAAGGGCATCTGCTACTTTGTTAGCCTTCCCCGGATGGTAACGGATGTCTATGTCATAATCCTTCACCAGTTCGAGCCATCTTCTTTGCCTCATGTTAAGCTCCTTTTGTGTGAAGATATACTTCAAACTCTGATGATCCGTATAAACTTCACACTTAATACCGTAGAGGTAGTGTCTCCAGATCTTGAGTGCAAATACTACCGCTGCAAGTTCCAAATCATGCGTCGGATAGTTCTTCTCATGATCCTTAAGCTGTCGTGAAGCATAAGCGATCACCTTTCCATTCTGCATGAGAACGGCTCCCAATCCTATCTTGGAAGCATCGCTGTATATTACGAAGTTTCCTTCCTCCACATTCGGAATTGTGAGGATCGGAGCGCGAGTCAGCCTATTTTTCAGCTCTTGGAAGTGCTCTTCGCATTTTGCAGTCCATTCGTACTTCTTTCCTTTTCGTGTAAGTGCGGTGAGCGGTGCTGCAATCTTGGCAAATCCTTCAACAAAACGTCGGTAGTAGCCCGCCAAGCCGAGGAAACTACGTATTTCGGTGACGTTTTTCGGAGCTGGCCATTCACTTACTGCTTCAATCTTAGCCGGATCCACAGATATGCCGTCCTTGGAGACCACATGTCCTAAGAAATGGACCTTTTCCAACCAGAATTCACACTTAGTGAATTTAGCATAGAGCTGGTTTTGCTTCAAAATCTGCAGAGTGATCCTTAGGTGCTCCTCGTGCTCCTCTTTTGACCTTGAATAAATCAAAATATCATCTATAAAGACGATAACAAACTTATCTAAGTAATCCTTGAACACTCGATTCATCAGGTCCATAAAGGCTGCTGGAGCATTTGTCAATCCGAATGGCATAACGAGGAACTCGTAATGTCCATATCGCGTACGAAAAGCCGTCTTGGGGACATCTCCTTCCCTAATTCGGAGCTGATGATATCCGGATCGTAAGTCAATCTTCGAGAAAATTGAAGCTCCTCTCAGTTGATCAAACAAATCGTCGATTCGAGGCAATGGATACTTGTTCTTAATGGTTATCTTGTTTAATTCCCGATAGTCAATGCACATCCTAAGAGTGCCATCTTTCTTTTTAACGAACAGAACTGGGGCTCCCCATGGCGAGTAGCTTTGCCGAATGAATCCTCGATCCAGAAGCTCTTGTAACTGAATCTGCAGTTCTTTAAGTTCGGCAGGCGCCATCCTGTAAGGTGCCTTAGATACTGGTGCCGATCCAGGAAGTAACTCAATCTCAAAGGAGATCTCTCGTTCTGGTGGCAATCCTGGCAATTCTTCGGGAAACACTTCTATAAACTCCTTGACTATTGGAACTTCCTCCGGTCTGCTCTCGGTCTCTTGCGTCTTATCCACCATGTTGGCTATAAATCCCATACATCCTTCTGCCAACCATTTTCTAGCCTTTAGCGCTGAAATAAACATCTTTGGCTGTTTTGGAGTAGATCCTCTGAAAATAAACTCCTCGCCACCCATAGGCTTGAACATGACAGTTCGTCGTGGACAGTCGATAACGGCGTTGTACCTCCCCAGGAAGTCCATACCCAAGATGACATCGTAGTCATATAGGTCAATAACGATCAGGTTGACATACATTTCCCTACCACATATAATTATTGGAACGTGACGTATCCAATAATCAGACAACAGAATCTCCCCGGAGGGTAATGCAGTCCTAAATGTTCTTCCGATTCTATCACTTGCTCTACCTAGTTTCTTAGCGAACCTAGGTGATGTGAATGAATGCGTAGCTCCAGAATCAATTAACACGTAAGCATCTTGTTGGGCAAAAGGAAGCTGACCTGTCACCACGGTGGAAGGTACAGCTTGAACATCCTCTTTTGTATAGGCGTAGATGCGTCCCTGAGGTTCCGGAGCTTCCAGTCTACCTTGAGAGATTGTAGGTCCCTCGAGCTTCATCTGTGCAGCGTGAAGTTGAGATCCCTGTCCTCTCTGTTGGTTCTGCGGGCTCTGGGAATTGAGATTGCAGCTTCTAGCATAGTGGCCTTCCTTGCCACATAGAAAACAGCGACCATTTCCAGCACGGCACTCTCCCGGGTGCTTCTTTCCACATTTCTGGCAAGTGGGATAACTGTTGCCATCAGGAGTATTCTTTTTCTGGGGAAAATTCTGTTGATTCCCCTGTCTTCCTGCGTTCCACTTCCTTTTCTGTTGGTTGCTACCATACTGCCTGTTGTTGTTTTGACCCGAAGGTCCTCCTTGTAATACCTAGATTTTTCATGTCACTAATTTCTTCTTAAGAAATTAGATTCTATGCCATGAAGGTATTTATGAAAAAGTTCAAGTAAGAGCTTTTGTTTGATTATGTGAATTCTTTTGGGTCAGTAAGACTCAAAATAGGTTTTAAGGTTAGAAAACGCTCTTTCAAGTCGGAAAGGGCGAAAAAAGGACGTAATTTCAAAAAAGTCAAAGTTTGACCAAGAGTGGTCAACGGATTGACTTGGCAGTATTATATGATGCAGTACGAGAAAATACTGTAAAATATGTCAGTATGGGCGAGATAGCTCAAATAGGCTTTAAAACCACCCTAGTAAATCAAGCACACCTAGTTAAGGTCAAGGGCAAAAGGACGTGAAAATATGGAAAACTTGGTCACCAAGTAACCCATTGGGGCCGGTCACATGCAGGGGCAAAAATGTCAAAATTTTCACTTTTGAGGCAAAAGTGCAAATTTTGGAAAATTGATGATGTAAGCACATGATGTCATCAAGATGATGTCATCATGATGAGATAAGCTTGGCTTGTTCACCAAGAAAGCAACCGGCCACCTAGGGGGCATTTTTGTAAGAATTTTGCCTTTTGGGGCAAAAGTGTAATTTTTAGAAATTAGTGATGTAAGCATGATGTAAGCACATGATGTCATCAAGATGATGTCATCATGATGAGGTAAGCAAAACTTGGGCTCCAAGGCAGCCAATGACCGGCCAACACCTAGAGCTAGAGGGCATAAATGCAAGAATTTAAACTTTTGGGGCCAAAGTGTAAATTTTGAAAATTAGGTGATGTAAGCATGTGATGTCACCAAGATGAGGTCATCTTGCCTTGCTCTCCAAGTGACAGCCGGCCATCTTGACACCTAGCATGCCAATTGCATGATTTTCTCAAAGTTTAGGGGCTAAAATGCAATTTTTGGAAAGTTTGCATTTGCCTATAAATAGGGGTGGCATTTAATCATTTAAATCAGAAAATTTGGCCAAACTCTTGCCATTTTTCTGCAGAAAAATCCGAGAGAGAGAGGAGGAGAGAAACCAAGAGAGAACCAAGAGAAAAAGTTGGAAAAAGCCAAGGGAGGCTAGTTAGTGTGCATGTTCGGTTTCAAGCTAGAAACCAAGGGCAAATCTGGAAATTTTGGACCCAATTTCTGGGCAGTGGCCGTGCAGGGGTGAGGAAGAAAGGGGTGAAAAATTTTGGTGCCATTTGGAGAGCTAGAGCAGAGTGTTTGGAGAGCCAAAAGGGAGGGAGATTTCGGTTTGCATACCCTAACCCATCCCTAGGGTTAGCTAAGGGGAAATCCGGACTTGTTGGCAGCCAAAAGGGAGGAGTAAGGAAGTTTGGAATCCAAGCTAGTAAACCAACTTCCAAACCCTAGAGGTAAACCCTAAAACCATAAGATTTTGGTTTGAGATTTAATGTGGAAATTTAAGTGTATTTCCAAGTCCAATATGTAAGAGCATAAGCTCAAAGTTTTATGGTTAATGCCCTAGACTAGGTGTGGTGCTTGATTAGGGTGTTGCTTAAGGGTGGTTGCTTATGGTTTTGTTTATGCTTGTGTGCATTATATTTGTGCTTGTTTGCATGCTAGGATTGCATGGCTTTATGGTTGGTATGTTCCCTATTAGTGTGCAGCCGGTTGTGGCTTGTGTGCATGGTTATTAGAGCTAGCCATGGTTCGGCTCGAATGTATGTATGAGATGTGATGCAACTCTAGTTCATGCAACCCTAGGTTTGTGTAGATTTGGTTTGGGTTGCATGGCTGCATTAGAATCACGTGTTGATTCATGTGGGACGTTAGTTAACGCTGCATGTTGGTTACTTAGGCTCCCGCGTGATCGGTTGAGTTAGTTCCGCGAAGTAGGACGCGTAAAACCGAGTAAGCACAAAAACTGGCAGATTCGGATCAAATCTGCCCAGTTTTTGGAAAAGTGAAATATAAGGCCTTTAGAGGCCGAATTGGGAAAAAACGTAAAACATAAAAGTTGTTCGGAAGAGGTTTTCCTAGGGGGCAACGTGAACCGTTTCCCAAAATGAGACCCCAATGGCCTCCGTTTACCCCAAAACCCGTGGCTGATCCCAGACCCAGTTTTCACTCAGTTTTTCGGGGTCAGCCAGTTTCAAACAAAAACTGGGACGAATCTAGGCCGAATTGGAATTTTTGTAAAACACGAAAGTTTTAGTATTTTTCGAGAGCTACAACTCTTGTGAAGAAAACTTTTTCATATTACGAACTGATTTTTAAACTGGGATTGTTTTTCAAAGGGTGCGCAGGGAATCCGAAAATTCCTGCACCACTAGCTTTACAAATGTTTCTAGAAAACTGTTTTTCTACTACAAACTATTGTTTTGATTATGGAAAACTGTTCCAAGGGCAGTTTTCAACCTCAAATGATTTTATAAAGCACTAATCCAAGAGTTTGGATTTTTACGATTTAAGTAAAGGATTTTTAAAAGTTAAGAAAGAAGTTTTGGGATTAATTTCCCTAAATTTTCCAAGTAAGGAAAATGAATTTTTCAAGCTAGAGTATAGCAAGCGATTAGTTTACGAAAGGTAACCGGGAGTTATACCCGAGTTACTGGATCAAGCCCAAGGCCCAAAGGTTGACCCAACGAGGGTTGACCATAGTTGACCGAAATTGACCATTGTTAACCATAGTTAACTTTGGTTGACTAACAAGTGGATTTTAGTTGATCTTAAGGGTTACTCAATATAACCCTAAAGGATACCCGTTTGAGCTAAGATATTGGGTTAGGAAAGTAACCCAATGATTTGTGGATTAAGGATGAAGCCCAGGGTTGGAAGATGATCTAACCCTAATGGTATGTTATTGTTATGGGCTTAGTACACAAGGTTATCCAATGTAACCGAGTAAGACGTTATGCACAAGGGACATACAACCAAGACCATGTAAGGTAAGCATGTTGGTTAGGTCACCAACATTTCACGAGTTTAAGTTAGACAATGTCTTTTATCGAGCAGGATAGAACCTGCAGCTGTACCGGAAAAGGAACAGCATTAGTTGGGACAATAAATCAAGAGCGTAGGACGGAAGGTAAGTACAACTCCGCCTACAGCATGAACACATGTTTGTTTGCATATGATGTTTTTAAGAAATCATGAATAGCATTTCATGATTTATGATGTTATGAAGTAGTACGTTATGACATGATGATATGTTAAGTATGTCCATGTTTCATGTTAAGATGTAGTATGTTATGAAGTATGTTATGTTATGTATGATGTTACGTTAAGATGCAGTATGTCCATGTTTCATGTTAAGTTATGAGATAGTATGTTATGATAAAGTATGTTATGTTTTATGTTCGATATCTTGGCATCATAAAGCATGCTCACTAATAATGAATCATATGGTAAGAATAAGTTCTTAAGATACGAGATAAGTTAAGTAAAGATTGTTGTGTTGTACTGGCTTGCCTTTGTGGTGGGTTCAAATGGTATATTCCATGGTTTGACTTGGATTGGATTGGCTGCCTTCACTACTCCATGTTAAACGTCTTGTTTCATGGTTTGAGTTGGATTGGACGGACCGCCTTCAACCACTCCATGGTTATGTACCACAGTACATGCGCACATGTTATAGAGTAAGATAATAAGGAACCATAATTGATTAATAAGAAATCATAACCTGTTCATGCATTTTGTGTTTCAGTTGCATGCGGATTGCATATTGTGCTTACTGGGCTTTTAGCTCATTACTTACGTTCATGCTGTAGGTAAGCAACCTGCCAGCAAACTCTGATGCAATACTGTGGAGGGCTGGTTCTGCGGACTGTGAAATGTGGGATGGACACTGCCACGGCTTTTAAACAAAAAAAAAAAAAAATATATATATATATAAAATATGTTGTAAAGAAAAAGGATTTTCATATTTTCATGACATTTTAAGTATGAAGGACGAGGTTTATGTATGTAAGGCAAGCAAGTTGCCTCTTGTGGTACCAATCCACATTAGTTCGGATTTGGTCTACAACATGATTATGATGGCCTTCAAGGAAGGTTTGAAAGTTTGGTACTCGAGTAAGTACCTATCAGTAAGTATGAGTTTGAGGATGAAGTTCAAGTTGAAAGTTTTAAAATAAAGTTTAAAAGAAAAAGAAAAATTTTTCCCAAATTTTCCGCAAGTTTAAGTTAAGTATGTAAGTAAGGTGACGACCCGGCGTGGGAAGTCGGGGCGTGACAGGTTTGGTATCAGAGCGAAGGTTTTCTTGCCATCCAATTTCACAGTTTTGCCGCCGGAGCCACAGTTTTGTAAGTTGTTTTCTTACTCTGTCTTATGTGTAGTCATAAGATTAGTACAAAGACATGTACCTGGTGTTAAACCCAGATTAGATTTTCAGGATCGAAAAGGGCAGTGAAGCTTCGTTAGCATTTCAAGGAATAGAGGAGGAGCTCCGACTCCGCACCCTCGACAGGACCCAAGAAGTGGTTTCACATAATGGGGATTCTTCTCCGGTTATGTGCTGCAAGGACATATTTCTAGGCTATGTTACGTTGCCAGCCAACGACAAGACGAGGAGGCTCGAGTATGGGGCCTTAGCATGGAGACTTAAGAGGAGGCTCCTAAATGTTATTTTTATAACACTCAGGACCGCCTATGTTCGGTAGTGTCACGATTCCATGATATACCAGGATGCGTATACGAGACGATATCTCAACTATGTTGCAGCTTGGCGCAAATAACTCTATGGGTTATTACGGCTAGTGGATCAGAGTTGCGCAGCAAAAGCATGGTGGATACGCTACGTTTACGACATGATATGAAGAGATTGCTAGAAATCTTTAGTAGGATAAGTTAGACAAGTTACGATATGATAAGTTAAGTTATGAAAGTAAGAATGGACGTTAGAATTAGAAACGAGAAATTGGTTTGTCGCAGATACGACCGAACCAAATTTTCGTAAGAGCCTAATCTTGTAGCTATAGTGTCTAAGTTGCAAAGATACTTGCTAGATTATCAACAAGAGATAGGATCGATGCTATAAAAGCTAAAGTTTCATATTTATGGAAATTATGCCCTAGTAAGGGAAATTATGTGATATTGGGAAGTTTAGACATTCCTAAGAA
Source organism: Ficus carica (assembly GCA_009761775.1). Taxonomy (NCBI): domain Eukaryota; kingdom Viridiplantae; phylum Streptophyta; class Magnoliopsida; order Rosales; family Moraceae; genus Ficus; species Ficus carica. The sequence continues at coordinate 24,792,938 of CM019740.1, forward strand.
TTATGATTATGAAAGACAAGTTTGAAGAAAAGAGAAAAGCTTCTACTATCCAAGAAGTAGTTGGACATTTTAAGTGTACCTTTCAATGCATCACTCGAACGATATTATGCTTTTCCAAGATTGGCTTTAAAAGAATTCAAAGAAAATATTTTTATAAAAGATCTTATGTTTAATAGAACCCCCTCATTTTATGTAAGACGGCCAAATCCTTGAGGAAGAAATTCCAAGATGGGGGTTGTCATTAAAAGTAAAGGTTCCAAGTTAGGAGCCATATGCCAAATCCTTGAGGAAGTAAATTCCAAGATGGGGGCCATGGGCCGAATCCTTGAGGGATGAGTTTCGAGAAAGGGACGAATTCCAAGATAGGGGCCATTATGATAAGCAAAGGGTTCTAATAGCATAGGATCAAGTTCAAGAAAGAAACTACGTTCAAGAACGAGTTTTGAGTACAGAATACGATATGTTTTCCAAGTAAGAAAGAAATATGTATTTTCCAAGCATGGAAAAAAAAAAAAATTTATGATAAGCTTTTCAAGTATGAAAAAGTTACATGAAATATGTTTTCAAAATATGACAAGTTATATATGATATACTTGCTCAACTTTTTACGTAAATGATTCTTGTGATGCAATAGGAAAGGAAAGTATGTAAGTATGTAAGTATGCAGTATGATCAGTATGACAAGTAAGAAAGGAAAGTATGTATGTTAACATGAAGTATGTATGATAAGTATGCAAGTATGATGATAAGTATGTAAGTATGATGATAAGATAAGAAAGTATGATGAAAGTAAGCATGAAAGTACGAAAGTAAGAGGATATGAAGTATGAATTATGAGGCTATAGATGTAAAATTATGGTTCTGTATAAGAGATATGATCCCATTAAAGTGTTAAAATGGGAACATGAACGAACCATTATGAACCTATGATGGATTTTTGAGAAAAGTCACCTAGATACATACGAATTTTCGAGGACGAAAATTTTTAAGGAGGGTAGATTGTAATACCTAGATTTTTCATGTCACTAATTTCTTCTTAAGAAATTAGATTCTATGCCATGAAGGTATTTATGAAAAAGTTCAAGTAAGAGCTTTTGTTTGATTATGTGAATTCTTTTGGGTCAGTAAGACTCAAAATAGGTTTTAAGGTTAGAAAACGCTCTTTCAAGTCGGAAAGGACGAAAAAAGGACGTAATTTCAAAAAAGTCAAAGTTTGACCAAGAGTGGTCAACGGATTGACTTGGCAGTATTATATGATGCAGTACGAGAAAATACTGTAAAATATGTCAGTATGGGCGAGATAGCTCAAATAGGCTTTAAAACCACCCTAGTAAATCAAGCACACCTAGTTAAGGTCAAGGGCAAAAGGACGTGAAAATATGGAAAACTTGGTCACCAAGTAACCCATTGGGGCCGGTCACATGCAGGGGCAAAAATGTCAAAATTTTCACTTTTGAGGCAAAAGTGCAAATTTTGGAAAATTGATGATGTAAGCACATGATGTCATCAAGATGATGTCATCATGATGAGATAAGCTTGGCTTGTTCACCAAGAAAGCAACCGGCCACCTAGGGGGCATTTTTGTAAGAATTTTGCCTTTTGGGGCAAAAGTGTAATTTTTAGAAATTAGTGATGTAAGCATGATGTAAGCACATGATGTCATCAAGATGATGTCATCATGATGAGGTAAGCAAAACTTGGGCTCCAAGGCAGCCAATGACCGGCCAACACCTAGAGCTAGAGGGCATAAATGCAAGAATTTAAACTTTTGGGGCCAAAGTGTAAATTTTGAAAATTGGGTGATGTAAGCATGTGATGTCACCAAGATGAGGTCATCTTGCCTTGCTCTCCAAGTGACAGCCGGCCATCTTGACACCTAGCATGCCAATTGCATGATTTTCTCAAAGTTTAGGGGCTAAAATGCAATTTTTGGAAAGTTTGCATTTGCCTATAAATAGGGGTGGCATTTAATCATTTAAATCAGAAAATTTGGCCAAACTCTTGCCATTTTTCTGCAGAAAAATCCGAGAGAGAGAGGAGGAGAGAAACCAAGAGAGAACCAAGAGAAAAAGTTGGAAAAAGCCAAGGGAGGCTAGTTAGTGTGCATGTTCGGTTTCAAGCTAGAAACCAAGGGCAAATCTGGAAATTTTGGACCCAATTTCTGGGCAGTGGCCGTGCAGGGGTGAGGAAGAAAGGGGTGAAAAATTTTGGTGCCATTTGGAGAGCTAGAGCAGAGTGTTTGGAGAGCCAAAAGGGAGGGAGATTTCGGTTTGCATACCCTAACCCATCCCTAGGGTTAGCTAAGGGGAAATCCGGACTTGTTGGCAGCCAAAAGGGAGGAGTAAGGAAGTTTGGAATCCAAGCTAGTAAACCAACTTCCAAACCCTAGAGGTAAACCCTAAAACCATAAGATTTTGGTTTGAGATTTAATGTGGAAATTTAAGTGTATTTCCAAGTCCAATATGTAAGAGCATAAGCTCAAAGTTTTATGGTTAATGCCCTAGACTAGGTGTGGTGCTTGATTAGGGTGTTGCTTAAGGGTGGTTGCTTATGGTTTTGTTTATGCTTGTGTGCATTATATTTGTGCTTGTTTGCATGCTAGGATTGCATGGCTTTATGGTTGGTATGTTCCCTATTAGTGTGCAGCCGGTTGTGGCTTGTGTGCATGGTTATTAGAGCTAGCCATGGTTCGGCTCGAATGTATGTATGAGATGTGATGCAACTCTAGTTCATGCAACCCTAGGTTTGTGTAGATTTGGTTTGGGTTGCATGGCTGCGTTAGAATCACGTGTTGATTCATGTGGGACGTTAGTTAACGCTGCATGTTGGTTACTTAGGCTCCCGCGTGATCGGTTGAGTTAGTTCCGCGAAGTAGGACGCGTAAAACCGAGTAAGCACAAAAACTGGCAGATTCGGATCAAATCTGCCCAGTTTTTGGAAAAGTGAAATATAAGGCCTTTAGAGGCCGAATTGGGAAAAAACGTAAAACATAAAAGTTGTTCGGAAGAGGTTTTCCTAGGGGGCAACGTGAACCGTTTCCCAAAATGAGACCCCAATGGCCTCCGTTTACCCCAAAACCCGTGGCTGATCCCCAGACCCAGTTTTCACTCAGTTTTTCGGGGTCAGCCAGTTTCAAACAAAAACTGGGACGAATCTAGGCCGAATTGGAATTTTTGTAAAACACGAAAGTTTTAGCATTTTTCGAGAGCTACAACTCTTGTGAAGAAAACTTTTTCATATTACGAACTGATTTTTAAACTGGGATTGTTTTTCAAAGGGTGCGCAGGGAATCCGAAAATTCCTGCACCACTAGCTTTACAAATGTTTCTAGAAAACTGTTTTTCTACTACAAACTATTGTTTTGATTATGGAAAACTGTTCCAAGGGCAGTTTTCAACCTCAAATGATTTTATAAAGCACTAATCCAAGAGTTTGGATTTTTACGATTTAAGTAAAGGATTTTTAAAAGTTAAGAAAGAAGTTTTGGGATTAATTTCCCTAAATTTTCCAAGTAAGGAAAATGAATTTTTCAAGCTAGAGTATAGCAAGCGATTAGTTTACGAAAGGTAACCGGGAGTTATACCCGAGTTACTGGATCAAGCCCAAGGCCCAAAGGTTGACCCAACGAGGGTTGACCATAGTTGACCGAAATTGACCATTGTTAACCATAGTTAACTTTGGTTGACTAACAAGTGGATTTTAGTTGATCTTAAGGGTTACTCAATATAACCCTAAAGGATACCCGTTTGAGCTAAGATATTGGGTTAGGAAAGTAACCCAATGATTTGTGGATTAAGGATGAAGCCCAGGGTTGGAAGATGATCTAACCCTAATGGTATGTTATTGTTATGGGCTTAGTACACAAGGTTATCCAATGTAACCGAGTAAGACGTTATGCACAAGGGACATACAACCAAGACCATGTAAGGTAAGCATGTTGGTTAGGTCACCAACATTTCACGAGTTTAAGTTAGACAATGTCTTTTATCGAGCAGGATAGAACCTGCAGCTGTACCGGAAAAGGAACAGCATTAGTTGGGACAATAAATCAAGAGCGTAGGACGGAAGGTAAGTACAACTCCGCCTACAGCATGAACACATGTTTGTTTGCATATGATGTTTTTAAGAAATCATGAATAGCATTTCATGATTTATGATGTTATGAAGTAGTACGTTATGACATGATGATATGTTAAGTATGTCCATGTTTCATGTTAAGATGTAGTATGTTATGAAGTATGTTATGTTATGTATGATGTTACGTTAAGATGCAGTATGTCCATGTTTCATGTTAAGTTATGAGATAGTATGTTATGATAAAGTATGTTATGTTTTATGTTCGATATCTTGGCATCATAAAGCATGCTCACTAATAATGAATCATATGGTAAGAATAAGTTCTTAAGATACGAGATAAGTTAAGTAAAGATTGTTGTGTTGTACTGGCTTGCCTTTGTGGTGGGTTCAAATGGTATATTCCATGGTTTGACTTGGATTGGATTGGCTGCCTTCACTACTCCATGTTAAACGTCTTGTTTCATGGTTTGAGTTGGATTGGACGGACCGCCTTCAACCACTCCATGGTTATGTACCACAGTACATGCGCACATGTTATAGAGTAAGATAATAAGGAACCATAATTGATTAATAAGAAATCATAACCTGTTCATGCATTTTGTGTTTCAGTTGCATGCGGATTGCATATTGTGCTTACTGGGCTTTTAGCTCATTACTTACGTTCATGCTGTAGGTAAGCAACCTGCCAGCAAACTCTGATGCAATACTGTGGAGGGCTGGTTCTGCGGACTGTGAAATGTGGGATGGACACTGCCACGGCTTTTAAACAAAAAAAAAAATATATATATATATATATATAAAATATGTTGTAAAGAAAAAGGATTTTCATATTTTCATGACATTTTAAGTATGAAGGACGAGGTTTATGTATGTAAGGCAAGCAAGTTGCCTCTTGTGGTACCAATCCACATTAGTTCGGATTTGGTCTACAACATGATTATGATGGCCTTCAAGGAAGGTTTGAAAGTTTGGTACTCGAGTAAGTACCTATCAGTAAGTATGAGTTTGAGGATGAAGTTCAAGTTGAAAGTTTTAAAATAAAGTTTAAAAGAAAAAGAAAAATTTTTCCCAAATTTTCCGCAAGTTTAAGTTAAGTATGTAAGTAAGGTGACGACCCGGCGTGGGAAGTCGGGGCGTGACAGGTTTGGTATCAGAGCGAAGGTTTTCTTGCCATCCAATTTCACAGTTTTGCCGCCGGAGCCACAGTTTTGTAAGTTGTTTTCTTACTCTGTCTTATGTGTAGTCATAAGATTAGTACAAAGACATGTACCTGGTGTTAAACCCAGATTAGATTTTCAGGATCGAAAAGGGCAGTGAAGCTTCGTTAGCATTTCAAGGAATAGAGGAGGAGCTCCGACTCCGCACCCTCGACAGGACCCAAGAAGTGGTTTCACATAATGGGGATTCTTCTCCGGTTATGTGCTGCAAGGACATATTTCTAGGCTATGTTACGTTGCCAGCCAACGACAAGACGAGGAGGCTCGAGTATGGGGCCTTAGCATGGAGACTTAAGAGGAGGCTCCTAAATGTTATTTTTATAACACTCAGGACCGCCTATGTTCGGTAGTGTCACGATTCCATGATATACCAGGATGCGTATACGAGACGATATCTCAACTATGTTGCAGCTTGGCGCAAATAACTCTATGGGTTATTACGGCTAGTGGATCAGAGTTGCGCAGCAAAAGCATGGTGGATACGCTACGTTTACGACATGATATGAAGAGATTGCTAGAAATCTTTAGTATGATAAGTTAGACAAGTTACGATATGATAAGTTAAGTTATGAAAGTAAGAATGGACGTTAGAATTAGAAACGAGAAATTGGTTTGTCGCAGATACGACCGAACCAAATTTTTCGTAAGAGCCTAATCTTGTAGCTATAGTGTCTAAGTTGCAAAGATACTTGCTAGATTATCAACAAGAGATAGGATCGATGCTATAAAAGCTAAAGTTTCATATTTATGGAAATTATGCCCTAGTAAGGGAAATTATGTGATATTGGGAAGTTTAGACATTCCTAAGAATTATGATTATGAAAGACAAGTTTGAAGAAAAGAGAAAAGCTTCTACTATCCAAGAAGTAGTTGGACATTTTAAGTGTACCTTTCAATGCATCACTCGAACGATATTATGCTTTTCCAAGATTGGCTTTAAAAGAATTCAAAGAAAATATTTTTATAAAAGATCTTATGTTTAATAGAACCCCCTCATTTTATGTAAGACGGCCAAATCCTTGAGGAAGAAATTCCAAGATGGGGGTTGTCATTAAAAGTAAAGGTTCCAAGTTAGGAGCCATATGCCAAATCCTTGAGGAAGTAAATTCCAAGATGGGGGCCATGGGCCGAATCCTTGAGGGATGAGTTTCGAGAAAGGGACGAATTCCAAGATAGGGGCCATTATGATAAGCAAAGGGTTCTAATAGCATAGGATCAAGTTTCAAGAAAGAAACTACGTTCAAGAACGAGTTTTGAGTACAGAATACGATATGTTTTCCAAGTAAGAAAGAAATATGTATTTTCCAAGCATGGAAAAAAAAAAAATTTATGATAAGCTTTTCAAGTATGAAAAAGTTACATGAAATATGTTTTCAAAATATGACAAGTTATATATGATATACTTGCTCAACTTTTTACGTAAATGATTCTTGTGATGCAATAGGAAAGGAAAGTATGTAAGTATGTAAGTATGCAGTATGATCAGTATGACAAGTAAGAAAGGAAAGTATGTATGTTAACATGAAGTATGTATGATAAGTATGCAAGTATGATGATAAGTATGTAAGTATGATGATAAGATAAGAAAGTATGATGAAAGTAAGCATGAAAGTACGAAAGTAAGAGGATATGAAGTATGAATTATGAGGCTATAGATGTAAAATTATGGTTCTGTATAAGAGATATGATCCCATTAAAGTGTTAAAATGGGAACATGAACGAACCATTATGAACCTATGATGGATTTTTGAGAAAAGTCACCTAGATACATACGAATTTTCGAGGACGAAAATTTTTAAGGAGGGTAGATTGTAATACCTAGATTTTTCATGTCACTAATTTCTTCTTAAGAAATTAGATTCTATGCCATGAAGGTATTTATGAAAAAGTTCAAGTAAGAGCTTTTGTTTGATTATGTGAATTCTTTTGGGTCAGTAAGACTCAAAATAGGTTTTAAGGTTAGAAAACGCTCTTTCAAGTCGGAAAGGACGAAAAAAGGACGTAATTTCAAAAAAGTCAAAGTTTGACCAAGAGTGGTCAACGGATTGACTTGGCAGTATTATATGATGCAGTACGAGAAAATACTGTAAAATATGTCAGTATGGGCGAGATAGCTCAAATAGGCTTTAAAACCACCCTAGTAAATCAAGCACACCTAGTTAAGGTCAAGGGCAAAAGGACGTGAAAATATGGAAAACTTGGTCACCAAGTAACCCATTGGGGCCGGTCACATGCAGGGGCAAAAATGTCAAAATTTTCACTTTTGAGGCAAAAGTGCAAATTTTGGAAAATTGATGATGTAAGCACATGATGTCATCAAGATGATGTCATCATGATGAGATAAGCTTGGCTTGTTCACCAAGAAAGCAACCGGCCACCTAGGGGGCATTTTTGTAAGAATTTTGCCTTTTGGGGCAAAAGTGTAATTTTTAGAAATTAGTGATGTAAGCATGATGTAAGCACATGATGTCATCAAGATGATGTCATCATGATGAGGTAAGCAAAACTTGGGCTCCAAGGCAGCCAATGACCGGCCAACACCTAGAGCTAGAGGGCATAAATGCAAGAATTTAAACTTTTGGGGCCAAAGTGTAAATTTTGAAAATTAGGTGATGTAAGCATGTGATGTCACCAAGATGAGGTCATCTTGCCTTGCTCTCCAAGTGACAGCCGGCCATCTTGACACCTAGCATGCCAATTGCATGATTTTCTCAAAGTTTAGGGGCTAAAATGCAATTTTTGGAAAGTTTGCATTTGCCTATAAATAGGGGTGGCATTTAATCATTTAAATCAGAAAATTTGGCCAAACTCTTGCCATTTTTCTGCAGAAAAATCCGAGAGAGAGAGGAGGAGAGAAACCAAGAGAGAACCAAGAGAAAAAGTTGGAAAAAGCCAAGGGAGGCTAGTTAGTGTGCATGTTCGGTTTCAAGCTAGAAACCAAGGGCAAATCTGGAAATTTTGGACCCAATTTCTGGGCAGTGGCCGTGCAGGGGTGAGGAAGAAAGGGGTGAAAAATTTTGGTGCCATTTGGAGAGCTAGAGCAGAGTGTTTGGAGAGCCAAAAGGGAGGGAGATTTCGGTTTGCATACCCTAACCCATCCCTAGGGTTAGCTAAGGGGAAATCCGGACTTGTTGGCAGCCAAAAGGGAGGAGTAAGGAAGTTTGGAATCCAAGCTAGTAAACCAACTTCCAAACCCTAGAGGTAAACCCTAAAACCATAAGATTTTGGTTTGAGATTTAATGTGGAAATTTAAGTGTATTTCCAAGTCCAATATGTAAGAGCATAAGCTCAAAGTTTTATGGTTAATGCCCTAGACTAGGTGTGGTGCTTGATTAGGGTGTTGCTTAAGGGTGGTTGCTTATGGTTTTGTTTATGCTTGTGTGCATTATATTTGTGCTTGTTTGCATGCTAGGATTGCATGGCTTTATGGTTGGTATGTTCCCTATTAGTGTGCAGCCGGTTGTGGCTTGTGTGCATGGTTATTAGAGCTAGCCATGGTTCGGCTCGAATGTATGTATGAGATGTGATGCAACTCTAGTTCATGCAACCCTAGGTTTGTGTAGATTTGGTTTGGGTTGCATGGCTGCGTTAGAATCACGTGTTGATTCATGTGGGACGTTAGTTAATGCTGCATGTTGGTTACTTAGGCTCCCGCGTGATCGGTTGAGTTAGTTCCGCGAAGTAGGACGCGTAAAACCGAGTAAGCACAAAAACTGGCAGATTCGGATCAAATCTGCCCAGTTTTTGGAAAAGTGAAATATAAGGCCTTTAGAGGCCGAATTGGGAAAAAACGTAAAACATAAAAGTTGTTCGGAAGAGGTTTTCCTAGGGGGCAACGTGAACCGTTTCCCAAAATGAGACCCCAATGGCCTCCGTTTACCCCAAAACCCGTGGCTGATCCCCAGACCCAGTTTTCACTCAGTTTTTCGGGGTCAGCCAGTTTCAAACAAAAACTGGGACGAATCTAGGCCGAATTGGAATTTTTGTAAAACACGAAAGTTTTAGCATTTTTCGAGAGCTACAACTCTTGTGAAGAAAACTTTTTCATATTACGAACTGATTTTTAAACTGGGATTGTTTTTCAAAGGGTGCGCAGGGAATCCGAAAATTCCTGCACCACTAGCTTTACAAATGTTTCTAGAAAACTGTTTTTCTACTACAAACTATTGTTTTGATTATGGAAAACTGTTCCAAGGGCAGTTTTCAACCTCAAATGATTTTATAAAGCACTAATCCAAGAGTTTGGATTTTTACGATTTAAGTAAAGGATTTTTAAAAGTTAAGAAAGAAGTTTTGGGATTAATTTCCCTAAATTTTCCAAGTAAGGAAAATGAATTTTTCAAGCTAGAGTATAGCAAGCGATTAGTTTACGAAAGGTAACCGGGAGTTATACCCGAGTTACTGGATCAAGCCCAAGGCCCAAAGGTTGACCCAACGAGGGTTGACCATAGTTGACCGAAATTGACCATTGTTAACCATAGTTAACTTTGGTTGACTAACAAGTGGATTTTAGTTGATCTTAAGGGTTACTCAATATAACCCTAAAGGATACCCGTTTGAGCTAAGATATTGGGTTAGGAAAGTAACCCAATGATTTGTGGATTAAGGATGAAGCCCAGGGTTGGAAGATGATCTAACCCTAATGGTATGTTATTGTTATGGGCTTAGTACACAAGGTTATCCAATGTAACCGAGTAAGACGTTATGCACAAGGGACATACAACCAAGACCATGTAAGGTAAGCATGTTGGTTAGGTCACCAACATTTCACGAGTTTAAGTTAGACAATGTCTTTTATCGAGCAGGATAGAACCTGCAGCTGTACCGGAAAAGGAACAGCATTAGTTGGGACAATAAATCAAGAGCGTAGGACGGAAGGTAAGTACAACTCCGCCTACAGCATGAACACATGTTTGTTTGCATATGATGTTTTTAAGAAATCATGAATAGCATTTCATGATTTATGATGTTATGAAGTAGTACGTTATGACATGATGATATGTTAAGTATGTCCATGTTTCATGTTAAGATGTAGTATGTTATGAAGTATGTTATGTTATGTATGATGTTACGTTAAGATGCAGTATGTCCATGTTTCATGTTAAGTTATGAGATAGTATGTTATGATAAAGTATGTTATGTTTTATGTTCGATATCTTGGCATCATAAAGCATGCTCACTAATAATGAATCATATGGTAAGAATAAGTTCTTAAGATACGAGATAAGTTAAGTAAAGATTGTTGTGTTGTACTGGCTTGCCTTTGTGGTGGGTTCAAATGGTATATTCCATGGTTTGACTTGGATTGGATTGGCTGCCTTCACTACTCCATGTTAAACGTCTTGTTTCATGGTTTGAGTTGGATTGGACGGACCGCCTTCAACCACTCCATGGTTATGTACCACAGTACATGCGCACATGTTATAGAGTAAGATAATAAGGAACCATAATTGATTAATAAGAAATCATAACCTGTTCATGCATTTTGTGTTTCAGTTGCATGCGGATTGCATATTGTGCTTACTGGGCTTTTAGCTCATTACTTACGTTCATGCTGTAGGTAAGCAACCTGCCAGCAAACTCTGATGCAATACTGTGGAGGGCTGGTTCTGCGGACTGTGAAATGTGGGATGGACACTGCCACGGCTTTTAAACAAAAAAAAAAAATATATATATATATATATAAAATATGTTGTAAAGAAAAAGGATTTTCATATTTTCATGACATTTTAAGTATGAAGGACGAGGTTTATGTATGTAAGGCAAGCAAGTTGCCTCTTGTGGTACCAATCCACATTAGTTCGGATTTGGTCTACAACATGATTATGATGGCCTTCAAGGAAGGTTTGAAAGTTTGGTACTCGAGTAAGTACCTATCAGTAAGTATGAGTTTGAGGATGAAGTTCAAGTTGAAAGTTTTAAAATAAAGTTTAAAAGAAAAAGAAAAATTTTTCCCAAATTTTCCGCAAGTTTAAGTTAAGTATGTAAGTAAGGTGACGACCCGGCGTGGGAAGTCGGGGCGTGACAGGTTTGGTATCAGAGCGAAGGTTTTCTTGCCATCCAATTTCACAGTTTTGCCGCCGGAGCCACAGTTTTGTAAGTTGTTTTCTTACTCTGTCTTATGTGTAGTCATAAGATTAGTACAAAGACATGTACCTGGTGTTAAACCCAGATTAGATTTTCAGGATCGAAAAGGGCAGTGAAGCTTCGTTAGCATTTCAAGGAATAGAGGAGGAGCTCCGACTCCGCACCCTCGACAGGACCCAAGAAGTGGTTTCACATAATGGGGATTCTTCTCCGGTTATGTGCTGCAAGGACATATTTCTAGGCTATGTTACGTTGCCAGCCAACGACAAGACGAGGAGGCTCGAGTATGGGGCCTTAGCATGGAGACTTAAGAGGAGGCTCCTAAATGTTATTTTTATAACACTCAGGACCGCCTATGTTCGGTAGTGTCACGATTCCATGATATACCAGGATGCGTATACGAGACGATATCTCAACTATGTTGCAGCTTGGCGCAAATAACTCTATGGGTTATTACGGCTAGTGGATCAGAGTTGCGCAGCAAAAGCATGGTGGATACGCTACGTTTACGACATGATATGAAGAGATTGCTAGAAATCTTTAGTATGATAAGTTAGACAAGTTACGATATGATAAGTTAAGTTATGAAAGTAAGAATGGACGTTAGAATTAGAAACGAGAAATTGGTTTGTCGCAGATACGACCGAACCAAATTTTTCGTAAGAGCCTAATCTTGTAGCTATAGTGTCTAAGTTGCAAAGATACTTGCTAGATTATCAACAAGAGATAGGATCGATGCTATAAAAGCTAAAGTTTCATATTTATGGAAATTATGCCCTAGTAAGGGAAATTATGTGATATTGGGAAGTTTAGACATTCCTAAGAATTATGATTATGAAAGACAAGTTTGAAGAAAAGAGAAAAGCTTCTACTATCCAAGAAGTAGTTGGACATTTTAAGTGTACCTTTCAATGCATCACTCGAACGATATTATGCTTTTCCAAGATTGGCTTTAAAAGAATTCAAAGAAAATATTTTTATAAAAGATCTTATGTTTAATAGAACCCCCTCATTTTATGTAAGACGGCCAAATCCTTGAGGAAGAAATTCCAAGATGGGGGTTGTCATTAAAAGTAAAGGTTCCAAGTTAGGAGCCATATGCCAAATCCTTGAGGAAGTAAATTCCAAGATGGGGGCCATGGGCCGAATCCTTGAGGGATGAGTTTCGAGAAAGGGACGAATTCCAAGATAGGGGCCATTATGATAAGCAAAGGGTTCTAATAGCATAGGATCAAGTTTCAAGAAAGAAACTACGTTCAAGAACGAGTTTTGAGTACAGAATACGATATGTTTTCCAAGTAAGAAAGAAATATGTATTTTCCAAGCATGGAAAAAAAAAAAAATTTATGATAAGCTTTTCAAGTATGAAAAAGTTACATGAAATATGTTTTCAAAATATGACAAGTTATATATGATATACTTGCTCAACTTTTTACGTAAATGATTCTTGTGATGCAATAGGAAAGGAAAGTATGTAAGTATGTAAGTATGCAGTATGATCAGTATGACAAGTAAGAAAGGAAAGTATGTATGTTAACATGAAGTATGTATGATAAGTATGCAAGTATGATGATAAGTATGTAAGTATGATGATAAGATAAGAAAGTATGATGAAAGTAAGCATGAAAGTACGAAAGTAAGAGGATATGAAGTATGAATTATGAGGCTATAGATGTAAAATTATGGTTCTGTATAAGAGATATGATCCCATTAAAGTGTTAAAATGGGAACATGAACGAACCATTATGAACCTATGATGGATTTTTGAGAAAAGTCACCTAGATACATACGAATTTTCGAGGACGAAAATTTTTAAGGAGGGTAGATTGTAATACCTAGATTTTTCATGTCACTAATTTCTTCTTAAGAAATTAGATTCTATGCCATGAAGGTATTTATGAAAAAGTTCAAGTAAGAGCTTTTGTTTGATTATGTGAATTCTTTTGGGTCAGTAAGACTCAAAATAGGTTTTAAGGTTAGAAAACGCTCTTTCAAGTCGGAAAGGACGAAAAAAGGACGTAATTTCAAAAAAGTCAAAGTTTGACCAAGAGTGGTCAACGGATTGACTTGGCAGTATTATATGATGCAGTACGAGAAAATACTGTAAAATATGTCAGTATGGGCGAGATAGCTCAAATAGGCTTTAAAACCACCCTAGTAAATCAAGCACACCTAGTTAAGGTCAAGGGCAAAAGGACGTGAAAATATGGAAAACTTGGTCACCAAGTAACCCATTGGGGCCGGTCACATGCAGGGGCAAAAATGTCAAAATTTTCACTTTTGAGGCAAAAGTGCAAATTTTGGAAAATTGATGATGTAAGCACATGATGTCATCAAGATGATGTCATCATGATGAGATAAGCTTGGCTTGTTCACCAAGAAAGCAACCGGCCACCTAGGGGGCATTTTTGTAAGAATTTTGCCTTTTGGGGCAAAAGTGTAATTTTTAGAAATTAGTGATGTAAGCATGATGTAAGCACATGATGTCATCAAGATGATGTCATCATGATGAGGTAAGCAAAACTTGGGCTCCAAGGCAGCCAATGACCGGCCAACACCTAGAGCTAGAGGGCATAAATGCAAGAATTTAAACTTTTGGGGCCAAAGTGTAAATTTTGAAAATTGGGTGATGTAAGCATGTGATGTCACCAAGATGAGGTCATCTTGCCTTGCTCTCCAAGTGACAGCCGGCCATCTTGACACCTAGCATGCCAATTGCATGATTTTCTCAAAGTTTAGGGGCTAAAATGCAATTTTTGGAAAGTTTGCATTTGCCTATAAATAGGGGTGGCATTTAATCATTTAAATCAGAAAATTTGGCCAAACTCTTGCCATTTTTCTGCAGAAAAATCCGAGAGAGAGAGGAGGAGAGAAACCAAGAGAGAACCAAGAGGAAAAGTTGGAAAAAGCCAAGGGAGGCTAGTTAGTGTGCATGTTCGGTTTCAAGCTAGAAACCAAGGGCAAATCTGGAAATTTTGGACCCAATTTCTGGGCAGTGGCCGTGCAGGGGTGAGGAAGAAAGGGGTGAAAAATTTTGGTGCCATTTGGAGAGCTAGAGCAGAGTGTTTGGAGAGCCAAAAGGGAGGGAGATTTCGGTTTGCATACCCTAACCCATCCCTAGGGTTAGCTAAGGGGAAATCCGGACTTGTTGGCAGCCAAAAGGGAGGAGTAAGGAAGTTTGGAATCCAAGCTAGTAAACCAACTTCCAAACCCTAGAGGTAAACCCTAAAACCATAAGATTTTGGTTTGAGATTTAATGTGGAAATTTAAGTGTATTTCCAAGTCCAATATGTAAGAGCATAAGCTCAAAGTTTTATGGTTAATGCCCTAGACTAGGTGTGGTGCTTGATTAGGGTGTTGCTTAAGGGTGGTTGCTTATGGTTTTGTTTATGCTTGTGTGCATTATATTTGTGCTTGTTTGCATGCTAGGATTGCATGGCTTTATGGTTGGTATGTTCCCTATTAGTGTGCAGCCGGTTGTGGCTTGTGTGCATGGTTATTAGAGCTAGCCATGGTTCGGCTCGAATGTATGTATGAGATGTGATGCAACTCTAGTTCATGCAACCCTAGGTTTGTGTAGATTTGGTTTGGGTTGCATGGCTGCGTTAGAATCACGTGTTGATTCATGTGGGACGTTAGTTAACGCTGCATGTTGGTTACTTAGGCTCCCGCGTGATCGGTTGAGTTAGTTCCGCGAAGTAGGACGCGTAAAACCGAGTAAGCACAAAAACTGGCAGATTCGGATCAAATCTGCCCAGTTTTTGGAAAAGTGAAATATAAGGCCTTTAGAGGCCGAATTGGGAAAAAACGTAAAACATAAAAGTTGTTCGGAAGAGGTTTTCCTAGGGGGCAACGTGAACCGTTTCCCAAAATGAGACCCCAATGGCCTCCGTTTACCCCAAAACCCGTGGCTGATCCCCAGACCCAGTTTTCACTCAGTTTTTCGGGGTCAGCCAGTTTCAAACAAAAACTGGGACGAATCTAGGCCGAATTGGAATTTTTGTAAAACACGAAAGTTTTAGCATTTTTCGAGAGCTACAACTCTTGTGAAGAAAACTTTTTCATATTACGAACTGATTTTTAAACTGGGATTGTTTTTCAAAGGGTGCGCAGGGAATCCGAAAATTCCTGCACCACTAGCTTTACAAATGTTTCTAGAAAACTGTTTTTCTACTACAAACTATTGTTTTGATTATGGAAAACTGTTCCAAGGGCAGTTTTCAACCTCAAATGATTTTATAAAGCACTAATCCAAGAGTTTGGATTTTTACGATTTAAGTAAAGGATTTTTAAAAGTTAAGAAAGAAGTTTTGGGATTAATTTCCCTAAATTTTCCAAGTAAGGAAAATGAATTTTTCAAGCTAGAGTATAGCAAGCGATTAGTTTACGAAAGGTAACCGGGAGTTATACCCGAGTTACTGGATCAAGCCCAAGGC
Organism: Ficus carica; assembly: GCA_009761775.1. Classification (NCBI taxonomy): domain Eukaryota; kingdom Viridiplantae; phylum Streptophyta; class Magnoliopsida; order Rosales; family Moraceae; genus Ficus; species Ficus carica. The sequence goes on from CM019740.1 coordinate 24,808,755, forward strand.
CCAAAGGTTGACCCAACGAGGGTTGACCATAGTTGACCGAAATTGACCATTGTTAACCATAGTTAACTTTGGTTGACTAACAAGTGGATTTTAGTTGATCTTAAGGGTTACTCAATATAACCCTAAAGGATACCCGTTTGAGCTAAGATATTGGGTTAGGAAAGTAACCCAATGATTTGTGGATTAAGGATGAAGCCCAGGGTTGGAAGATGATCTAACCCTAATGGTATGTTATTGTTATGGGCTTAGTACACAAGGTTATCCAATGTAACCGAGTAAGACGTTATGCACAAGGGACATACAACCAAGACCATGTAAGGTAAGCATGTTGGTTAGGTCACCAACATTTCACGAGTTTAAGTTAGACAATGTCTTTTATCGAGCAGGATAGAACCTGCAGCTGTACCGGAAAAGGAACAGCATTAGTTGGGACAATAAATCAAGAGCGTAGGACGGAAGGTAAGTACAACTCCGCCTACAGCATGAACACATGTTTGTTTGCATATGATGTTTTTAAGAAATCATGAATAGCATTTCATGATTTATGATGTTATGAAGTAGTACGTTATGACATGATGATATGTTAAGTATGTCCATGTTTCATGTTAAGATGTAGTATGTTATGAAGTATGTTATGTTATGTATGATGTTACGTTAAGATGCAGTATGTCCATGTTTCATGTTAAGTTATGAGATAGTATGTTATGATAAAGTATGTTATGTTTTATGTTCGATATCTTGGCATCATAAAGCATGCTCACTAATAATGAATCATATGGTAAGAATAAGTTCTTAAGATACGAGATAAGTTAAGTAAAGATTGTTGTGTTGTACTGGCTTGCCTTTGTGGTGGGTTCAAATGGTATATTCCATGGTTTGACTTGGATTGGATTGGCTGCCTTCACTACTCCATGTTAAACGTCTTGTTTCATGGTTTGAGTTGGATTGGACGGACCGCCTTCAACCACTCCATGGTTATGTACCACAGTACATGCGCACATGTTATAGAGTAAGATAATAAGGAACCATAATTGATTAATAAGAAATCATAACCTGTTCATGCATTTTGTGTTTCAGTTGCATGCGGATTGCATATTGTGCTTACTGGGCTTTTAGCTCATTACTTACGTTCATGCTGTAGGTAAGCAACCTGCCAGCAAACTCTGATGCAATACTGTGGAGGGCTGGTTCTGCGGACTGTGAAATGTGGGATGGACACTGCCACGGCTTTTAAACAAAAAAAAAAATATATATATATATATATATAAAATATGTTGTAAAGAAAAAGGATTTTCATATTTTCATGACATTTTAAGTATGAAGGACGAGGTTTATGTATGTAAGGCAAGCAAGTTGCCTCTTGTGGTACCAATCCACATTAGTTCGGATTTGGTCTACAACATGATTATGATGGCCTTCAAGGAAGGTTTGAAAGTTTGGTACTCGAGTAAGTACCTATCAGTAAGTATGAGTTTGAGGATGAAGTTCAAGTTGAAAGTTTTAAAATAAAGTTTAAAAGAAAAAGAAAAATTTTTCCCAAATTTTCCGCAAGTTTAAGTTAAGTATGTAAGTAAGGTGACGACCCGGCGTGGGAAGTCGGGGCGTGACAGGTTTGGTATCAGAGCGAAGGTTTTCTTGCCATCCAATTTCACAGTTTTGCCGCCGGAGCCACAGTTTTGTAAGTTGTTTTCTTACTCTGTCTTATGTGTAGTCATAAGATTAGTACAAAGACATGTACCTGGTGTTAAACCCAGATTAGATTTTCAGGATCGAAAAGGGCAGTGAAGCTTCGTTAGCATTTCAAGGAATAGAGGAGGAGCTCCGACTCCGCACCCTCGACAGGACCCAAGAAGTGGTTTCACATAATGGGGATTCTTCTCCGGTTATGTGCTGCAAGGACATATTTCTAGGCTATGTTACGTTGCCAGCCAACGACAAGACGAGGAGGCTCGAGTATGGGGCCTTAGCATGGAGACTTAAGAGGAGGCTCCTAAATGTTATTTTTATAACACTCAGGACCGCCTATGTTCGGTAGTGTCACGATTCCATGATATACCAGGATGCGTATACGAGACGATATCTCAACTATGTTGCAGCTTGGCGCAAATAACTCTATGGGTTATTACGGCTAGTGGATCAGAGTTGCGCAGCAAAAGCATGGTGGATACGCTACGTTTACGACATGATATGAAGAGATTGCTAGAAATCTTTAGTATGATAAGTTAGACAAGTTACGATATGATAAGTTAAGTTATGAAAGTAAGAATGGACGTTAGAATTAGAAACGAGAAATTGGTTTGTCGCAGATACGACCGAACCAAATTTTTCGTAAGAGCCTAATCTTGTAGCTATAGTGTCTAAGTTGCAAAGATACTTGCTAGATTATCAACAAGAGATAGGATCGATGCTATAAAAGCTAAAGTTTCATATTTATGGAAATTATGCCCTAGTAAGGGAAATTATGTGATATTGGGAAGTTTAGACATTCCTAAGAATTATGATTATGAAAGACAAGTTTGAAGAAAAGAGAAAAGCTTCTACTATCCAAGAAGTAGTTGGACATTTTAAGTGTACCTTTCAATGCATCACTCGAACGATATTATGCTTTTCCAAGATTGGCTTTAAAAGAATTCAAAGAAAATATTTTTATAAAAGATCTTATGTTTAATAGAACCCCCTCATTTTATGTAAGACGGCCAAATCCTTGAGGAAGAAATTCCAAGATGGGGGTTGTCATTAAAAGTAAAGGTTCCAAGTTAGGAGCCATATGCCAAATCCTTGAGGAAGTAAATTCCAAGATGGGGGCCATGGGCCGAATCCTTGAGGGATGAGTTTCGAGAAAGGGACGAATTCCAAGATAGGGGCCATTATGATAAGCAAAGGGTTCTAATAGCATAGGATCAAGTTTCAAGAAAGAAACTACGTTCAAGAACGAGTTTTGAGTACAGAATACGATATGTTTTCCAAGTAAGAAAGAAATATGTATTTTCCAAGCATGGAAAAAAAAAAAAAATTTATGATAAGCTTTTCAAGTATGAAAAAGTTACATGAAATATGTTTTCAAAATATGACAAGTTATATATGATATACTTGCTCAACTTTTTACGTAAATGATTCTTGTGATGCAATAGGAAAGGAAAGTATGTAAGTATGTAAGTATGCAGTATGATCAGTATGACAAGTAAGAAAGGAAAGTATGTATGTTAACATGAAGTATGTATGATAAGTATGCAAGTATGATGATAAGTATGTAAGTATGATGATAAGATAAGAAAGTATGATGAAAGTAAGCATGAAAGTACGAAAGTAAGAGGATATGAAGTATGAATTATGAGGCTATAGATGTAAAATTATGGTTCTGTATAAGAGATATGATCCCATTAAAGTGTTAAAATGGGAACATGAACGAACCATTATGAACCTATGATGGATTTTTGAGAAAAGTCACCTAGATACATACGAATTTTCGAGGACGAAAATTTTTAAGGAGGGTAGATTGTAATACCTAGATTTTTCATGTCACTAATTTCTTCTTAAGAAATTAGATTCTATGCCATGAAGGTATTTATGAAAAAGTTCAAGTAAGAGCTTTTGTTTGATTATGTGAATTCTTTTGGGTCAGTAAGACTCAAAATAGGTTTTAAGGTTAGAAAACGCTCTTTCAAGTCGGAAAGGACGAAAAAAGGACGTAATTTCAAAAAAGTCAAAGTTTGACCAAGAGTGGTCAACGGATTGACTTGGCAGTATTATATGATGCAGTACGAGAAAATACTGTAAAATATGTCAGTATGGGCGAGATAGCTCAAATAGGCTTTAAAACCACCCTAGTAAATCAAGCACACCTAGTTAAGGTCAAGGGCAAAAGGACGTGAAAATATGGAAAACTTGGTCACCAAGTAACCCATTGGGGCCGGTCACATGCAGGGGCAAAAATGTCAAAATTTTCACTTTTGAGGCAAAAGTGCAAATTTTGGAAAATTGATGATGTAAGCACATGATGTCATCAAGATGATGTCATCATGATGAGATAAGCTTGGCTTGTTCACCAAGAAAGCAACCGGCCACCTAGGGGGCATTTTTGTAAGAATTTTGCCTTTTGGGGCAAAAGTGTAATTTTTAGAAATTAGTGATGTAAGCATGATGTAAGCACATGATGTCATCAAGATGATGTCATCATGATGAGGTAAGCAAAACTTGGGCTCCAAGGCAGCCAATGACCGGCCAACACCTAGAGCTAGAGGGCATAAATGCAAGAATTTAAACTTTTGGGGCCAAAGTGTAAATTTTGAAAATTGGGTGATGTAAGCATGTGATGTCACCAAGATGAGGTCATCTTGCCTTGCTCTCCAAGTGACAGCCGGCCATCTTGACACCTAGCATGCCAATTGCATGATTTTCTCAAAGTTTAGGGGCTAAAATGTAATTTTTGGAAAGTTTGCATTTGCCTATAAATAGGGGTGGCATTTAATCATTTAAATCAGAAAATTTGGCCAAACTCTTGCCATTTTTCTGCAGAAAAATCCGAGAGAGAGAGGAGGAGAGAAACCAAGAGAGAACCAAGAGGAAAAGTTGGAAAAAGCCAAGGGAGGCTAGTTAGTGTGCATGTTCGGTTTCAAGCTAGAAACCAAGGGCAAATCTGGAAATTTTGGACCCAATTTCTGGGCAGTGGCCGTGCAGGGGTGAGGAAGAAAGGGGTGAAAAATTTTGGTGCCATTTGGAGAGCTAGAGCAGAGTGTTTGGAGAGCCAAAAGGGAGGGAGATTTCGGTTTGCATACCCTAACCCATCCCTAGGGTTAGCTAAGGGGAAATCCGGACTTGTTGGCAGCCAAAAGGGAGGAGTAAGGAAGTTTGGAATCCAAGCTAGTAAACCAACTTCCAAACCCTAGAGGTAAACCCTAAAACCATAAGATTTTGGTTTGAGATTTAATGTGGAAATTTAAGTGTATTTCCAAGTCCAATATGTAAGAGCATAAGCTCAAAGTTTTATGGTTAATGCCCTAGACTAGGTGTGGTGCTTGATTAGGGTGTTGCTTAAGGGTGGTTGCTTATGGTTTTGTTTATGCTTGTGTGCATTATATTTGTGCTTGTTTGCATGCTAGGATTGCATGGCTTTATGGTTGGTATGTTCCCTATTAGTGTGCAGCCGGTTGTGGCTTGTGTGCATGGTTATTAGAGCTAGCCATGGTTCGGCTCGAATGTATGTATGAGATGTGATGCAACTCTAGTTCATGCAACCCTAGGTTTGTGTAGATTTGGTTTGGGTTGCATGGCTGCGTTAGAATCACGTGTTGATTCATGTGGGACGTTAGTTAACGCTGCATGTTGGTTACTTAGGCTCCCGCGTGATCGGTTGAGTTAGTTCCGCGAAGTAGGACGCGTAAAACCGAGTAAGCACAAAAACTGGCAGATTCGGATCAAATCTGCCCAGTTTTTGGAAAAGTGAAATATAAGGCCTTTAGAGGCCGAATTGGGAAAAAACGTAAAACATAAAAGTTGTTCGGAAGAGGTTTTCCTAGGGGGCAACGTGAACCGTTTCCCAAAATGAGACCCCAATGGCCTCCGTTTACCCCAAAACCCGTGGCTGATCCCCAGACCCAGTTTTCACTCAGTTTTTCGGGGTCAGCCAGTTTCAAACAAAAACTGGGACGAATCTAGGCCGAATTGGAATTTTTGTAAAACACGAAAGTTTTAGCATTTTTCGAGAGCTACAACTCTTGTGAAGAAAACTTTTTCATATTACGAACTGATTTTTAAACTGGGATTGTTTTTCAAAGGGTGCGCAGGGAATCCGAAAATTCCTGCACCACTAGCTTTACAAATGTTTCTAGAAAACTGTTTTTCTACTACAAACTATTGTTTTGATTATGGAAAACTGTTCCAAGGGCAGTTTTCAACCTCAAATGATTTTATAAAGCACTAATCCAAGAGTTTGGATTTTTACGATTTAAGTAAAGGATTTTTAAAAGTTAAGAAAGAAGTTTTGGGATTAATTTCCCTAAATTTTCCAAGTAAGGAAAATGAATTTTTCAAGCTAGAGTATAGCAAGCGATTAGTTTACGAAAGGTAACCGGGAGTTATACCCGAGTTACTGGATCAAGCCCAAGGCCCAAAGGTTGACCCAACGAGGGTTGACCATAGTTGACCGAAATTGACCATTGTTAACCATAGTTAACTTTGGTTGACTAACAAGTGGATTTTAGTTGATCTTAAGGGTTACTCAATATAACCCTAAAGGATACCCGTTTGAGCTAAGATATTGGGTTAGGAAAGTAACCCAATGATTTGTGGATTAAGGATGAAGCCCAGGGTTGGAAGATGATCTAACCCTAATGGTATGTTATTGTTATGGGCTTAGTACACAAGGTTATCCAATGTAACCGAGTAAGACGTTATGCACAAGGGACATACAACCAAGACCATGTAAGGTAAGCATGTTGGTTAGGTCACCAACATTTCACGAGTTTAAGTTAGACAATGTCTTTTATCGAGCAGGATAGAACCTGCAGCTGTACCGGAAAAGGAACAGCATTAGTTGGGACAATAAATCAAGAGCGTAGGACGGAAGGTAAGTACAACTCCGCCTACAGCATGAACACATGTTTGTTTGCATATGATGTTTTTAAGAAATCATGAATAGCATTTCATGATTTATGATGTTATGAAGTAGTACGTTATGACATGATGATATGTTAAGTATGTCCATGTTTCATGTTAAGATGTAGTATGTTATGAAGTATGTTATGTTATGTATGATGTTACGTTAAGATGCAGTATGTCCATGTTTCATGTTAAGTTATGAGATAGTATGTTATGATAAAGTATGTTATGTTTTATGTTCGATATCTTGGCATCATAAAGCATGCTCACTAATAATGAATCATATGGTAAGAATAAGTTCTTAAGATACGAGATAAGTTAAGTAAAGATTGTTGTGTTGTACTGGCTTGCCTTTGTGGTGGGTTCAAATGGTATATTCCATGGTTTGACTTGGATTGGATTGGCTGCCTTCACTACTCCATGTTAAACGTCTTGTTTCATGGTTTGAGTTGGATTGGACGGACCGCCTTCAACCACTCCATGGTTATGTACCACAGTACATGCGCACATGTTATAGAGTAAGATAATAAGGAACCATAATTGATTAATAAGAAATCATAACCTGTTCATGCATTTTGTGTTTCAGTTGCATGCGGATTGCATATTGTGCTTACTGGGCTTTTAGCTCATTACTTACGTTCATGCTGTAGGTAAGCAACCTGCCAGCAAACTCTGATGCAATACTGTGGAGGGCTGGCTCTGCGGACTGTGAAATGTGGGATGGACACTGCCACGGCTTTTAAACAAAAAAAAAAAATATATATATATATATAAAATATGTTGTAAAGAAAAAGGATTTTCATATTTTCATGACATTTTAAGTATGAAGGACGAGGTTTATGTATGTAAGGCAAGCAAGTTGCCTCTTGTGGTACCAATCCACATTAGTTCGGATTTGGTCTACAACATGATTATGATGGCCTTCAAGGAAGGTTTGAAAGTTTGGTACTCGAGTAAGTACCTATCAGTAAGTATGAGTTTGAGGATGAAGTTCAAGTTGAAAGTTTTAAAATAAAGTTTAAAAGAAAAAGAAAAATTTTTCCCAAATTTTCCGCAAGTTTAAGTTAAGTATGTAAGTAAGGTGACGACCCGGCGTGGGAAGTCGGGGCGTGACACTCCTTGACCTTTTTGTTGTGAGGTCTGGCCTTGCTTGGCTTGGTTCTGCTTAACTTGGGCCTTTTCTTCCCTCTTCTCCTGGTAAAACTTAGCCCGTTGTTCTCTGTTTTGCCCTACCCAGTATTCAGCTCGAACTGCTCGGCTGACACAATCTGCAACGGTGGTTGGTGGATAGGGTCCACTGTTGATCACCACTGCCAAATCCGAGCGGAACATCTTCATCATCTTTCGCACTTTGTCCCTTTCGGAACTGAAAACGTGAGGGCAGAGACGTGCTAGCTGCTCAAACTTTTGCACTGCATCAGCTACCGACAGATTTCTCTGGCGAAAATTACTGAGTTCGTCCTGTTGAGCTTCCATATCTTCAATGTTGAAGTATTTTTCCTTAAATTCGTCCACAAAGTCCTCCCAAGTCATTTGGGTAACATCCCATCGGATCTGGACTGTTTCCCACCAAAGGCGAGCATCTTTCTTCAGCACGAAGGATGCACAGAGGATCTTCTCTTGATCACTGAGCCTAAGGAAGTTCAGAATAACCTGGAGGTCAATCAACCAATTGTCGGCGTCAATTGGGTTTGTGGACCCCTCGAATTCTGGTGCTTTCATGCGCCAAAAACTGTCATATAGTTCCTCCGGAGTGCGAACTCGGGGTGCTGGTGGAACAGCTACAGGTACAACAGGCACTTCAGGAGCTATGGGGTTCTCTGGGATCACCGGGTCAACATCAGGAATTTCCGGTGCAGCAGGCCGATTCACAGGTGCTGGTGGTACCTCGACATCAGGAGGTCCCTGATTCTGCTGGGCCAACTGAGCTCTAAGCCCCCCTATCTCTTGCTGTTGGGCTAACATCATCTGTCTTAGTTCGTTCAGCTGGGCCGCAAGATCAACTTCTTGGATCGGTGCTCTTCTACGCTTAGGTGGCATGGCTCTATACGGAAATAAAAAATAAAATTAGCTTCTTTTATTAATAAAATTAATAAAATCATTTCTTTTATATAGAACCATAATCTTCTTTCCATATAAAAGTATAATACGAACATATCTGAATTAATCACGATCTTGTTCATATCTCCTTCACATCAGGAGTACATAACTATAACTGTTGGAAAGATATAAAACTTCCGATTATTTCCGTATGTCACCTAATTGCCATCACCAAGCTAAGGCACCACCCAACGTTATCCCCGTGTCCAACATTTTCCAGCATGATCGTTGAAGGAAGATACTTACTATACCCATAAGATCTTAACTAATTCTAATAGTAAGAAAACGACATAACTTACTTGGACCGTTGCGGAGCGATGTGAGGCGAAGTGAAGTAGGCTGGCAGGATACCGCTCTGATACCAAACTGTGACGCCCCGACTTCCCAAACCAGGTCGACACCATACATACTTGTTCTTTTCTTGAAAATTTGAGATAAATTTTTTTTTTAAAACATATACACAAAAGTTATCTTATAAAGAAAAGCTTGTTATATAACAGACTATACTGATAGTAACTTTTTGTGTCTTTAAACTACTTACAAATAACAAAACATAATTTATTTTTGAAATATTAACATACTACTGAAAATCAAATGCGGAAAATTTATGCGTAGTGGTATCCCACACCGCCCTTCACCCGCCGCATCGTCCGTATAGCCCACCAATTAAATTGCAGGCTTCTTACCTACAGTATGAAATATAAAGGTGAGCTTTCGCCCAGCAAGTTCAAACATAATCTCACAAAACATTTTAAGCATCTTGAGAACATGGCAAACAACACTAACTCATGCATGAACCATTTATGATTGATTGAATGTCTTATGTTTCATTATAGACTCAATCTTTATTATCTTGTCCTAACTGTGGGCCCGTAGTGTTCGTACCAAAAGCGCGCAGCCTCCAGAAAAAGCTAGGGTTTGCAAGGCCCTAACAGTTCTGGGAATTCTAACTGGACCCTTCACGATCACGAATTTCGATCACGGAAGGTAATACTAAACTGTAGCCTCCTTGATTAGGGGAGGTTGGTACGACACCTTACTTGATTATCTTACCATGTGATTTAACATTAGTGAACATATTTCATGATGTCACTATGTCATATCATACTAACATTTGCCATAATATGGCCTTCTTGAAAACATGTCACTTCTGGAACCATGACATTTTTGAAAACATGGCATTTCTGAAACCATGACATTTTTGTAAACATGGCACTTTTGTAAACATAGCACTTTTGTGAACATAGCATTTTTTTTAAACATAGCACTTTTATAAACATAGCACTTTTGTAAATATAACACTTTTGTAAACATAGTACTTTTATAAACATAGCACTTTTGTAAACATAGCACTTTTATAACATAGCACTTTTATTAACATAGCACTGCATCACACATCATGGCACAACATAGCAAGTATACTTGAAAATAGTCTTTACTATTTTCATACTGTAGGTGAGGTTTGATACTTGCCTGATCTGCTAGATTCCAAGTTTCGCTGTCCTAACTCGGATTGTAACTGCAGGTTCCTTCCTGCTATTAAAAGAACATAGGATAAGAATCCTATAAAAGTTGGTAACCTATCAAACATTCTAGTTATATGTCCCCCTACACATGTCTTGGTATCCTATAGGATTACATTGGGTAACCCTTAATTAACTGTTGGGTTAATGTTGATATCTGATCAACTAATGGTCAACCCTTGGTCAACTATGGTCAACCTTGGACTTTGAGGCTAAGTCCAGTAACTCGGATATACCTCCCGGTTACCTTTTGTAACCTAGTCGCTTGCTATATTCTAACTTGAAAAATTAATTTCCCTTACTTGGAAAATTTTAGGGAAATTAATCCTAAAACTTCGTTTTTAACTTATAAAAATCCTTTACTTAAATCGTAAAAATTCAAACTCTTGGATTAGTGTTTTATAAAATCATTTGAGGTTGGAAACTGCCCTTGGAACAGTTTTCCATAATCAAAACGATAGTTTGTAGTAGAAAACAGTTTTATAGAAACATTTGTAAAACTAGGGGTGCAGGAATTTTCGGATTCCCTGCGCACCCTTTGAAAAACGATTCTAATTTAAAAATCGGTTCATAATCTGAAAAAGTTGTCTTCATAAAAGTTGTAGTTCTCGAAAAATACTAAAACTTTCATGTTTTACAAAAATTCCAATTCGGCCTAGATTCGTCCCAGTTTTTGTATGAAACTGGCTGACCCCGAAAAATTGAGTGAAAACTGGGTCTGGGAATCAGCCACGGGTTTTGGGGTAAACGGAGGCCATTGGAGCCTCATTTTGGGATTCTGCCCACGTTGTCCCCTAGGAAAAATTGTTCCGAACAACTTTCATGTTTTACGTTTTACCCAATTCGGCCTCTAAAGGCCTCAAAATTCATTTTCAATAAAACTGGGCAGAAATCACCCGAATTGGACAGTTTCCTCATTTTTGGTTTTATTTACGTCCTATTCGCATAATCTAACTCAACCGAACACGCGGGAGCCTAGATTACAAGCATGCAGCGTTTTTCTAATGTAAAATTTTCCCAATTATAGTTTCTATAACTTCCATGCAAACCCTAATTGACTTTGGATCAATTAAAGCTCACATGTGCATCCATTCATACACTTCTAGCACCCTAATATATTATGATCAAACCACAATCTTAGGGCAGCTTTGGGGACATTCCAAATTCAGATATTTGCATGCACAATCCACGGAAATTAAATCATGCAAGCACAAATAAAATCAAACCACCCTTAAAGCTAAATCAAGCATAATCTAAAACCTAAACTAGGGCACCATATAAATATGAGCTTAAGCTCTTACAAATCAAATTGAAATGCACCTAAAATTCAATTTGATAACTCAAAGGAAAGAGTTGAGTGATTAGAGTCAATTACCTTGATTGATCCCAATTATTGGTGCTAGGGTTTGATTGCTAAACTCCCTCCAAATCCACCCTTCAAATCCGGTTTTCTCACCTAGGGTTTGCACCAATATTTTTGTTCAATCTTGGTAAATTCTATAACCAAAACTAACCATAAACCAAAACACAATTCCTTACCTCTTTCCCCCTTAGAAACCGTCGGCCACCAACTAGAGAAGACACCAAAAATTTGCCAAAAAAAACTTCCACTAGGCAATGGGTGCTCCAAGAACCAAAACTCTCTCTCTTCCTATTTAATTTCTCAAATCTCCACTTAATTCTCACTCTCCTAAATTATCAGATCTGTTTGAGGAAGAAAATGGCCAGAACTTAGCTGATTTTCTCTATTTTTTTTTCAGCAAAAACCGACCACCCCAAGGGGTCTATTTATAGTTGGATTTTTGGCCTTCTTTGCAAAACTTTTTGGTTCTACTTTTGCACACAAGTCCTTGAAGAAATTTTAAACTCTTTTCAGCCCCACAAGGACCGGCCAGCTCACTATTGATAATACCAAAAATTTTCAAATTTTTCTTAATTACCTAATGATGTCATAATTAGACTTTTTGGTGAGGTAAGCAAGAGTTTAGGGCTTGTTTGCCTCCTTTTTCCTTAAAACAGTCCAATTAAGTGTTAATACATATATTTCTAGTACTGTGCTTACTACACACAATATTGTTGTGCTCCAACACAGTCCAAAATTTATCTGTATTAAAAAAATTATAAAATTTTCTGTACCGAAATTTTTTTTTTTTTTTTTTTTTTCTCTAAAAACTTTTTGGCCCACTTAATCCTATATAATGTGCTTGATTTTTCTATGGTGGTTTCAAAACTTAATTATACTATCTTGTCTGTAAAGACGGTTTTCACAGTATATTTCTCATACTGCTTATCGTATCACTGTACCGTCTTATGTTTGACTTCTTTGTTCAACCTTTGACTATTCTGGTCAATTTTGACTTTTTCGATCAAACTTTGACCACCATAAATTTATGAAATTCCGTCATACCTTTTTCCATAAAAAGGCCTGTTATGGAGTCTCATAATTAATTTACCGAGAACTCAACCTCATACTGATAAAATCATGAATCTTGTTTTAATATTCATAATTTTCATAAAATTACACATAAACACATAATACGAGCTTTAGATTTCTTATATACAAGAAAATCATGAGTTCGTAAAAATTTTTGGATATTACAGACGGCATGTCGTTGTTATAAAATTAATTTATATCGATGACCCCTCATCGGTAATTGTCAAAAAGTGTATGGTAAACTATGAGACAGACCAGTCAACTCTATAGCGACAACTATAAGTCCTTCTCACCACATTGTTCACTGGTGTGAGAAAAAACCCACCAAAAGTGACCTTTAGCGACGACATATGTTGTCGCTAAAGACTGTTCCCCAACCTGGTTGACAGTTGGAGTCCACGTGTCGTTGACTGTCAGAAATATTTTTGTGGTTAACTTTTAGCGACGACGCCGTTTCGTCGCTAAAAAAGTTCGCAATATTTTCATTTTTTTTCCTGAAAATAAATAGCGGTAATTTAGGGCAGTTAATAAATTTTCACTAAAAATTTTCCACTTTTAAACATCATGTCATATTCATTTAATTAGGGTTTTCCGAACGCTGTCATTTTGCCCGCTTTTAACGACGGAAATGTTTTTTAGCGACAACATAGTCTCATCGCTAAAGGTCTGTTATATAACAGACCCGAGACTTCTTCTTCCTCATTTTCTCTGCATTTTCTCACGGCCTTTCCTATTCTTTTGTAATGCCCTGACCTACGTAGGGCTGTTACCTAGATCTTGGTTTTAATAATTTAAACTTGCTTGAAAATTTTAGAATAATTTATTTTTTAAACATATATAAATAGACTAGTCCATATAAGTAAACTTTCCGTGTTTACACATTGAAATAAAAGGACATACATACTCCTTATATTTAACTCAAGTCTTCAAAACCTCATATATACATTATAACACAATTTATTTTAAGATATATATATATATTTCGATTCAAAAGAGCTTGCAGAAAAAAATTAGCGTAGTGGTATCCCACACCGCCTTTCACTTGCCGCATCATCCACATGACCCACCAATTAAGCTGCAGGCTTTTTACCTATAGTATGAAATATACTGATGAGCTTACGCTCAGCAAGTACAAACTTAATCTCACAAAAACATGTCAAGCATCATGTAACTTATGCATGAACAATTTATGATCAATTTTGAATCTCTTATGCTCCATTATGGACTTATTATGAACTTATTATCTTGCTTAACATGTGGGCCCCTTGTGTACGTACCAAATGCATGCAATCCACAGAAAGTTAGGGTTTGCAAGGTCCTTAACAATTCTGGGAATCATGTAAGCCTTCACGATATGGCGGAAGGTCTTAGTATCTTGAAACATGTATAATCCTCCACGATCTGACGGGAGGTTGGTACGACACTTTACTATTCTTGGTTTAGTCTTAGTCTTGTTTTTTTTTTTTTTTTTTTTAGACTAAGATTCTTTACTTATGATCTTATTAGTCATGATGCATATGATGCGTAGATATAGTATGACATAAAGATCACTAACATATAATGACTTGTGGCATATTAATAAAGCATGGCTTTATCATAAAACATGGCATGTATATAAACATGGCATCATCATAAAACATGGCATGTACATAAACATGGCACATCTTAGTATATATGTAAACATGTCATACTTGAAAATAATATACTATTTTCCATACTGTAGGTTAGGTTTGTACTTACCAATTGTCTTGAGCTCTTGTCCTAACAAGACGAAGCAACAGGTTATATTCCTGTCTCCAAAAAAGATGTAAGATAAAAATCATCCTATCTTACTCTAAATCATTACATTCAATGCTGGTATCCTTAACCAGCATTTATCAGCAACCCTAGTTACATGTCTCCCACATACTACAATGATCTCTTATTCGGTTGCTAAATGTAACCCTAAGGCATCGGGCCTAATCAAACAATATCTTGTTTCTTTACTTAATGGAACCTTGGGTTCAAGGCCCAATCATACGTGAATAGTAATTAGTATCTTATTAGGTTACTATTAGTAACCTTGGGCCTAAGCCCAATTACTTTTAATTCATATCCCACTAGGTTACTAGAGGTAACCCTGGGTTTTAGGCCCAACTAATTTTGAATGATACCCTATTGGGTTACCGCTGGTCATCATTTTGTTACCATGTTTTCAAGATAGCTTTTGGCCCGTTTGTTTATTTTTCTCTTCTCTTGATAAAACCTAGTATTTATTGTCCAGATTTTCCTTGTATAAAAATCCTTGTGTAAACTTTCAATCCTTTTGAGTAAGGATAATAAAACTGTCAAGTTTTGAAAACTATCCTTCAAAACAGTTTCATACTGTCAGTTATCAGTGTATGTGCAGGAATTTCCTTTTCCTGTAATGCTTTTGAAAATCATGTGCAGGAATTTCCTGTTTCCTGCACAGTTTTTGGAATCCAGTTTTATCTTAAAATCTGTTTTGAATTTGGAAAAGTTTTCTTCATGAAAGTTTTAGATCTTGAAAAACCCTACAACTTTAGTTCTTTGCTCAAAGCCCAGTTCTATCTTTAACCTACTTATTTTCCTTGTTGAACCTACCTGGTCGTGCATACTGGGTCTGGCAGACCAAGCTTGGATCTTCATAAAAACAGAGGCCTTTGGAGCCTTTTTTTTTTTTTTTTTTTTTTTTGAAAACTGTCTATACTATCACCTAGGATTTTCCATTTTCTACAACTTTTTAGTTTTAACTTTTCTCAAATTCAGCCTCTAAGGGCCTCAAAATCCTGTTTCCAGATTGCTGCCCAGTCTTGATCCGAAATTGGCAGTTTCTTTTTTAATTGTTTCTTACGTAAAACTACGCACACACTACCTCAAACGGTTAAAATTGTTAGCCTACATCAAGCATGCAGCGTGTTACATAATATTTTTATTGTCATGCATTCATTTTCATTCATACAATTCTTCATGCAAACCAATATGGTGAATCTTCACCAACTAGGGTTTTTAGGGTTTTCTTGAACCCTATATGCAACATACATTACCAAATCACTTCTCATCCATGCAACATCATTCTTGAGTATGTTGGGACATATTACGAACATCTAATAGGTAATCACACATACCACATGATATCTAACAAATAAGATCACAATCATGCACCAAAACATAAATCAAAACCACTAGCCCTAATCAAGCACAAATTAAACTATTCTCAGCTATTGCATAAAAATGAGCTTATGCTCTTACATACCAACATGAAATACACATAAATCTTGGAATTAAAACTTAATTGAGAGGCTTAGGGATTTTAGGAGGATTACCTTAACACCTTGAAGTTGGATCTAGACTATGGATTAAAAAATTTTCCTCCTTACTTCCTTCTACAAAAACCGACCCTCACAATTTTTTTTTTCTCTCTATTTGGTTTCGGCTCTTAAGGGGAAAAGAGAATGAAGTGAAAATGAGCCAGAGTTTTGGGGTGGAATTAAATAAAAATGGTCCAACATCCCCCCATCATCACCTATTTATAGGTGAAAAATAATTTTTTTAGAATTATTTTTATTCCTAAAATTGCATATCTAACCCCAAATGTAAAATATTTGCTAAAGAGTCCCTTGAGGTGACCGGCCATTATGGGTCCTTGGAGGCCAAGTAATTTTTTCATGTTCATCCATTTAATTATCCAATCAAAAGCTACCACCAATTTCTTCTAATTTTGCAAAAATCCAAAATTCACATATTTATCCTAGATGAGGTGTCCTCCCATTAGGGCGCCGTTTGGCTTTCCTCTTAATATGCAGTCCATTTTCATACTAATGCAGATATTACAAATACTGTTTTCAACTAATAACAGTACTGTCATACTAGATCACAGTCCAGAATTCATCTGCACTTAACTGGACTGCGTGTAGGTTTTTCTTATGACTTAAAGCTAGTTAGCCCTTATTGCTCTAAATATTATGCTTGATTTTTCTAGAGTGGTCCCGTACCTTATTCTTACATTTTCATCTGTGATGATGGTTTTTCGCAGTATGATTTCCATACTGCTTACTATATTGCAGTACTGTCATAATCATGCCTTGAATCATTCTGGTCAAACTTTGACCGGAATAAAATCATATATTCTTATTCTGCCTTTTTCCTCAAAAGGCCTCATACTTGGCTAAGCAAATTATTTATTGAGTCTCAAAGCTAATTAAACGAGAACTCAAACATTTACTGATAATAAAATTATGAATTTCACATTAATATTCATAATTTTCATGTAACATTACATCAACACATAGTACGGACTTATATATAAGAAAATCATGAGTCCGTAAAAATTTTAGTTATTACTTCAACCCAAATCCCCTCCAAATCCTTCATTTTTTGTTCCTCCTCCCTCACCGTCCCTCTCCGTCTCTCTCTTTCAAGTTTGTTGGAGTTTGTTTTCTGCAAAATCACCCAAAATCCCAAATTTCTCCCAAATCACCCAAAACCGCCTCCACCATTGCCACCATTCGCTGCCTCCATGTTCTTGGGTTCCATTTCCAATGCCAAACTCCCGTTTAGTGAGTTTGCAACTATGAGTTTTTTTTCGTATTTTTGTAAAAATTGGTTTTGTGATTGTTGTGTGTTTTTTGTGTTTTTATAAATGATTTGTGGAATTGAATTATACAAAGTTTGGGTTATGTGATAAATTAGTATGAAAAGTTTAATATTTGTAGAATTGCTTTAAATTTTTGGTTTTTTGGTTTTTTGGTTTTTTTTTTTTTTTTTTGGTAGTTTTAGCTACCACGTAAATTTTGATTTTGGATTTTTTTTATAGTTTATTTGTGTCAGTGTGGGTTTGATTTTTGCGAGAGATGATTTTGGAATATGATTGTTGTTATGGTCTGATAGGTTTTGAATATATTTTTTGTGGAAATTTGGTTAGTGATTATGAATATTTGATTATTTGTGAGAATGATGATTTTGGACTATGATTGTTGTTGTGGTTTTGATAGGTTTTGATTATGTTTTCGTGGAAATTTGATTAGTGATTATGAATGTTTGATATTGAACAATATTTTTGGTTTACATGATTGGTGATTTTTGTGACTTTGTATTAAAGTTGTTAATAAAATAACTAATTTCATAAGAATTAAAACATTAATTAAATAATATAAATAATAATTTTAAAAATTAATTGTTAAATGCTATTAAGTAATTAAAAAAGTTAAGAGTATTAACATTAATGAATATTAAAAAAAAGTTAAGTGAAATAGATGATTAAATAAAATTTATAAAAAATAAAAAACATTCATTAAAATAATATTAATGAACATTTGAAAAAGTTAAAGAAAATAAGTTATTATTTAATTATTAATTAAATATTATATTATAATAATTAGAAATATTAATTAAATTATATTAAAGAACATAAAAAAAGTTAAAAAATAAATTATTAGGTAAATAGTAAAATAAATAATTAAAAAATATAAATTAACAAATGCTATTAAATTAGGAAAAAGTTGATTGAAATAATATTAGTGAAAATTAAAAGAAAATATTTAATTTATGTAACGACCCGCCTAGCACATGCCGTTACCATACATACTTAACGTGTCTTACATAACGTATTTACTTACTTAACGAAATTAGCGGAATTTTTTTTTTACACGGAGCGTACAAATGAATAAATGATAATTAATTAAAGGTGTTCGATCATAAAATAATATACATAAAATAACAAAACGCGTAGCGGCTATCATTCCCACATTTCACAGTTCGTCTTGCCACGCTTCACCATCTTGCATCAGAGGTTGCTTACCTACAGCATAGACGTAAGACGTGAGCTTTCGCTCAGCAAGTACAACATACACATCCGCGAAACAAAACAACACATAACATAACATAATACAACATAGCATAGCATATCGTAACATAACCATGCATGAACCATTTATGCTTCATTATGCTTTCTTATTATTTCATAACATTCTTTCATAACTTATCTTAACTTAAATTGCTTATGGGCCCCTTAACATAAGTGTCCGTACCGGGCGCGCAACTATGGAGTGGTTGGGGCGGCCAGTCCATTTCCAACTCAAACCATAGTCCAACCCGACCTGACGCGGGTCGGTACGACACGGGCAACTTACTTGCCATCATACTTACTTTTCATAATCTCATTCTTGATCTTATTCTTGTTATAAGAATTGGTGAACATGCCTCATGATGTCACACATACATAATTCATAATCATACTTTAGCCATATCTTAAACTTAACATATCCTACATCCTATCCTAGCATCACATAATTCTAACATTCATCATAGCATACATCATAGCATGAAACATACTAGGCAAGTATCACAACAAAAACCTATGCTGTAGGCGGAGTTGTACTTACCTCGTCTACTATGTCCGATAATGTGCTACTCCAAGTCAGGACACAACAGCAGGTTATCTCCTGCTATAATAAAGGACATAGGTAAGGATGAAAAATGTTGGTGATCTAATCAACATTCATGCATAACCTTAGTTGTATGCACCCCCATATTTACACATGATATCTTACTAGGTTACAACAAGTAACCCTAGAGTTCAAGGCTTACATAACTTAACTTTGGTTTAAAAATCCATTTTTACTCTCCTTTGGAAAAACTCAACATTTTATGTTTTCTTAATACAAAAATCCTTTGTTCAACTTCTGAAAAAATTGTAACTTTTGAGTAGGATTTGTAAAAATTACTAAGTGTTGAAAACTGCCTTTGGAACAGCTTTCCACAGTTAATTTATTAGTGTATGTGCGGGAATGTCTTTTTCCTGTACTGTTTTAGAAAATCCTGTGCAGGAATTTCCTGTTTCCTATACAGTTTTTAGAGATCCAGTTTCATTTAAAAATATGGGTTGAATTTGAAAAATTTTTCTTTACAAAAGTTTTAGATCTTGAAAAACCCTACAACTTTTGTGTTTCATTAAAAATCCAGTTCGGACTCTAACTCACTCATTTCTCCTGTGGAACTCACCTGGCCGTGCATGAATTCTGGGCACGGTCAGGCTCGGATTTTTGTAAAACCCGAGGCCGTTGGAGCCTTATTTTGGAAAACGGTCCAAGTTACCCCCTAGGAAAACCCTTCTCTACAACTTTCATGTTTTACGTTTTTTCAAATTCGGCCTTTAAGTGTCTCAAAACCTGTTTTCCAGAAGACTGGCCAGTTTTTACCCGAACTGGCAGTTTTCATTATTAGATTCATTTTACGTCCTAATACGCGCACTCTACCTCGATCGGCCGCAGCCGAGAGCCTATACCAGTCATGCAGCGCTTTTCTAACGTAAAGTTCCATTAAACACATTATCGATCATACCTATGCAAACCCTTATTGATCTTGCACCAACTAAAGTTTGCATGAGTTTTAGGTTTGCACAAACCATTCCATACATCTCTAGCAACCTAACATGCACATTCTACATCATACTTAAACATATTTGGGGACATACATTCTTATCATTCATCAAGCATGCAAAACCCTAATAATCATGCAAGCATAAGCACATGACCATGCAAAGCTCATAAATCAAAACCACCCATAAACCTAAAATCTAATTCTAGGGCAATAAATTAAATTGAGCTTATGCTCTTACAAATTCAACTTGAAATACACTTAAATTTCCAAATTGAAGCTCAATTTAAAAAGTTTAGGGCCAAGGGAGATTTACCTTGATCAACACAAGAATTTGGTTAGGGTTTGGTCCAACTTTCTCTTCCCCCTTGGTTTCCTTCACAACCGGTCACCCTAACTTACTCGGGTTCCAAAATATTTCCGGTCACTTGGTTGGTCCTTCACAAGTCCGGCCACCCTCCAAGCAACTTCCTTTCTTCACTTTTTTTTTTCCTCCTTTTTCCTTCCCCACAACCGGCCTCCTAGCCTAAATTGGTACCAAAATTTTTCCAACCTTTGCTTGTGGTTCTAGCTAAAAATCCGACCACCCCTAAGGCTTTTCCCTTTGGGTTTTCAATTTTATTTTCTCTCTTTTTCCTTTCTTCTAGAGTTCGGTTTTTGAGAGGGAAAAGGTGAAGAAAATTTGGCATAGTTTGGCTAGGTTTCACAATTTTGTGAATCAAGTGTGCCACCCCCCCTCCACCTATTTATAGGTGACTTGAAACTTTTCAAAATTGCCCAAAAGTCCTTGAACTAGGATTTTTTTGCCCAAAAAGGGGCCTTAGGTGGCCGGCCACTCCATTCTAGAATTACCCAATATTTATTTCCATCATTTCTTTTAATTAAAGAAATGACGTCATTAATTTGGGATTAGGTGATGTAAGCTTCCTTAAGGCTTGTTTGGCTTTTTCCTTAATATGCAATCCATTTTTATGCTAACACAGATATTTTCAATACTATGCTCACTAATACACAGTACTGTTATACTGAACTGCAGTCCAAAATTTATCTGTGTAAAAATGGGCTGTATAAAATTTTTTCTTATAACTTAAAGCCATTTGGCCCTTGATATCCTAATTAATGTGCTTGATTTTTCTATGGTGGTCTTAAATCTTATTCATGCTATCTTATTCATAAAGACGGTTTTCGCAGTATATTTCTCATACTGCTTATCATTTTACTATACAGTCAAAGCTTTGACCGTTCTTAGTCAACCTTTGACTTTTCGGTCAACTTTGACTTTTTCGGTCAAACTTTGACCAACATGAAATCATAGAGTTTTTCTTCTCTTTTTACCTATAAAGGTCACAGGCTTGGCTAAGCAATTATTTTTGAGTCTTATAATCATAAGAACTCACAAAACTTAATAAAAACCCTTAATCGGGCTCTTTCATAAATACCTTCATGGTACAACTTAAAATTCTTTACAAGAAATCGTAACGTTAAAAAATTAGTTATTACAATCTACCCCCTTTAAAAATTTTCGTCCTCGAAAATTAGAACAAACTGGGGTAATTCTTTCTCATCTCATATTCTAATTCCCAAGTTGCCTATTCAACCTTGTGGTTTTGCCATAGCACTTTAACCATGGAAATGGTTTTATTTCTTAGGACCTTCTTTTCCCGATCCAAAATTCGAACTGGCCTTTCTTCATAGGTTAAGTCGGTTTGAACCTCAACTGGTTCTTGACTAAGCACATGAGAAGGATTTGGTACATACTTCTTTAGCATCGAGACATAGAAAACATTGTGCATCGAAGCTAATTCTGGCAGTAAGGCAAACTTGTAGGCTACTTTCCCAATCCTCTCAAGGATTTCAAATGGTCCCGTATACCTCGGACTAAGCTTCCCCTTTTTACCAAATCGCATTACTCCTTTCATAGGAGTAATCTTGATGAACACCGCATCTCCAACTTGGAATTCTAAAGGCCTTCTACATTTATCGGCATAACTGTTCTATCTGCTAAAAGCTATGTCGAGCCTCTGCTTAATCTTCTTGATATCTTCAGAGGTCTTCTTGATGAAATCCGTTGTCTGCAGCTGTTTTTGTCCAACTTCCTGCCAATGGATAGGAGATCGACATTTCCTTCCATATAATGCTTCGAATGAGGCCATACCAATCGATGCGTGATAACTGTTGTTATACGACAATTCAATCAATGGCAGCTTCTGATCCCAATTTCCTTTAAAATCCAGAACACATGATCTCAGCATATCTTCTAGTGTCTGGATGGTTTGTTCTGACTTACCATCAGTTTGGGGGTGAAAAGCCGTACTGAACTTTAATTTCGACCCCATGGAATTATGAACACTTGTCCAAAATCGAGAGGTGAACGTCCATCACGATCTGAAATGATCGATTTTGGTACTCCATGCAGCTTAACGATCTGGGATACGTAGATCTCAGCCAATTTTTCCACTAAAAAGGTGGCCTTGATTGCAATAAAGTGAGCTGATTTGGTTAATCTATCCACAATAACCCAAATCGTGTCATTCCTACTTGCAGTCCTGAGCAATCCTACTACAAAATCCATAGTAATTTGCTCCCATTTCCATTCAGGAAGCTCTATTTTCTACAAATCTCCTCCAGGATGTCGATGTTCAGCCTTAACTTTCTGACAAGTTAGGCACTTTGACACGTATTCTGCTACTTCATTCTTCATATTTGGCCACCAATAGTTTTCTCGGAGATCCTTGTACATCTTGGAAGCTCCTGAATGTACCGAATATGTCGTCTTATGTGCTTCTGACATTATCTGATCTTTTAAAATTTCAAAGTCGGGAACACAAATCCTTTCTTTAAAGTAGATGACACCATCAACAGAGGTCTTAAACTCCTTGTTCTTGCCGCCAAAAAGTTACACTTTTAGCAAAAAGGAATCCTTTTCTTGGTGCGACTTAATGGATTCCAGCAGATTGGACTGGAGGGTCAAAGAAGATAATCTTCCTGTTATCACTTCCAGGTTGAACTCAGAAATCTCCCTTTGTAGTGGCTTAGGAAACGCTTCAATAGACATCAGCATGCCTATGGATTTCCTACTTAAGGCATCTGCTACCCTGTTTGCCTTTCCATGCTGGTAAAGGATCTCACAATCGTAGTCCTTTACAAGTTCTAGCCATCTACGCTGCCTCATGTTGAGCTCCTTCTGAGTAAAAATATATTTGAGACTTTGATGATCAGTGTAGATTTCACATTTGTTCCCATACAAATAGTGTCTTCAAATCTTGAGTGCGAAAACTACCGCCACAAGTTCCAAATCGTGCGTAGGATAGTTTCTTTCGTGAATCTTCAGTTGTCATGATGCATAGGCTACTACCTTCTCATTTTGCATTAGGATAGCTCCTAATCCACTTTTAGAAGCGTCACTGTAAATCACGAAATTTCCTGCATCTACATCAGGAATTACCAGCACCGGCGCACTTGTCAGCTTCTTCTTGAGCTCTTGGAAGTTCTCCTCGCACTTCTGAGTCCATTCAAATTTCTTCCCCTTTCGGGTAAGGGCTGTGAGTGGTGCAGCAAACTTGGAAAATCCCTCGACGAATCATCAGTAGTATCCGGCTAAACCAAGAAAGCTCCTTATTTCCGTAACATTTTTGGGTACCGGCCATAAACTGACCGCCTCTACTTTTGCAGGATCTATGGAAATTCCTTCCTTTAACACCACTAGACTCAAGAAATGAACTTTCTCTAACCAAAATTCACATTTTGTGAACTTGGCATACATCCGATTCCGTCTTAACGTCTCCATCACCAACCTAAGGTGCTGCTCATGTTCTTCCTTGGACCTTGAGAATCAAAATGTCATCGATAAAGACAATAACGAACTTGTCTAGATATTCCTTGAACACACGGTTCATAAGGTCCATAAAAGCAGCAGGGGCGTTGGTTAATCCAAATGGTATGATCAAAAACTCATAGTGCCCATATCGCGTTCGAAAAGCTATTTTGGAGATATCTGACTCCTTAATCCTGAGCTGATGATAGCCTGATCGCAGATCGACTTTTGAAAACACTACTGCTCCCCTGAGTTGATCAAAGGGATCGTCAATCCTCGGAAAGGAATACTTATTCTTGATCGTAATCTTATTTAGCTCGTGATAGTCGATGCACATGCGTAATGATCCATCCTTTTTCTTCACGAACAAAACAAGCGCTCCCCACGGAGAGTGACTCTGCCAGATGAATCCTTTGTTAAGCAATTCTTGTAACTGCACTTGAAGTTTTCTAAGCTCGGCGGGTGCCATTCGATAAGGTGCTTTCGATATTGGAGCACCTCCAGGTAGCAACTCGATTTCAAACGAAATTTCCCGTTCCGGCGGGAGTCCTAGTAAATCCTCCGGAAAGATATCCACATACTCCTTTATAATGGGAACATCTTTCGGTGTTAACTCCAATTCTCGATCTTTGTCCACCATGTTAGCTAAATATCCTTGGCATCCATTAGCTAACATCTTCCAAGCCTTCATTGTCGAAACCAATCTGGTTGCTGGGCTCCGAGATTGTCCGTAGAAGTTAAACTCCTCCTCACCATAAGGGTTGAACGTTACACAATACTTTCGGTAGTCAATCTTGGCATTGTATTTACCTATGAAATCCATCCCTAAGATCACATCGAAATCCTGAAGCTTGATCATGATGAGATCTACAAACAATTCTCTGCCACAGATAATCACGGAAGTATTTCGCATCCAAAAATTGAACCACAAAATTTCTCCGGATGGCAAAGAGGTTTTGAAAGGTTGTTCTAAATTATCCACACCTCTTCCTAACTTCTGGGCGAACTCCAAAGTGGATAAATACACACCTTTTTATTTATTGTTTTTGAATTATTTCTCCACCTAAGCTACCACATAGTCGGTTGTCTTGGTGGCCTTGGGGAACAAGGAATCAAAATTAGAGATAAGTTTGAAAAGATTTTTCTTGGCTCCAACACATGCATGGTCGGCCACTTTGGGGACTAGAAGGCAAATATTTTATCTTTTAAGGACCAATATGCAATTCAAGGAGAATTTTAGAAATAAAAATAATTGTGAAAAATTTGAAAATTTCCACCTATAAATAGAGGTGGGTTGTGAGAATTGGAGGACTTTAGGTAGCCTCTCATTTTCTAGTTCACTTCTAACTTTCCTCACTAGCCTTTAAAATAAAAAAAATAAAAAAAATAAAAAAATAAAAAAAAAGAGAAAGAGAAAGAGAGAGCAAGGGCCCGTTGTGTGGTGAGGGAGGTTGAACAAAATTTCTTTCAACCAAGGCCTAAACCAACCTATCCAAGTTCTAGAGGTATTACTCTTAACCCTCTTATTAAGAATTTCATTAAATTTTTGTTAAGGGTTTATGTGTATTTCAAGCTTGGGATGTAAGAGCATAAGCTCACCCTTTTTATGTTGGAAAAATCAGATCGGTAATCAGAGTTACGGCGCAGCGGAAGTTTTAAAATTTTTATGCCGTTTCCGGAAAAGAATCTCATGATGCATATAACAATAAATTAAATTTATGATCAAGCGTACCTTTATTCTTAGATTCCGGAATTACTAGAGCGTTTGACCAACGTGTCTTCTCTATTATTCTCGAGTTCCACGTCTCAGAGTGTGTGTGGGCACACGTTCTATGGATCCATGCGACCGGTAATACTTTTCGAAGTCTAGATCCCTCCTTCTCAATTCCAATGTACCTCGTTGAGAATATGATCAACCTTCTTCCTTCAAAACTGCAAAACAGGAACCGGTTAACCTTCTTATGAAAATAATCACTCGGTTTAACCTTCCTCTCAGTTTTGGTTCAATAGAATTTTCTCTCTTTTTCTTTCTCACAAGATAGCCGAATTTTGATGTTCCGGAAAAGTTAAATTTTTTCCTTTTCTCCAAAAACGTTTTTGCTCTTGAAAAATTACCAAAAATTTTTCATGAATCCCTAGCCTTTATTTAGAAGTCCAATCCTTTTTCAAAATTCATAAAAAAAATAATTATTATTATTTTTCTGGATAAATTTTGAATCAAAAGATCATACAACTTTAGGGCTAGATTCATTGAACCTAAAAACGTTTTTCAAAGAGGAAATATTCCTCAAAAAATTCGGCCACATTGAGTTTGTTAAGCAAGATTGGTGATTCAAATTTTAAATCAAGAATCTAGACTAGTCAAAAGATCCTAGTCCTATCTAGATTCAAATTCCTTTTAAACCTTTTTGAATTTAAATAAGATTAACTTATTTGAATTAATATTTTCCATAAACATTAACCATATTAATTAATTTAAATCAATGAAATATTTCAAATTTCCTTTCCTCATAAAAACGTGAACCACTTTTAATTAGGAAAGAAAAATACATGAAATAATCTCCATTATTTAAATCAATTAATAATTTAATGTTAGGAATTTATTTGAATAATTTTGAAACAAAATTTTTCTTCCCTCCACCTATCTAAAAACCGTGCACCTTATTGAGATTAGGAGAGAAAAATTTGTTTTTCCAAAATTAAATAATCCAAACACAATCTTATTTCCAAAATTCAAATTAACCAATCACATGTTGACAAATCATTTGTCTACAAATTTTACATGTCCAATCCTTTCTGGATTGCATGTTAGAGAGTAACATGTCTTAATAGACATTACTAAATTCTATTTAAATTTACCGATCTCATAAGGAACAAATCCCGAGACGCTTTATGGAACTATGCGAGCTAATAGAGGGACCCGATGGAAATATGTAAAGAGGCTCCTATAATTGTGAAAAATTAATCCCATATTAATTATTCATCAATTATCAACTTCAAAACTATTCCACTAAAAGTTTGAAGCTGAACTCCTGTTTACATACCGTATTACGAAAGCTCTCTCACGTAGTGCTTCTTCCATGATTTATTCATCGCTTGCTTAATCCCCATATGTCATCCATGATTGAATTAAGGACTTTTTCCGTTTTACCTTTTCAATCATTTTAACTTAAAGTTCCATTATTCTCTATTGAAAGAATCACCAATTATAAAACCATACAATTGGTAAACCACCAGAGAACACAAAGTAAACCGATGGCCAAGATCTTGTTATACTATCTTTCAATCCCCGAATAATGCCTTTAAGTAGATAACATTTACTATCGTTAAGATAGCTATGGATTCCGTATCTATGAATCTTGATTTCTCCATCCATAAGTCATGCACCCAAAACACAAGTATATTGACCATGAATTAACAGTGCTCACCTGTAGTGCATTAAAGTACAAAAGTCATGGATGCGAATTCAAGTAATCATTTCAGGATTAAGATTAATGCAGGATGATAATCAAAGTGTCATTGATTCTTATAAACGGAATTATTAAACCGAATCAATTAACACTTTAGGTCCAGTCCAATGTCATACCTCAATACTGGTATACATTAAAGTTTCTACTCGGAACCTATTCGATGGTCAAGACAAACCATCCCTCCAAGGAAGTAGACAAGTTGTACAATCTTATCATGAATAAGATCCCCAAATCTTATTCCATCGATTGCGGACTATTTATTTAGACTGTTATCAAATTACCACGTCTTCTATGTATACCCCGTATACATATGGTAATCTGATATATTACCAACAGTCAAGGAGTATTTTATGTTTGCTCAAAATAACCATACAATCAAGAAATGAAAGTAAATAGGACACATCTTATTAAACATGAATAACCTCCTCTTATTAATATCAAAATGTCATATTTACAGAAAATCCCTAATATTGATTTTCTATCCTTAGGGCACATTTAGATCCCAACAATCTCCCACTTGCCCTAAGCGAGTAAATGTGACATATTACGCATCCCCATGCCTTCAACGTGTTCTTCGAATCTTCTGGCCACCAAAGTCTTCGTGAACGGGTCAGCAAGATTGTCCTCTGATGCGATTTTGCAAACGGTCACATTTCCACTCTCAACAAAGCCTCTGATGATGTGATATTTTCTGTCAATGTGCTTACTCCTCTTATGATGCCTAGGATCCTTGGTATTAGCTACTGCTGCACTGTTGTCACAGTAGAGCACTATAGCTTTATCCATACCAGGAACGACCTCAAGGTCACCAAGGAACCTACGGAGCCATACCGCTTCCTTTGATGCCTTACTGGCTGCCACATACTCGGCTTCCATGGTCAAGTCAGCAATGCAAGATTGCTTAATACTCCTCCACATAACGGCACCACCTCCAAGGGTAAAAACAGATCCTGAAGTCGATTTCCTTGAATCCTGATCTGATTGAAAATCAGAATCAGTGTATCCTCTAGGAACAAGGTCCTGACCGGAATACACAAGCATATAGTCCCTCGTTCTCCGTAGATACTTGAGTATATGCTTGACCGCACCCCAATGGTTCGGTCCCGGATTCGACTGATATCGAATTACCATACCAACCGCAAAACAAATGTCAGGCCTAGTGCATAACATAGCGTACATAAGACTACCTACTGCTGATGCATAAGGTACGTTTTTCATACGCTCCCTTTCTTCCGATGTCTTGGGACAGTCATCTCTAGAAAGTTTGATTCCACTCCTGAAAGGTTGGGCACCTTTCTTGGAATCTTTCATAGAAAACCTCTCAAGTACTTTGTCAATGTATGAAGCTTGAGAGAGTGCTATCGTTTTGTTCTTTCTATCTCTAAAGAGTTGAATACCAAGAACATAACTAGCATCTCCTAAGTCCTTCATGTCAAACTGTTTGGCTAACCAAACTTTGACAGATGATAATGTTGCCACATCGTTTCCAATAAGCAATATATCATCCACATAAAGTATAAGGAAAACCACTTTCTCATTCTTGATACATTTATAAACACATGGTTCATCAATGTTTTGTTCGAATCCATAGGTTTTGATCGCTTGATCAAACCTAATATTCCAAGAACGAGATGCTTGCTTTAATTCATAAATGGATTTAAGCAACTTGCATACTTTATCTTCTTGGCCTTTTGCCTTGAACCCGTCTGGTTGTATCATATAGATATCTTCTTCAAGAGAGCCATTCAAGAAAGCTGTCTTGACATCCATTTGCCAGATCTCATAATCGAGAGCAGCCGCAATGGATAAAAGAATGCGGATTGACTTGAGCATTACTACAGGCGAGAAGGTTTCTTCATAGTCGATTCCTTCTTTCTGTGTATAGCCCTTCGCTACAAGTCTTGCCTTGAAAGTTTCCACTTTCCCATCCACACCTCTCTTCCTCTTGTATACCCACTTACACCCAATCGGTTTTATGCCTTGGGATAAGTCTACAAGTATCCAGACCCCGTTGGAATCCATAGATTCCATCTCGGTGTTCATAGCTATTTGCCAAAGACTAGAATCAACATCCTCCATAGCTTCTTTGTACGTAGCCGGATCATCATGTTCTATGGATTCTGCTTCAAAAACTTCACCATTGAACATGTACCTTTCAGGTTCCCTGATAATCCTCCCACTACGACGAAGCTCCCCTGGTTGTTGATTTTTTAGCGGTTTTTCCACAGGGTTTTCTGTGACTTTAGGAACATCCAAACCCGAAGTCATCTCCTCAAGCACTACTTTGCTACGAGGTTTAAAGTCTTCTATGTAACTTTCCTCTAGGAATGTTGCATGTGTAGAAACGAAGACTTTATTTTGCTTCGGATTATAGAACAGACCACCTTTTGTCCCTTTTGGATAGCCAACAAACAAGCACACTTCTGATCGCGACTCCAACTTCTTCGCTTCCTTATCCAGGACGTGTGCTGGACAACCCCAAATTCGAATATGATTCAAATTAGGTTTCCTACTCGTCCATAACTCGTAAGGAGTTTTAGGAACCGATTTGGAGGGAACGCTATTCAAAAGATAGCATGCAGTTTGTATGGCGTGCCCCCAAAATGACAAAGGTAATTTGGAGTAACTCATCATAGACCGGACCATATCCAATAGGGTCATATTCCTTCTCTCAGCTACACCATTATGTTGAGGAGTACCAGGTGCAGTTAATTGGGATTGTATCCCATTCTCTATCAAATATCCTAAGAACTCATCCGATAGGTATTCCCCAGCTCGATCCGATCGAAGTGTCTTAATGGACTTGCCTAATTATTTCTCCGCTTCAGCCCAAAATTCTTTGAACTTGTCAAAGGCTTCGCTTTTGCGGATCATCAAATAAACATATCCATACCTCGAGTAATCATCAATAAAAGTGATATAATACTCATACCCACCACGTGCTTCTATGTTCATGGGACCACAAACATCCGTATGCACTAGTTCTAAAAGTTCCTCAACACGACTGTCCTTGGCAGCAAAATGCCGTTTAGTCATCTTGCCCTCCAAACAGGATTCACATTGTGGCCAAGGTTCAACCTCATACAAGTCAAGGCATTCCTCCTTTACCATCCTTTGAATTCTGTTAAGGCTTATGTGACCAAGTCGTAAATGCCAAAGATATGATTTGTTAGAGTGAGAAGACTTATGTCTTTTAGAGTTCTTTTCCAATTCTGTATCAAGCAGTGAGTGCATCTTAGGTTTGATAAAATAAAGATTTCCATGCATCCATCCATTACAGATAAGAGAATTGTTTTTCCTAATAACAACTTTATTATTAAAAGAAACTGAATAAGAATCTTTAATCAAACAAGCTACCGAAATTAGGTTCCTCTTGAAACTAGGAACATAAAAACAATGTCTCAAAACAATAAACCTAAATTCATCAAAATAAAGATGCACTTCTCCCACTGCTTCAGTTCGCACCAACGTCCCATCACCGGTTCTTAACGTGAAGTTCTCCTCATGCAGACTTCTCGTTACCTTGAACCCCTGTAGAGAAATACAAACATGGTTAGTAGCTCCAGAATCTATAACCCAATTGTCCTTAGATTCTTCCACTAAACAACCCTCAAGATACAGAACATCGAAGTTACCTTTTTGCTTTAGCGTGGACAGGTATTCTCGACAATCCTTCTTGAAATGTCCTTTCTTCCCACAGTGAAAACACTTAACCTTTTTGGGATCCACCTTCTGCTTCTTAGTCTTAGTAGACTTCTTAGTAGCAGGTGCATCCACAGCAGGTTTCTTCCCCTTGTTCTTCCCCTTTTCCTTCTTCCTTTTGGGATTAGGAGTAGCGAACTAGGTTCAGCCACATTCGCCTTAGATCCAGAACCCTTAAAAATGTTCTCAAAGGCTTGCAACTCTTTCATTAATTCCGTTAAAGACATCTCCTTCCTGTTAAGGTTGTAAGATGCCTGAAACAAATCG
The DNA here is from genome assembly GCA_009761775.1 of Ficus carica. Taxonomy (NCBI): domain Eukaryota; kingdom Viridiplantae; phylum Streptophyta; class Magnoliopsida; order Rosales; family Moraceae; genus Ficus; species Ficus carica. The sequence continues at coordinate 24,840,039 of CM019740.1, forward strand.
AAATCCTTGGACAAGGTTTGGAAAACCATGACCAATTGAGTTGCAGAATCGATCTCAGCCCCATTTGTCTGAGCTTCAGACAAATAAGCCATGATTTTCATCATGTGCTCCTTGATGGGAGTTCCAACCTTCTGCCTGCAGTTCATGAGACCTTTGATAGCATCGATCTTAGCCTGGATAGTTTGTTCACCAAACATTTCCTCCAGGTTATCCATGATCTGCCTAGCAGTTTGATGCTCTTCATGCTGTTTCTGGAGCACGTTAGACATGCTCGCCCGAATATAGCACATAGCACTTAGGTTGGAATTGTCCCAGTGCTCAAGCGCTACAAAATCCCTATCAGGAGCATCGATCGCAGGTGTTGGTGGTCTAGGTTGGGTTAGGACGAAACTGTGTTTCTCAAAGTTTAGGACGGTAAGCAAGTTCCTTTTCCAGTCATTAAAATTTTCGCCGGTTAATTTGTTTTGCGTAAGTATCACAGATAAAGGGCTCGACATTTTGATCTATAATAAGAAAACATGTAATAAGTACGAGCAAATATCCTATTAGTTTATAAAATATGGTTTTGTAATTAAACAAAAAGATCTATATGCAATCTAAATGTTTATGTGTAAAACCCTTAAAACACATACCTTACAACGATAATTCCTAGCTTCCGCTTTCTAAGCTACCGAGGGGTAGTCATAGAATAACTAGCCAAGAACACGGATCCCTTCCGATTAATACATATTTGTCCATGAAACAAATTCCATTAAATATATATTAACTATCGTTATTTGGCCACTACTTTATATAACAGAGCCTCGAGGGAGGATTAATAAATAAAGTAGCATGAGTGTGTAACCATCGTTTCCAATTTTGAATCCATATTTTACATCCGCCACCGAGGGGTGATCTAAACATAAAATATGCCCAAAACCGTTATCCTTTCGGAAATCCAAATTAGTGTGCGCTCTAGGTAAGATACATATCCGAAGGGAATTCCCGGGTCAAAACCGAGTAGTAGGCACTACCATGCGTAACTATTGGACCAACGATGGAGGCCGTAGGTCTTAGTGTGTAAAACCTTCTCCCACTCAATATTTTAAATTAGGGTTTTTGTTTTTCATGCATAAACAATATTTATTGAGTGGCACTCCCTAGTCTATATGGCATGTTATCAATACATCATGAAATAGTATAACATATTCATCTAGCAATTCATCATCTATGGTTTGCAAAATATGTAAACAGCCGTGGATCATGATTCCATCCTAGAGAAAAGAAAATTGCAAAATTTACAAAAATTAACCGAAACATATATCGGCCTTCATTTGTAGATCCATGCCTTGTGTCCTTCTTCAATGTGTCTTCCTTCTCCAATGTCACATCTTTTTAAATTTAAATTTCAAAAAAGATTATATGTGATTTTTAATTTTAATCAAAATTATAAAATCTCAAAATTTAAATAAAAAATCCGGTTATTTAAATTTTAAAATTCAAAAATTTGAAATTTCAAAATTTCAAATTTAAATTTCAAAATTTTAAAATTCATAATAATATCCATTAAATTTAAATTTAAATTTTTAATTTTGATTTCCAAATTATCAAGATCACATATCATTGGAAAATTAAATTTTTCAAAAAGATTTTGTGATTTTTTTTTAATTTTTATTAAAAAAAACGTTTTTTAATTAAACAAATTCCAAAAAATAAAAAATCACATCCTTTGAAAATTTCCATACCTTCGTTCATCTTCAATCTCCTCGAATTCATTGTAGCCCGAATTTTACAAAAAAATTCCTACGCCGTTTCCGGCTTACAAAAATTCTAGGAATTGAAAGAACGACCTAGCGGTGATAATAGACCGCATATATTACACTTGAAAAACCTAGATACAAATTCTAACCTCTATGGAATCATGACCGGCAAAATTGAACAAGCATCAAATATTATAAAAATAATATTATGCTTTCATTCATCCATACATCCATTCATAATATATTTAACATACTCAAAATAAAACCTAGAGTGCCAACTCTCTAAAATATTTCATTAATGCATAGAGAGAAATTTATTTGATCAAATAATTTATGTTATATACATGATCATGAGTTGGCTCTGATACCAGTTGTTGGAAAAATCAGATCGGTAATCAGAGTTACGGCGCAGCGGAAGTTTTAAAATTTTTATGCCGTTTCCGGAAAAGAATCTCATGATGCATATAACAATAAATTAAATTTATGATCAAGCGTACCTTTATTCTTGGATTCCGGAATTACTAGAGCGTTTGACCAACGTGTCTTCTCTATTATTCTCGAGTTCCACGTGTCAGAGTGTGTGTGGGCACACGTTCTATGGATCCATGCGACCGGTAATGCTTTTCGAAGTCTAGATCCCTCCTTCTCAATTCCGATGTACCTCGTTGAGAATATGATCAACCTTCTTCCTTCAAAACTGCAAAACAGGAACCGGTTAACCTTCTTATGAAAATAATCACTCGGTTTAACCTTCCTCTCAGTTTTGGTTCAATAGAATTTTCTCTCTTTTTCTTTCTCACAAGATAGCCGAATTTTGATGTTCCGGAAAAGCTAAATTTTTTCCTTTTCTCCAAAACGTTTTTGCTCTTGAAAAATTACCAAAAATTTTTCATGAATCCCTAGCCTTTATATAGAAGTCCAATCCTTTTTCAAAATTCATAAAAAAAATAATTATTATTATTTTTCTGGATAAATTTTGAATCAAAAGATCATACAACTTTAGGGCTAGATTCATTGAACCAAAAAACGTTTTTCAAAGAGGAAATCTTCCTCAAAAAATTCGGCCACATTGAGTTTGTTAAGCAAGATTGGTGATTCAAATTTTAAATCAAGAATCTAGACTAGTCAAAAGATCCTAGTCCTATCTAGATTCAAATTCCTTTTAAACCTTTTTGAATTTAAATAAGATTAACTTATTTGAATTAATATTTTCCATAAACATTAACCATATTAATTAATTTAAATCAATGAAATATTTCAAATTTCCTTTCCTCATAAAAACGTGAACCACTTTTAATTAGGAAAGAAAAATACATGAAATAATCTTCATTATTTAAATCAATTAATAATTTAATGTTAGGAATTTATTTGAATAATTTTGAAACAAAATTTTTCTTCCCTCCACCTATCTAAAAACCGTGCACCTTATTGAGATTAGGAGAGAAAAATTTGTTTTTCCAAAATTAAATAATCCAAACACAATCTTATTTCCAAAATTCAAATTAACCAATCACATGTTGACAAATCATTTGTCTACAAATTTTACATGTCCAATCCTTTCTGGATTGCATGTTAGAGAGTAACATGTCTTAATAGACATTACTAAATTCTATTTAAATTTACCGATCTCATAAGGAACAAATCCCGAGACGCTTTATGGAACTATGCGAGCTAATAGAGGGACCCGATGAAAATATGTAAAGAGGCTCCTATAATTGTGAAAAATTAATCCCAGATTAATTATTAATCAATTATCAACTTCAAAACTATTCCACTAAAAGTTTGAAGCTGAACTCCTGTTTACATACCGTATTACGAAAGCTCTCTCACGTAGTGTTTCTTCCATGATTTATTCATCACTTGCTTAATCCCCATATGTCATCCATGATTGAATTAAGGACTTTTTCCGTTTTACCTTTTCAATCATTTTAACTTAAAGTTCCATTATTCTCTATTGAAAGAATCACCAATTATAAAACCATACAATTGGTAAACCACCAGAGAACACAAAGTAAACCGATGGCCAAGATCTTGTTATACTATCTTTCAATCCCCGAATAATGCCTTTAAGTAGATAACATTTACTATCGTTAAGATAGCTATGGATTCCGTATCTATGAATCTTGATTTCTCCATCCATAAGTCATGCACCCAAAACACAAGTATATTGACCATGAATTAACAGTCTCTCACCTGTAGTGCATTAAAGTACAAAAGTCATGGATGCGAATTCAAGTAATCATTTCAGGATTAAGATTAATGCAGGACGATAATCAAAGTGTCATTGATTCTTACAAACGGAATTATTAAACCGAATCAATTAACACTTTAGGTCCAGTCCAATGTCATACCTCAATACTGGTATACATTAAAGTTTCTACTCGGAACCTATTCGATGGTCAAGACAAACCATCCCTCCAAGGAAGTAGACAACTTGTACAATCTTATCATGAATAAGATCCCCAAATCTTATTCCATCGATTGCGGACTATTTATTTAGACTGTTATCAAATTACCACGTCTTCTATGTATACCCCGTATACATATGGTAATCTGATATATTACCAACAGTCAAGGAGTATTTTATGTTTGCTCAAAATAACCATACAATCAACAAATGAAAGTAAATAGGACACATCTTATTAAACATGAATAACCTCCTCTTATTAATATCAAAATGTCATATTTACAGAAAATCCCTAATATTGATTTTATATCCTTAGGGCACATTTAGATCCCAACATTTTATTTTTCATGCAATAGTTTTATGTGCTTAGTATGTGCTTGATTTAGGTTTAGATGGTTTTGATTGATAAGTTTATGCATGCATGTGATGTTATGTCCTAGAAAGAATGTGGGTTTTATGTATGCCTATCTTATATTTGTGAAATGTCCTCACATGCTTAAGTAAGAATATTTTATGAATGATGATTATGGTTATGATGTTTGAGGCATGGAGGTTAAGGAATTAATCCAAAAACCGAAATTGGTAAGCTAAGTAAGATTACCTATTTGGGTTTTTGTAAGTAAGACGAACAAGTGCATGGATGCTGATTATGTACGTAACACACTGCATGTTTGTCATAGGCTCACGGTTTCGTCCGTTTGAGGTAGGGTGTGCGAATTTTTACGTAAAAACCAATCAAAAACAAAACTGTCAACTTTCGGATCAAATGGGACTATGATCTGGAAACGTAATTTTGAGGCCCTTAGAGACCAAATTTGGAAAAATTAATAACTAAAAAGTTGTAGAGAATTGAAAATCCTAGGGGACAACGTGAAATGTTTTTAAAAATAAGGATCCAAAGGCCTCTATTTTTATCAAAATCTGAGACTGGCCTATACAGACAGTGTACACGGTCAGAATTATTCAAAAGGAGAAACGAGCAAGTTAAAAGCATATTCAGGTTTTTGACAATAAACAAAAGTTGTAGGTTTCGATGAGATCTACAACTTTCATGAAGAAAAATTTTTCAAATTCTAAACCAATTTAAAGATAAAACTAGATTTTTAAAACTGTACAGGGTTCAGGAAATTCCTGCATAGGATTTTTAAAACTGCACATGGTACAAGAAATTCCTACACATGCACCTTTAGTCAAACTACAAGGCTGTTTTCAAAAGTAGTTTTCAAAGTTTTATGATTTTATAAGTCCGATTAAATAGAAATCACGGTTTTACAAAGAAAACAGTTTTAAAAGGAATTTAAAAGTGGTTTTAAAAGGTAATTTTAAGTATTAAATCAAGATAATACTTGAAATTATGAAAACAAGGTATTTTTTTTAGAAAATGGAAGAAGGCCCAAGACCAAGATTTCTTAAATGGTAACAGTCTTATGACGAATGGTAGTCGGGTTGGAGACCGACAAATTACTTCATGTGTATGTTAAGATTTGTTAAGGAATATGGAAACAAGTGTATGACCAATGATAATCGGATGGGTTGTCGATTTGTTATGTTAGGGCATGTATCCATGATTACCATTGGAAACCGGATAGAATACCGTTTTACCATGTTAACATACCAGTGGTAATCGGATAGGATACTGGTTTACTGTGATAGGATTTGTATCTATGATTACCAAAGGTAATCGAATTGGATACCGATCTAGTATGTTATGGTTTATAGTAAGATAGAACAATTATTATCTTATGTCCTGTTTGAAACAGGAATATGACATGTTGTCGTGCCTTGATGGAACAAAAGACCAAGATCGTAGAATAATTTGTAAGTAAAACTCCGCCTACAGCATGGGCAAAATGTTTTTATTGCATCGCATGTTTTTCAAAAATTCATGCACTGATTTACATGATGTACATATGTTTTATGTCTTATGTTTTATTATTGTGACATCATGAAAACATGTTCACTAATAATAAATCACATGATAAGAACAAGATTAAGTTTTCAAGTAAGAAACAGTTAAGATTCAAGTTTTCAATCATGATCAACCAAGAACAAGTTTTCATATAATAAGATAAGACAAGCAAGTTTTCTTGTGTCGTACCGACTTGCCATGAGGGCGGGTTTAAACGGTTTGGTCCATGGTTTGAGTTGGATTGGATTGACTGCCCCAACCACTCCATGCTAAACAGTTTGGTTCATGGTTTGAGTTGGATTGAACTGGCCGCCCCAATCACTCTATGGCTACACACCACGGTACGTGCACTCATGTTATGTAGGGGGCCTAAAACCAAATTAATATAAGAAAACATAATTGATTCATAAGAAAGCATAATCGGTTCACGCATTCTTTTACTAAAAATGTTTTGCGGAATAGAAAGTTGTACTTGCTGAGCATAAGCTCATAACTTACGTTCTTGCTGTAGGTAAGCAACCTACTGGCAATGCTTGATACAAGACTGTAGAGAGATGGCACTACAAACTGTGAAATTTGGGTTGGACACTGCCACGGGTTTTGGAAATATGTTATGTAAAATGTGTTTATATTATCACTAGTACAAAATGTGGATACCACGACGGTTTTTAACCGTCGTGGTAACATTTCTACGACGGTTTTCTAACCGTCGTGGAATCCAGAGTCGTGGAATCTTTTTATATTCCACGACGGTTTTTTACCCGTCGTGAAATAGGCAAAAATAGGACCTAAATGTGGACATTTAATAACATACCACGACGGTTCTACGTAAAAAACCGTCGTGATAGGCGGACCTACCACAACGATTTTTCTTGAAAAACTGTCGTGGTAGGTCCACCTATCACGACGGTTGAAAAACTGTCGTGGTAGGGTCTGCCAAAAAAAAAAATTTGCAAATTCATTTCATTTCCTACGGGTGGCAAATCCGGAAAATTTAACTCACAAAATCAACATTTTTTTAGAAAAATTCCCAAATCCGTGTCTTACCCAATCAATTTTAAAGCAATCTAAATCACAACGATTGTCAATAATCACCGAAATGATGAATTTTGGACAATTTTCTACGGAAAATTCCCAAATCAACAATCAACCAAATCAACATTTTGGAAGGAACATTATGGATTTTTGACATTTTGGACGGAAATTTCACAATCAACAAAATCAACATTTTGGACGGAAAATTCCCAAATCCGTGCCTTACCCAAGCAAGATACATTTCAACTTACCGGATTGTCGAGCGTGGGTACGGGTGGAGTGGTAGAGAATGTAGGGGACGGAGGAATGGCGGCGAGAGGGAGAGGGAAAAAGGCTTGGAGTTAGAGAGAGAGGGAGGAATGGCGACTAGAGAGAGAGGGAAAAAGGCTCGGAGTTAGAGAGAAAGAGAGGAATGGCGGTGAGAATGTAGAGAGGGAGCGGAGAGCGATAAATGGAAGGAAGATATGGGCGGCTTTGGGTTTGGAGTTAGAGTTTGTATTAGAGAGTGAAAAAGGCTCGGAATGTAATGGGGTGAGAAAGAGGGTATTTTTTTGGGTTTTAATATACGCTCCAAAAAGTTGAACAATTTCAAAAAATTTTAAAATTCCCGCATTCATACCTACCACGATGGTTTTTTGGAAAAACCGTCGTGGTTGGGTGAAAAATTAAAAAAAAAAAATTTGACCTACCATGACGGTTTTTTGAAAAAACCGTCGTGGTAGATCACTACCACGACGGTTTTTTCAAAAAACCATCGTGGTAAGTCAAAAATGACCTACCATGACGGTTTTTTAAAAAAACCGTCGTGGTAGGTCAAAAAAAAATTTTTTTTTTTATTTTTTTTAAAAAATTTTGAAAATTATTATTTTTTTTTAAATTCCCTCCTTCGTACCAACCACGACGGTTTTTCAAAAACCGTTGTGGAAGCACCCCGCTTCCACGACGATTTCTGAAAACCAAGCCGCCGCTTCCACGACGGTTATTAAAAACCGTCGTGGAAGCGCCCGCTTCCACGACGGTTTTCGGAAACTCTGTTCCGCTCCATGTTTTTACGTATTTTCCACGACAGTTTATTTAAAAACGGTCGTGAAAACGCCGTCGTGGAATCCACATTTTGTAGTAGTGTATGTTATGATAAGTCGATGGTACTAGTATATGATAACTAGTATGATTTGTAAAAATGTGGTTTTAAAGCTCGGTTCTCGAGTGAGTACCTATAAATAAGTATGAGTATAAATTAAGTTTTAAATTGAGTAAAAAGAAAGAAAGAAAAAAAAACATTTCCATATTTTTACATGAAGCACAAGTACGTTTTGAGATAAAGTATGTTCAAGTAAGCATGGTAAGGTAACGGCTCCATGAAATCGGGTCGTTGCAAAGTTGGTATTTAAGTTAAGTAAGTACGAAGTCACGGCCCTACGTAGGTCGAGGCGTAACAGTTATACTGAACTGCATGTAACGACCCGCCTTACGTAGGCCGTTACCGTACTTATCTTACAAAAAATCTGACACTTACTTAATTAGCGGAAAATACGGAATATTTTTTTTTCTTTTTATTGCAATTATAAAGGTAACTCGACCATATAATTTCTTATAACCATATATGCATATTTATTTGAGTATTTAAATATTAAACTTAATTTGAAATACAACTAATTAACTCAATAATAAGAACATATATTTGACACAAAACGCGTAGCGGTCTCCATCCCGTAGTTTCACAGTTAGTCCTGCCATGCCCCACCGTCTTGTATCAAGTATTGCTAATAGGGAGCTTACCTACAGCATAAACGTAAGTTGTGAGCTTTCGCTCAGCAAGTACAACTATTTAACCGCAAAAACAATTTGAACTTAATCAATGCATGAACCAATTATGCTTCATTATGCTTTCTTAATTTTTCATATTTTAGGGCCCTTACTTACTTTAAGTGTACGTACCGTGGCGCGCAGCCATGGAATGGTTGGGGCGGCCAGCCCAATCCAACTCAAACCATGAACCAACCCTGACCTAGTGCAGGTCGGTACAACACGATTTAAAACTGCTTAACATCTTACTTGGAGACATTTTCTTGAAAACAGTTTCTTACTTGAACTTAATCTTAATCTTATCATGTACATTATCATTAGTGAACATACTTCATGATGTCACAATAATAATTCATAACCATATGCATCACATACATAAGTGCATGAATTTTAAAAACATGCAACCAATAAAACAATTAGCCTCGCTGTAGGTAGAGTTGTACTTACTGGTTATACTATAGCTGGGGTTTGTTGTTCCAATGAATTACGACAACAAATTACTTTCATGTTTTCAAAAAGGACGTAAGATAAGAATCATTCTATCTTACCATAAATCATTATATTAAATGTTGGTATCCTAACCAACATTCAACATTTACCCTAGTTATATGTCCCCTACTAACATGGTATCCTATTCGGTTACTAAATGTAACCTTAGGGCACCTGACCTAAAGACAATCAAACAGTATTATGTTTGATTACTTAACACAAATCTTGGTTGGTTATACTTAAATAATATCCTTTTAGGTTACTGATAGTAACCTTAGGTATAAGCCCAAACATAATTAGGTTAATGTCCTATTGGGTTACCAAGATCCAATAGTGGTATCTCATTTGGTTATCCTAAGTAACCTTGGTTTCAAAACCTAGCATATAAAATTAGTAACCTATTTGGTTACTATAAGTATACTTTCAATATATTTGGTTCAATAATAATTTTTAGTAACATATCCGATTACTATGTGTCTTACTATAGTTAAACTATTACTTAACATTCTTTAAAACCTTATTTAATTCTTTTTAAATCATTGTTGTAAAACTGAAACTGATTTATTTTATAAAGATAGTAAAACTGTGACATTTTGAAAATCATTCATAGAAAACAGTCCAATAATTTCAGTTAGCAGTGCATATGCAGGAATTGTTGCTCATGCACTGTTTTGAAAATCCTGTGCAGGAATTGCCTATTTCCTGCTCAGTTTTAAGATTCAGTTTTATTATAAAATATGATTTGAATTTGAAAAAGTTTTCTTCATGAAAGTTGTAGACCTCATAAATTCCTGCAACTTTTGTTTTTTACACAAAACCTAATTCTGCCCTTAACCTATTCATTTTCCTTGTTGAAAAGTCCTGGCCGTGCATAGGGTCTGGGCTGGCCAGTCACGGATTTTCATAAAAATGGAAGCCTTTGGAGCTTATTTTTCAAATTCTGTCTGAGTTACCCCCTAGGATTTTCAATTTTCTACAACTTTTTAGTTTTAACTTTTTCCAAATTCTGCCTCTAAGGGCTTCAAATTTCGTTTTCAGATTGCTACCCAGTTTTGTCCGAAAACTGGCAGATTTATTTTTAATTGTTTGTTACGCAAAATAACGTACACTCTACCTCAAACGGTCGTAACCGTGAGCTTACATCATACATGCAGCGTGTTACGTAGGTTTTCCATCACATACACTTGTTTCTTAACCAATTAACCCATGCGGTAAACTTTTACCAAGTTAGAGTTTTAAGTTGATTTTTCATGTTAGTTCAACATACAATCATCTTATCATCATACAAGCATAACATAAAACTTCCTAAACATGTGGGGACATATAACAAGCAATTACTAAGCATACACATAAAGCATAAGATTTTTAAAGCATAACTTCAAAAACATAAGCCAAAACATAGATCTAGCTCACCAAAACATAGATCTAGCTCACCAAAACATAGATCTAGCTTACCAAAACACTAATCAAGCACATACTAATCTTACTAAGCTATTGTATGAAAAATAAGTGAGCTTAAGCTCTTACATAACCCACTGAAAATACATCTAAATAATTGAATAAAAACTCAAATGAAAGGCTTAGGGTTTTAAGAAGATTTACCTTAACACTTAGAAGTAGATCTAGGCTTGAATCACAAACTTCCTCCTTGATTTCTACCTCAAAAACCGAGCACTCTTCACTCTTTTTCTTCTCTCTAAGTTTCGGATTTTTAGGGGGGAGGGAGAGGCTAATTTGTGAACCAAAGAAAGTGATGTGTCCAAAGGTGGACCAAGGCAAAACCCCACCACACCTATTTATAGGCAAATTTTAATTGAATTTCCTAGAATTATTTTTATTGCTTAAGTTGCATTTAAGTCCTCAAATAGCAAACATATGTGCCCCGCCTAGAGTCCATGAGGTGGCCGGATCAGATCATGTCAGAAGCACATAAAACGCCATACTCAGTACATCCAGGAGCTTCCAAGATGTATAAGGATCTTCGAGAGAACTTTTGGTGGCCAAAAATGAAGAACGAAGTAGCAGAATACGTGTCAAAATGCCTAACTTGCCAGAAAGTTAAGGCTGAACATCGACATCCTGGAGGAGAATTACAGAAAATAGAGTTCCCTGAATGGAAATGGGAACAAACTACTATGGATTTTGTAGTTGGATTACCCAGGACGGTGAGTGAAAATGACACAATTTGGGTTGTGGTGGATAGATTGACCAAATCAGCCCACTTCATTGCAATTAAAGCCACCTTTTCAGTGGAAAAATTGGCCGAAGTCTACGTATCACAGATTGTTAGGCTGCATGGAGTACCAAAATCCATTATTTCGGATCGTGACGGACGTTTCACCTCTCGATTTTGGACCAGTGTTCATAATGCTATGGGGTCAAAACTAAAGTTTAGTACAGCTTTTCACCCCCAAACTGACGGCCAGTCGGAACGAACAATCCAAACATTGGAAGATATGCTGAGATCATGTGTTTTGGATTTCAAAGGAAACTGGGATCAGAAGCTGCCATTGATCGAATTTTCTTACAACAACAGTTTTCATGCTTCGATTGGTATGGCACCATTTGAAGCCCTTTATGGAAGAAAATGTCGATCTCCTATCCACTGGCAGGAAGTTGGGCAGAAGCAACTGCAAACAACAGACTTCATCAAGAAAACCTCTGAAGATATTAAGAAGATCAAGCAGAGACTCGACATAGCTTTTAGCAGACAGAAAAGCTATGCCGATAAACGTAGAAGGCCATTGGAATTTCAAGTTGGAGATGCCGTGTTCATTAAGATTGCTCCTATGAAAGGAGTAATGAGATTTGGCAAAAAGGGAAAGCTCAGTCCAAGATATACAGGACCATTTGAAATCCTTGAAAGGATTGGGAAAGTAGCTTACAGGCTTGCTTTGCCACCAGAATTAGCTGCAATGCATGATGTGTTTCATGTGTCAATGTTGAAAAAGTATGTACCAGATCCGTCGCATGTGCTTAGTCAAGAACCAGTGGAAGTTCAAACGGATTTGACATACGAAGAAAAGCCAGTTCGAATTCTGGATCGAGAAGAGAAGGTCCTAAGGAATAAAACCATTCCCCTGGTTAAAGTATTATGGCGCAACCATAAGGTTGAAGAAGCAACCTGGGAATTGGAAGATGAGATGAGAAAGAACTACCCAGATCTATTCTAATTTTCGAGGACGAAAATTTTTAAGGGGGGAAGATTGTAATAACTAAATTTTTACGATCTTACGTTCTCATGTAAAGAAATTTATGTTATGTTTTAAAGGTATTTATGAGAAACCTGAGTCAAGGTTTTTGTGTGAAATTTTAAGTTCTCACGATATTATGAGACTTGAAAATAATTGCTTAACTCAGAATGTATCATTTTGAGTCAGAAGAATAAAAAATTTTACGTTTGCATGAGTTTGCATGGCGGTCAAAGTTTGACCTAAAAAGTTAAAGTTGACCTAAATAGTCAACAGTTGACTAGAAAAGTCAACCATGTGATAATACTGTTTTATGAACAAGCAGTATGGAAAATATACTGCGAAAAAAATCATGTTTCAGACAAGATAACAAGAGTAAGATTTAAAATCACCCTAGAAAAATCAAGCACATAAATTGGGGTATCTTGGGCCAAAGAACTTCAAATTACAAGAAAATTTTTATACAGTCAAATTTTACGCAGATAAATTTTGGACTGCAGTGTAGTGATAAAATACTGTTATTAATAGTTAACAGTATTGAAAATATTTATGTTAGCATGATATTGGACTGCCTACCATGAAAAAAGGCCAAACAAGCCTTAAAAGCTTGATTACATCATTTAAAACCCCAATTATGACATCATCAAGGGAAGAAAAAAATAAAAGAAATTTTTGAGATAATATTGGATCCTTCTAGTGCATGGTGGCCGGTCCTTTTGGGGCCAAAAGAGAAATAAATTTTTCCCAAGGACTTGAGGGAAAAAGGAGAACAAAAATTATTTGCTAAATGGTCCAAAAACTCACCTATAAATAGGCCTTGTGGGAGGCTGTTTTTGGCTGGAAAAATCAGAGAAAAGCAGCCAAATTCTGGCCAAATTTCTCCTCACAAAATTCGGAAAACCAAGAAGAGAAAGGGGTGAGTGAAATCAGAAAATTTCCTTGGGGGTTTTGTTCCTAAGGTTCGGTTTTGCACTAGGAAAAAGCCAAGGGAAATTCAGAAAGTTTTTTTAGATTTTTGGGGTGTGAAGCCGAGGGAGAAAGGGTGAAAGAAAAGCTGAAAATTTGGGGTCAAGCTTTGGTGAAGAATTCGGCTTGGAGAGGAGCAACCAAGGAAACCAACAAAAATTTTTTTGGGTGCCATTGGAGGGTGGCCGTGAGTTAGGGGGGAGCTAGGTGAAGGAAGGAGTTTGTGACCAAAATTGACTTTGGTCTAAGGTAAAACTCTATAAGCCCTAACTCTCTCATTTGAGTTTAAATTCAAAGTTTGAGGAGGATTCAATTTGGTTGTAAGGACATAAGTCCAATCCATATTTTATGCCTAGTTTAGTGTATGTGCTTGATTTGTAGATCTAAGGGTGTATGGTTTAAATTCTTGCATGATTTATGTTTGTTTATGGTTGGTTTTCATGCTTGATTGCTTAGGGTGTGTGTCCCCTGATTTGGTCAGAAAATCTGCCCTAGGGCAGTGCTTGAAGTATGTTGATTTAAGAAGCAAAGTTAGGGTTAATGCAAACATAGGCTTAAGGCTTTTGAATTTGGTTTGTATGGATTCAATTGGACAATTTAATGGTTCATGCAGGACGTTAGAAACGCTGTGTGTTTGCCCTATAGGCTCCCGAAGTGTTCGGTTGAGGTAGATTTCACGAAATAGGACGTAAACCGGTTTAAGTAACCGAAACTGCCAATTCGGACTCAAACTGGCCGGTTTCGGGAAAATAAGAATTAGAGGGTCTTAGAGGCCGAATTGGGTAAATCTTAAAACACGAAAGTTGTTCGGAACAATTTTTCCTAGAGGACAACACGGGCAGAATTTAAAAATGAGGCTCCAATGGTCTCAGTTTTTACAAAAACCCGTGGCTGATCTGCCCAGACCCAGTTTTCAGGGTCAGCCAGCTTCAAACAAAAACTGACGCAAATTTAGGCAGAACTGGATTTTTTGTAAAACACGAAAGTTTTAGAATTTTTCGAGAGCTACAACTTTGGTGAAGACAAGTTTTTCAAATTCCAAATGGATTTACAAACTGGTATTGTTATATGAAGAGTGTGCAGGGAACCGAAAATTCCTGCACATGAGTTTTACAAACAGTTTTCGAAAAAACAGTATTTTTGCTTAAAACTGTCCCAAAGGCAGTTCTCAATCTTAAATGACCATTATAAAGATTTGTTTCAAAAATTGGAATTTTTACAAAAAGGAATTTAAAGCTGAATTTCGTAAATGGCAAAAAGTTAAGAAAATGGATAGGATTTGTAATCAAGCCAAGGTTTTGAGGAAACCTAACATTTTATTAAGAACCTAGCCCAAGAGATTATCCAACGTAATCTCTTAAAAGAAATAATTAAAGAATAATTATTCCCAAGCAGTTATATGGCTATTTTATGACCAAATCAGATATCTGGTATTAGGGGACATACAACTAGAATTTCATTGGCATGTTGGATAGGACACCAACATTGCATAATAAGAATCAGACTCTTACCTAAGTCCCTATTCAAGCAGGACAAGGCCTGCAGCTGTGCCAGTAAGAGAACAGCCTCAAGAGGGACACAGTGAGAAAGGTAAGTGCAACTCCGCCTACAGCATGGGCATTTTAAGTTGTAATCTGATATACGAGATTATGTGTGTTATGTGCTATGATTTACTAAATCTAGTAGATAGCATAACTGAGAAATAATTACAAGTTATATTCATGTGACATCATAAAGCATGTTCACAAATAATAAGAACAAGGTCAAGATGACAAATAAGTATAATGGCAAGCGAGCTTGCCTGTGACGTACCGACCCGTCCAAGGTCGGGTAGGACTGTGGATTGAGTTGGAAATGGATTGGCCGCCCCAACCACTCCATAGTTGCGCGCCCGGTACGGTCACTCATGATAAGGGGCCCATAAGCAAGTTAAGGAATGAAAGTAAGATAAGAGAGCATGATAAAATAAGCATAATAAAGCATAATTGAATCATGCATAATTAGAATATGTTATGATAGGCTGTGCTAAGTTAATTCTGTTGCGGTTAAATAGTTGTACTTGCTGAGCGAAAGCTCACGCCTTATGTCTATGCTGTAGGTAAGCAACCTACTGGCGCTTGTTGATACAAAATGGTGGAGCTGGCGGGGGCAACTGTGAAAGAAGGGATAAGCCGCTACGTCTTCCGAAAAATTTTACTTAATATTTTATGTTTATATTATTCCAAACAAGTACTTCAATAGTAGGAAAAAAAAAAAAAAAAAAAAAAAAAAGAAAAAAATATTCACTATATTTGTTAAATAAGTAAGTATGTAAAACAAGTTATGTATGCATGTATGTACGGTAACGGTCCGTGCTAGGCGGGTCGTTACAGAGTTGGTATCAGAGCGGTTCCCTGCTACCTGAATTCACAGTTCGCCTGCCATCGCCACTATCATTGTAAGTTAAAGTTAGTTTATGCGTAAACATTTATTATGTGATTTGGTATGTAGATTCGTCGACATGGATCCGGATCACGTTGATGCGGACCGAGAGGCCATATCGTCATTTTATGAGGCACATCCGTTATCCTTTGACGGTACGAGTCACACGATATCCTTGGGAGCATGGTTATACGACATGGAGCTTATTTTCCGTACCAGCCATATCCCAGGTCGGTTGCAGGTTTCTTTGGGTAGTCGATGCCTGACTGGAGACGCCCGTATTTGGTGGATATTAGTAGGGGAGCCACAGCTACCCAGCCGGACTTGGGCGCATTTTCGCTCACTGATGGTTGGACGTTTTGGGCCGATATTGGATTACGGGCCAGGAGCGCCTCAGCGTGATCCCGATATTTACAGAGATATGTATGACAGGCGATACCACAGCTACACACTTGAGTGGCATGCATATCCTCACGAGACCATGGCCCACTACTGCATGAGATTTCAGGAGGCCATGTTGCCCTACGTTTCTCAGGACATGACCCACCCAGTGTTGGAGGCATTGACGGTTTTACAGAACGACTTACCCAGCCGTATTCGCCAGCATGTCCCCTTTCCCACACCCAGGATGACTGTGGAGCACATGATTGAGGATATTCTACAGGCTGAGGTGCGCGCTGACACAGAGCAGACGGGGGCCGCTGAGGGTGATCATCAGGCACCCGTAGACGACGCTGGTTTAGGGGAGCCGTTATACGAGGTAGGACCAGCACCCCCAGAGGAGCCGATCCCCGCAGTTCCAGAGCAGGAGGTGCCAGCCCATGAGGCCGAGGAGCCGGAGGATGCTGAGGGTGACCAGGAGGCCGGCGACCAGGAGGAGGACGATATTATGGTCATACCCGGAGATCCACCAGCCGATCCCATTATCATCGATATTTCTAGTGACGAGGAGGATGATATTGAGGAGATGCCAGCTGACCCGCCAGCAGATCCCATTGCCATCGACATATCCAGTGATGAGGAGGGCGACGACGAGGATATGGAGCCGGCGCCCGAGCTAGAGCAGGCAGGATGGGTTGAGGACCAGGAGGATCTAGCTGACGACCCAGAGGAGATTCTTTTCGACGACGGAGATTGGG
This sequence comes from Ficus carica, assembly GCA_009761775.1. Taxonomy (NCBI): domain Eukaryota; kingdom Viridiplantae; phylum Streptophyta; class Magnoliopsida; order Rosales; family Moraceae; genus Ficus; species Ficus carica. The sequence continues at coordinate 24,857,141 of CM019740.1, forward strand.
AGACCGACTCCGACGCAGCTGCCTAGAGGACGATAGAGATCGCTATTTTGATTGTCCATGTACATTTATTTTGACCTTAGTACCGACATGTACTTGCTTATTTTTTGGATGATAGGCATGTACTGATGGAAAGTGGTAGACACTTCCATCGCCATTCTTTTTGACTATGTATATTGGTGAAGTGTTAGACACTCCTATTACTATTTTGTTCATGTACATAAAAATATTACGAAACAGATATGTATTTACAGTACTGTAAGAATGATGTACTTATTGTAAATATACAAGAAACAGTTCAGATATCATGTTATATTATCATGGAAAGCATGTTATGATACGATACGTTATGATTATGTTACGATTCAATGTATTATGATACGGTACATGATGAAAGAAAGGATATTACTAGTTTTATAATATCTTTTCTTATGATTTAATAGGAAATAAAAGATGGTACGACCTCGCAGAACAATGCCGGTAAACCAGAATCCACCTGCACCGGATCTAGCAACTGTTGTAGCAAATTTGCAACGACAGTTACTTGAACAGCAGCAGGAGACAAATAGACTCCGGGAGCAGTTAGCTCAGATCAATCAGAGACCTCAGGCCAACGAGGTTCCCCCTCAGAATGTCAGAGTACCTCCAGTAGTACCCCCGGTACCTGATGTTCAACCAGAGGTTCAGCCAGAGGTTCCTATAGCACCCGTTGGAGTACAAGTGAATTTACCTCCAGTACGGGAAGATTTGCTTTATGAAAGGTTTAGACGGATGAAAGCACCGGAATTCGAGGGACCCACAGATCCAATTGCCGCTGACAATTGGTTGATTGACATCCAAGTTATTTTGGATTTTATGCGGCTGACTGAACAGGAAAAAGTTCTCTGTGCTTCCTTCGCTCTCAAGAAAGACGCTAGACACTGGTGGAGGACTGTCCAGATGCGCCGTGATGTTACGACCATGAGCTGGCAAGATTTCGTGTCGGAGTTTCGAACGATGTACTTTAACAGAGAAATCCTGGCAGGCCAGCAGGATGAATTTACGAGTTTGAGACAAGGAACGATGACGGTAATGGAGGCTATTAATAAGTTTGAACAGTTAGCCCGGTTATGCCCGGAATTGGTGCCAGGTGAAACAGAAAAAGTTAGACTGATGATGAAGATGTTTCGGTCAGATATCGCCAAGCAAGTCAGTGCTGGTGATAGTCCACCTACTCGGGTATCTGATTGTATTAGTCGAGCCATAAGAGCAGAGTATTGGATTAACCGAGACAAAGAAGAACGGGCTCAGTTCTTTAAGGCAAAGAAGGAAGAAAAGGCCATGGGGAAGCAGACACAACCCCGTCAGAATTTTGAAATGAACCAGAAAGGTCAACCCCGCAATTTTGCTCAAGGCTCTAAACAATTCGGAAGGAATAAACGAAAGGAAAACTCTTCTGGCCAGGGTCAGCCAAGAAACTACCCTCAGAAAAAGATTGCTCGTGGAAATGAGGGCAATAGTAATAGCTACCCAGTGTGTACCAAGTGCGGGAGAAAACACCCGGGAATATGCCGGATGGGTTCAAATGCTTGTTACCTCTGTGGCAAAGAAGGCCATTTTGCAAAGAACTGCACTTTGAACACCCAAGGCCAGAATCCCTCATATCCAAGCCGGAACCCTAACAGCCAGTTGCATGCAGTCCAGGCAAAGCTCGAAGGACCCTCGATCACTCAAGGCAGATTAGAGGCTCCTGAACCGCAAGCCAGAATCTACGCCTATACAAAGGGAGATGCAGAAGCTGGGACTTCGCATGTGGTGACAGGTCAGATTTCTATTGCCACCTATGATGCAATTGTCCTATTTGATTCTGGTGCCACCCACTCGTTCATATCGTTGGAATTTGCTCAGAAGATAGGAAGATGTGTGGATAGTCTAGAACAACCTTTTAAAACCTCTCTGCCATCCGGAGAAATTTTGTGGTCCAACTTTTGGATACGAAACTCATCCGTAGGAATTTGTGGCAGAGAATTATATGTAGATCTCATCGCGATCAAGCTTCATGATTTCGATGTGATCTTAGGAATGGACTTTTTGAGTAAATACAACGCCAAGATTGACTGTCGAAAGAGGTGCGTGACGTTCAACCCTTACGGCGAAGCAGAGTTCAACTTCTATGGTCAGTCTCGGAGCCCAACAACTCGATTCGTTTCCGCAATCAGGGCTTGGAAAATGTTAGCTAATGGTTGTCAAGGATATCTAGCTAACATGGTGGACAAGGATCAAGAATTGGAGCGGACACCGGAAGATGTTCCCGTTATTAAGGAATTTGTAGATATTTTTCCGAAGGATTTGCCGGGACTTCCGCCAGAAAGAGAAATCTCTTTTGAGATTGAGTTGCTACCTGGAGCTGCACCAATTTCGAAAGCCCCTTATCGTATGACACCAGCTGAGCTGAGAGAACTTCAAGTGCAGTTACAAGAACTGCTCGACAAAGGATTCATCCGACAAAGTTATTCTCCATGGGGAGCACCCGTTTTGTTCGTCAAGAAGAAGGATGGATCATTTCGAATGTGCATCGATTACCGAGAGCTAAACAAGATTACGATCAAGAATAAGTATCCTCTTCCAAGGATTGACGATCTTTTTGATCAACTCCGAGGAGCAGTCGTGTTCTCAAAAGTCGATCTACGATCAGGGTACCATCAGCTCAGGATTAAGGAGGCAGACATCTCCAAGACAGCTTTTCGTACTAGATATGGGCACTATGAGTTCTTAGTTATGCCCTTTGGATTAACTAACGCTCCAGCTGCCTTCATGGATCTTATGAACCGAGTATTCAAGGGATATCTGGACAAATTTGTCATCGTTTTTATCGACGACATCGTGATTTACTCAAGGTCCAAGGAGGAACATGCACAACATCTTAGGATGGTAATGGAAACGTTGAGGAGAAATCAACTTTATGCTAAGTTCACGAAATGTGAATTTTGGTTGGAGAAAGTTCATTTCTTGGGGCATGTTGTGTCGAAAGAAGGAATTTCTGTAGATCCTTCGAAAGTGGAAGCAGTAAGTTTATGGCCGGTACCCAAAAGTGTTACGGAAATAAGAAGTTTTCTTGGGTTAGCCGGATATTACCGACGGTTCGTCGAGGGATTTTCCAAAATTGCTGCACCACTCACAGCCCTTACCCGAAAAGATAAAAAGTATGAATGGACTCAGAAATGCGAGGAGAATTTCCAAGAGCTCAAGAAGAAGTTAACAAGTGCGCCCGTGTTAATTATTCCTGATGTAGATGCAGGAAATTTCGTAATTTACAGTGATGCTTCCAAGAACGGATTAGGAGCTGTCCTGATGCAAAATGGGAAGGTGGTAGCCTATGCGTCAAGACAATTGAAGAATCATGAACGGAAATTATCTTCTCTGACTCTTCAGTCTGATTTGTTAGAATCCATCAAGACGCATCAAGGAAAAGATTCATTTTTGCTAAAGGCACAACTTTTTAGCGGAAAGAACAAGGAGTTCAAGACCTCTGCCGATGGCACTATCTACTTCAAGGAAAGGATCTGTGTTCCCGACTTTGAATTTTTGAAGGATCAGATCATGTCAGAAGCACATAAAACGCCATACTCAGTACATCCAGGAGCTTCCAAGATGTATAAGGATCTTCGAGAGAACTTTTGGTGGCCAAAAATGAAGAACGAAGTAGCAGAATACGTGTCAAAATGCCTAACTTGCCAGAAAGTTAAGGCTGAACATCGACATCCTGGAGGAGAATTACAGAAAATAGAGTTCCCTGAATGGAAATGGGAACAAACTACTATGGATTTTGTAGTTGGATTACCCAGGACGGTGAGTGAAAATGACACAATTTGGGTTGTGGTGGATAGATTGACCAAATCAGCCCACTTCATTGCAATTAAAGCCACCTTTTCAGTGGAAAAATTGGCCGAAGTCTACGTATCACAGATTGTTAGGCTGCATGGAGTACCAAAATCCATTATTTCGGATCGTGACGGACGTTTCACCTCTCGATTTTGGACCAGTGTTCATAATGCTATGGGGTCAAAACTAAAGTTTAGTACAGCTTTTCACCCCCAAACTGACGGCCAGTCGGAACGAACAATCCAAACATTGGAAGATATGCTGAGATCATGTGTTTTGGATTTCAAAGGAAACTGGGATCAGAAGCTGCCATTGATCGAATTTTCTTACAACAACAGTTTTCATGCTTCGATTGGTATGGCACCATTTGAAGCCCTTTATGGAAGAAAATGTCGATCTCCTATCCACTGGCAGGAAGTTGGGCAGAAGCAACTGCAAACAACAGACTTCATCAAGAAAACCTCTGAAGATATTAAGAAGATCAAGCAGAGACTCGACATAGCTTTTAGCAGACAGAAAAGCTATGCCGATAAACGTAGAAGGCCATTGGAATTTCAAGTTGGAGATGCCGTGTTCATTAAGATTGCTCCTATGAAAGGAGTAATGAGATTTGGCAAAAAGGGAAAGCTCAGTCCAAGATATACAGGACCATTTGAAATCCTTGAAAGGATTGGGAAAGTAGCTTACAGGCTTGCTTTGCCACCAGAATTAGCTGCAATGCATGATGTGTTTCATGTGTCAATGTTGAAAAAGTATGTACCAGATCCGTCGCATGTGCTTAGTCAAGAACCAGTGGAAGTTCAAACGGATTTGACATACGAAGAAAAGCCAGTTCGAATTCTGGATCGAGAAGAGAAGGTCCTAAGGAATAAAACCATTCCCCTGGTTAAAGTATTATGGCGCAACCATAAGGTTGAAGAAGCAACCTGGGAATTGGAAGATGAGATGAGAAAGAACTACCCAGATCTATTCTAATTTTCGAGGACGAAAATTTTTAAGGGGGGAAGATTGTAATAACTAAATTTTTACGATCTTACGTTCTCATGTAAAGAAATTTATGTTATGTTTTAAAGGTATTTATGAGAAACCTGAGTCAAGGTTTTTGTGTGAAATTTTAAGTTCTCACGATATTATGAGACTTGAAAATAATTGCTTAACTCAGAATGTATCATTTTGAGTCAGAAGAATAAAAAATTTTACGTTTGCATGAGTTTGCATGGCGGTCAAAGTTTGACCTAAAAAGTTAAAGTTGACCTAAATAGTCAACAGTTGACTAGAAAAGTCAACCATGTGATAATACTGTTTTATGAACAAGCAGTATGGAAAATATACTGCGAAAAAAATCATGTTTCAGACAAGATAACAAGAGTAAGATTTAAAATCACCCTAGAAAAATCAAGCACATAAATTGGGGTATCTTGGGCCAAAGAACTTCAAATTACAAGAAAATTTTTATACAGTCAAATTTTACGCAGATAAATTTTGGACTGCAGTGTAGTGATAAAATACTGTTATTAATAGTTAACAGTATTGAAAATATTTATGTTAGCATGATATTGGACTGCCTACCATGAAAAAAGGCCAAACAAGCCTTAAAAGCTTGATTACATCATTTAAAACCCCAATTATGACATCATCAAGGGAAGAAAAAAATAAAAGAAATTTTTGAGATAATATTGGATCCTTCTAGTGCATGGTGGCCGGTCCTTTTGGGGCCAAAAGAGAAATAAATTTTTCCCAAGGACTTGAGGGAAAAAGGAGAACAAAAATTATTTGCTAAATGGTCCAAAAACTCACCTATAAATAGGCCTTGTGGGAGGCTGTTTTTGGCTGGAAAAATCAGAGAAAAGCAGCCAAATTCTGGCCAAATTTCTCCTCACAAAATTCGGAAAACCAAGAAGAGAAAGGGGTGAGTGAAATCAGAAAATTTCCTTGGGGGTTTTGTTCCTAAGGTTCGGTTTTGCACTAGGAAAAAGCCAAGGGAAATTCAGAAAGTTTTTTTAGATTTTTGGGGTGTGAAGCCGAGGGAGAAAGGGTGAAAGAAAAGCTGAAAATTTGGGGTCAAGCTTTGGTGAAGAATTCGGCTTGGAGAGGAGCAACCAAGGAAACCAACAAAAATTTTTTTGGGTGCCATTGGAGGGTGGCCGTGAGTTAGGGGGGAGCTAGGTGAAGGAAGGAGTTTGTGACCAAAATTGACTTTGGTCTAAGGTAAAACTCTATAAGCCCTAACTCTCTCATTTGAGTTTAAATTCAAAGTTTGAGGAGGATTCAATTTGGTTGTAAGGACATAAGTCCAATCCATATTTTATGCCTAGTTTAGTGTATGTGCTTGATTTGTAGATCTAAGGGTGTATGGTTTAAATTCTTGCATGATTTATGTTTGTTTATGGTTGGTTTTCATGCTTGATTGCTTAGGGTGTGTGTCCCCTGATTTGGTCAGAAAATCTGCCCTAGGGCAGTGCTTGAAGTATGTTGATTTAAGAAGCAAAGTTAGGGTTAATGCAAACATAGGCTTAAGGCTTTTGAATTTGGTTTGTATGGATTCAATTGGACAATTTAATGGTTCATGCAGGACGTTAGAAACGCTGTGTGTTTGCCCTATAGGCTCCCGAAGTGTTCGGTTGAGGTAGATTTCACGAAATAGGACGTAAACCGGTTTAAGTAACCGAAACTGCCAATTCGGACTCAAACTGGCCGGTTTCGGGAAAATAAGAATTAGAGGGTCTTAGAGGCCGAATTGGGTAAATCTTAAAACACGAAAGTTGTTCGGAACAATTTTTCCTAGAGGACAACACGGGCAGAATTTAAAAATGAGGCTCCAATGGTCTCAGTTTTTACAAAAACCCGTGGCTGATCTGCCCAGACCCAGTTTTCAGGGTCAGCCAGCTTCAAACAAAAACTGACGCAAATTTAGGCAGAACTGGATTTTTTGTAAAACACGAAAGTTTTAGAATTTTTCGAGAGCTACAACTTTGGTGAAGACAAGTTTTTCAAATTCCAAATGGATTTACAAACTGGTATTGTTATATGAAGAGTGTGCAGGGAACCGAAAATTCCTGCACATGAGTTTTACAAACAGTTTTCGAAAAAACAGTATTTTTGCTTAAAACTGTCCCAAAGGCAGTTCTCAATCTTAAATGACCATTATAAAGATTTGTTTCAAAAATTGGAATTTTTACAAAAAGGAATTTAAAGCTGAATTTCGTAAATGGCAAAAAGTTAAGAAAATGGATAGGATTTGTAATCAAGCCAAGGTTTTGAGGAAACCTAACATTTTATTAAGAACCTAGCCCAAGAGATTATCCAACGTAATCTCTTAAAAGAAATAATTAAAGAATAATTATTCCCAAGCAGTTATATGGCTATTTTATGACCAAATCAGATATCTGGTATTAGGGGACATACAACTAGAATTTCATTGGCATGTTGGATAGGACACCAACATTGCATAATAAGAATCAGACTCTTACCTAAGTCCCTATTCAAGCAGGACAAGGCCTGCAGCTGTGCCAGTAAGAGAACAGCCTCAAGAGGGACACAGTGAGAAAGGTAAGTGCAACTCCGCCTACAGCATGGGCATTTTAAGTTGTAATCTGATATACGAGATTATGTGTGTTATGTGCTATGATTTACTAAATCTAGTAGATAGCATAACTGAGAAATAATTACAAGTTATATTCATGTGACATCATAAAGCATGTTCACAAATAATAAGAACAAGGTCAAGATGACAAATAAGTATAATGGCAAGCGAGCTTGCCTGTGACGTACCGACCCGTCCAAGGTCGGGTAGGACTGTGGATTGAGTTGGAAATGGATTGGCCGCCCCAACCACTCCATAGTTGCGCGCCCGGTACGGTCACTCATGATAAGGGGCCCATAAGCAAGTTAAGGAATGAAAGTAAGATAAGAGAGCATGATAAAATAAGCATAATAAAGCATAATTGAATCATGCATAATTAGAATATGTTATGATAGGCTGTGCTAAGTTAATTCAGTTGAGGTTAAATAGTTGTACTTGCTAAGCGAAAGCTCACGCCTTATGTCTATGCTGTAGGTAAGCAACCTACTGGCGCTTGTTGATACAAAATGGTGGAGCTGGCGGGGGCAACTGTGAAAGAAGGGATAAGCCGCTACGTCTTCCGAAAAATTTTACTTAATATTTTATGTTTATATTATTCCAAACAAGTACTTCAATAGTAGGAAAAAAAAAAAAAAAAAAGAAAAAAAAAAAGAAAAAAATATTCACTATATTTGTTAAATAAGTAAGTATGTAAAACAAGTTATGTATGCATGTATGTACGGTAACGGTCCGTGCTAGGCGGGTCGTTACAACAGTAATCTGATAGTACTCGAGATGTTTGACTATGACCTAATTTTAGGTATGGATTTCTTGGGAAAGTATAACGCATGTATTGAATGTCGAAGACGTAAAGTCGTGTTTAATCCCGAAGGAGATGATTGGTTTGAATTCATTGGTGATGCGAAGAAAAGGGCGAAGTTGTTCCTGTCAGCAATGAAGGCTCGAAAGATGCTAGCCAATGGCTGTAACGGTTTCTTAGCCAGCATCGTAGATAAGAAGAAAGAAGACAATTTGAAACTTGAAGATGTACCTGTCGTACGAGATTTTGGTGATGTGTTTCCAGAGGACTTGCCAGGTTTGCCGCCAGATAGAGAAATCGAGTTCGAGATTGAGTTAGCACCGGGCACTGGGCCAATCTCCAAGGCACCTTATCGTATGGCACCTGCTGAATTGAAGGAATTACATGAGCAACTTCAAGAGCTGTTGAACAAGGGTTTCATTCGCCCTAGTCATTCACCGTGGGGAGCTCCAGTTTTATTTGTGAAGAAGAAGGATGGGACAATGAGACTCTGCATCGACTATAGAGAACTAAACAAGGTGACCATAAGGAACAAGTACCCATTGCCGAGAATTGATGATTTATTCGACCAATTGCAAGGTGCGACTGTGTTTTCGAAGATTGATTTACGATCTGGATACCACCAACTAAAGATCAAGGAAGGAGATATTCCCAAGTCAGCCTTCAGAACTCGATACGGTCATTATGAGTTTGTGGTCATGTCATTTGGGTTGACCAATGCCCCTGCTGCTCTCATGGACCTGATGAATAGAGTGTTTAAGGAGTTTCTGGATAAGTTTGTGATAGTGTTTATCGACGATATTCTCATTTATTCAAAGACTCGAGACCAACATGAGAAGCATTTAAGGACAGTTTTGCAGACATTGAAACAACACCAGTTGTATGCCAAATTCTCTAGGTGCGAGTTTTGGTTGAATCGTGTGGCATTCCTTGGTCATGTGATTTCTAAATGTAAGAACCCAAAATTTACGATGAACTTATGATTTCCTTAGAAATAAGGAAAATTTAAGTCTGAACCATAGATGTCGATATAAAGCTCATGATCTGAGTTAAATATCGGAATATATTTGAGTTCTCGTTTAATTAGCTACGAGACTCAATAATAAGAGTTGTACTTACCATAATAGGTTGTTTTGTCAAGAATGGGGCCTTATGAGGAAAAAATGACAAAATAGAAATTTATGATTTTCTTCGGGTCAACTTTGACCAAGTTGACTTTTGTTTTGCTTGGGCGCGTTTGAGTTGCATGTTTGTTCATGTGGGACGTTAGAATACGCTGCATGCTTGCTATCTAAGCTCCCACAAGCTCGGTTGGGGTAGTTTGAGCGAAATAGGACGTAAAATGAAAATAAGAACAAAACTGCCAGTTCGGATGTGAACTGCCCAGTTTTGTAAAAAGTGAAATTTGAGGCCTTTGGAGGCCGAATTGAGAAAAACGTAAAACATAAAAGTTGTAGAGAACGATTTTTCCTAGAGGGTAACACGGACGGATTTCCAAAATGAGGTCCCAATGACCTCCGTTTACCCTAAAACCCGTGGCTGATCCCCAGACCCAGTTTTCACTCAGTTTTTCGGGGTCAGCCAGTTTCAAACAAAAACTGGGACGAATCTAGACCGAATTGGAATTTTTGCAAAACATGAAAGTTTTAGAATTTTTCGAGAGCTACAACTTTCGTGAAGAAAACTTTTTCAAAATCAGAATGGATCATAAGGAGAATAAAAGAAACAACAAATATATATATATATATATATAAAAAGTGTGTGGTCAGGCCACACTTCACGTATAAAAAAAAAAGAAAAGAAAAAGAAAAAGAAAAGAAAAAGAATTATATATGTATGTGTGGTGTGGTCAGTCCACGTACAGAGAATAGAAAAAAAAATAAGAGAGGATATTATCTTATCAGACCACTCTCTCTCTTTCTCTTCGGTCTCTCTCTCTCTCCTTCTCTCTTCATTTTCATTCTTTTTCTTTCTCTTCCTCTCTATGTCGCACGGCTGCCATCACAAGGAGTCCCAACTCCGGTCAGCCACCTTGCACACGCGCCGGTGACCCTTGCAGCCCATCACCCGAGTGTCCAATAGTCGGAGTTTGGCCGCGTCACTCGCCGCCGTTCGCCGGAAAAATGCTAGGAAAGTTTCGGTACCATAAACTTCCAAGTAAGATTCCGGTGTAATCCGAGCTCTATTTTGCGAGCCGTTGGTTTCGTTGAGTTCCACTCGTCGAGAGGAACAAAGCCCAGTCCATCACCACTCCGATTGTTGCCGGAATTTTTCCCGGTCCGCCGCCGTCTTCTAGTTCATTTTCTTAATTTTTAGAGAAAACCGAACGTCGTTTGAAGAAGTGGACACCAGAAGTGGGTTCCTCTCGTCGAGATCTTCGAAGCGGTGCCCATCTTTGTTCCGTTTGCTGCCGGTCAACGCCGGTCAACGCCGGTCAAAGTCGGTCAACGCCGGTCAAAGCTGGTCAATGCCGGTCAACGCTGGTCAACTGTCGCCGAATTTTGGAAGATCGCCTTTCCGACCTATTTTCGATGTTCCGGACATGTTTACAACCTCAGATTTGCGATATGAAATCTCGAAGGTTAAGAATGGCGATTAAAAGTTCAGTCGCTCGAAATTAAAAGGTGTTTGGAACGCCGACCAGGAATCGTTTTACTCACCCGAACGTCGTCGAACGATCTCGGTAGTAATCTTGACTACTTTAAGTCATTTATTGGATTGATAAGATTACATGCCTATTTATATGCTTTGAATTGAATATCAAAATATATATATGTATATATATTTGATGTTCAAGTTAATTAAGTGAAGTTGAATTATGTCGAGATATGTTGTATGTTAAAATAATGAATGTGTTATGGATGGCACATCTTGCAGTTATGGTGTGCCAAAACCTTCTATAAATTGGTTTTATTGCAGGTTTAAATTTTGGGCATTAAGGAAAATAAGCCGTTATGCTGTCGGATTTTTATTAAATCCAACCATAATTGGTGATTGAACTTATAATTAGTTTTATAAGTTCCACTCTCAAAATAATTTTATAATCGAGAGCTCATGTGTTGAGTCTTAAGTGGAAATGATTTATTAAGGATGTGTTTTCTAAGTTCGACAGTTTTAACTGTCTTTATTTATAAGTTATGGTTGTGTTAAATACGGTTTGTATTCTTGTATAAGAATTAATGTAAAGGATAACCGTTAGTAACCGGTTAGGATACCCAAGCTATTGGGTTTTGGCCTTAGTAATCAAATGAGTTACCATTAGTAGTTGTAAAGGAGACACATAACTAAGGCTATTTATAAATGTTGGTTAGGATACCAACATTTAATAATTATGATTTATGGTAAGATAGAATATGACTAATTCTTATCTTACACCCTGTTAGGAAAACAGGAGTATGTGCTATGTTTGGCGATAGATCAAGAGCGTAGGACAAAAGGTAAGTACAACTCCACCTACAGCATGGACAAAACGTTTTTGTTGTATGTTATGTTTTTAAGAGATCATGTATTGATTTACATTATTTACCTATGTTTATATTATGATAAGTTCATGTTATGTTATGATAAGTTTAAGTTATGTCATGATAAGTTCATGTTATGTAATCGTAAGTTTATGTTGTGTTATGATAAGTTTAAGTTATGTTATCGTAAGTTTATGTTGTGTTATGATAAGTTTAAGTTATGTTGTGATAAGTTTATGTTATGATAAGTTTATGCTATGATATGTTTATGTCACGATAAGTTATGTTATGATGTATTATGATTGAGATTATTTTATGTTATATGTTTGCATATGTGACATCATGAAGCATGTTCACGAATATTAAATCACACGGTAAGAATAAATTAAGTCACGAGATAAATAAGACAAGTTAATGTTATGGTGTCGTACCGACTTGCCACGAGGGCAGGTTTAAATGGTTTTAGTTTATGGTTTGAATTGGATTGGACTGGCTGCCCCAATCACTCTATGTAAACGATTAGTTTCATGGTTTGATTTGGTTTGGACTGGCCGCCTCCAACCACTCTATGACTATGTACCACGGTACGTGCACATATGACATGACATGTTAGATAAGATAATAGAACCAAGTTAATGAAAGCATAATTGATTTATAAGAAAACATAATCGGCTCACGTATTCTTGTATGAAAAATGTTTTGTGGATTGAATATTGTACTTACTGGGCAATTAGCTCATTACTTACGTTCATGCTGTAGGTAATCAACCTAACGGCAGTACTTGATGCAATACTGTGGAGAGTTGGTGCTGCGGACTGTGAAATGTGGAATGGACACCGCCACGAGTTTTGGAAAATATGTTTTTGTAAAATACGTTTGTTAAATGTGTTTTGTTATGTTTAAGAAAAGTTTCAAGTATGTATGGCAAGCAAGTTGCCTCGTGTTGTACCGATCCGCGTTAGGTCGGGTCTGGTCCACGATCTTGGTACTCAAGTGAGTACATATGAATATGTATGAAGATAAGTTGTTTTATGTACGAGAAAAAGTATAAGATTAAGTCAACTTAAATTTCAAAGTAAAAGAGTTTTAAAATAAAGTTTTAAAGAAAAAAAAATTACACTGGAATTTTCAGCAAGCTTAAAACTTTTTAAGAATTAAGTTAAGTAAGTAAGTAAGGTGACGACCCGGCCCACGTCTGCGTAGTCGTTCCCCTACGTAGATGGTGTAAGTCGGGCCGTTACAGTTTGGTATCAGAGCAAGTTTTCCTGCCATCCAGTTTCACAGTTCTGCCGCCAGCGCCACAGTTTTGTAAGTTTGTTTTCTTACTCTATATTATGTATAGAAATTATGTGAGGTTATAATATTGCTTTGATTAAGACATGAACCTGGTGTCAAATCCGGGTTGGACTGAAGATGACCGCAAGGCTTCGTTGGCATTCCGAAGACTGGAGGAAGAGCTATGCATCTTCGATAGGACCCAAGAAGTGATTGCACGATATGGAGACTCTCTTCAGATTTTGTCATGTAGGGACGCACCTTCAAGATATGATTGCCAGCCGACGCCTAGTCAAGGAGGCTCGTGCTCGTGTAAGGTGCCTTGGCATAGGGTACCTTGAGAGGAGAAATCCTAAATTTTTATGACACCTAGGACCGTCTATGTATTAGAGCGATATCGAGAGATACTAAGATATGTATATGAGATGATACGTCAGCTATGTTCCAGCCTGACGTGCTTATCCAAATAAGTCTAGAGATTATGATTTCCAGTAGATCAGAGTTGCGCAGCGAAAGCGTGAAGGATAAGCTAAGTTTACGATATGATATGATAAGATATGATGATTTTATGATATGATATGCTAAGATATGAATGAAAGAATAGGTATTAAATATGTCGAGGATTAGAATTAGAAACTAGAAAATGGTTCGCCGCATGTACGACTGAACCAAATTTCGTAAGAACCTAATCTTGCAACTGTAATGGCTAAGTTGCAATGATAATTGCTAGAGCAGCAATAAGAAATGAATAGGCTTCGAGATTAGATAGCCTATCGTCTTACCGTAATAGGGTGATAATCAGGAATAAGTTTGACGATGAAAATGATGATACGATCCCTCAGTAAGGGAAATTTAAGTAATGTTGGGGAATTTTAGATATTCCTAAGAATTATGATTATACACTTGTGTTATCAAGGAAAAGTTAAAAGCAATAAGAAAAGCTTTTACTATCTAGCAAGGGGCTGGTTGATTTAAGTATATCTGTCATTGCATCACTTGAACGATATTATGATTTTCCAAGATTGGCTTTGAAAGAATTCAAATAAAATATTTTTATAAAAGATCTTATGTTTAATAGAACCCCCTCATTTTATCTAAGACGGCCAAATCCTTGAGGAGGAAATTCCAAGATAGGGGCTGTCATGAAAAGTAAAGGTTCCAAGATAGGAGCCATAGGCCAAATCCTTGAGGAAGTAAATTCCAAGATGGGGGCCATAGGCCGAATCCTTGAGGGATGAGTTTCGAGAAAGGGACGAGTTCCAAGAAAGGGGCCATTATGAAAAGTAAAGGGTTCTAATATTATAAAATTAAGTTTCAAGAAAGGAACTATTTTCAAAAAATGTTCTAAATGTATGATACGATATGCTTTCCAAGCATGGAAAATTATGTAATACGATAAACTTTTCAAGTATGAAAAAGCTATATAATAAGATATGTTTTTCAAACATAGCAAGTTATATGATATACTTGCTCAGTTTTCACATAAATAGTTCTTGTGATGCAATATGAAGGGACAGTATGTATGAAAGTATGATAGTATGCAAGTATGTATGTATGCAAGTAAGTATGAATGTATGAAAGTATGATAAGATATGAAAGAAGATTATGGTTTTATATAAGAGACATAGTCCCATTAAAGGATTAAAATGGGAACCTGATCAAACCATTATGTATTAGTGGTGGATTTTAAGAAGAGTTACCTAGAAGTAACTGAATTTTCGAGGACGAAAATTTTTTTAAGCAGGGTAGAATGTAAGAACCCAAAATTTACGATGAACTTATGATTTCCTTATAAATAAGGAAAATTTAAGTCTGAACCATAGATGTCGATATAAAGCTCATGATCTGAGTTAAATATCGGAATATATTTGAGTTCTCGTTTAATTAGCTACGAGACTCAATAATAAGAGTTGTACTTACCATAATAGGTTGTTTTGTCAAGAATGGGGCCTTATGAGGAAAAAAGGACAAAATAGAAATTTATGATTTTCTTCGGGTCAACTTTGACCAAGTTGACTTTTGTTTTGCTTGGGCGCGTTTGAGTTGCATGTTTGTTCATGTGGGACGTTAGAATACGCTGCATGCTTGCTATCTAAGCTCCCACAAGCTCGGTTGGGGTAGTTTGAGCGAAATAGGACGTAAAATGAAAATAAGAACAAAACTGCCAGTTCGGATGTGAACTGCCCAGTTTTGTAAAAAGTGAAATTTGAGGCCTTTGGAGGCCGAATTGAGAAAAACGTAAAACATAAAAGTTGTAGAGAACGATTTTTCCTAGAGGGTAACACGGACGGATTTCCAAAATGAGGTCCCAATGACCTCCGTTTACCCTAAAACCCGTGGCTGATCCCCAGACCCAGTTTTCACTCAGTTTTTCGGGGTCAGCCAGTTTCAAACAAAAACTGGGACGAATCTAGACCGAATTGGAATTTTTGCAAAACATGAAAGTTTTAGAATTTTTCGAGAGCTACAACTTTCGTGAAGAAAACTTTTTCAAAATCAGAATGGATCATAAGGAGAATAAAAGAAACAACAAATATATATATATATATATATATAAAAAGTGTGTGGTCAGGCCACACTTCACGTATAAAAAAAAAAGAAAAGAAAAAGAAAAAGAAAAGAAAAAGAATTATATATGTATGTGTGGTGTGGTCAGTCCACGTACAGAGAATAGAAAAAAAAATAAGAGAGGATATTATCTTATCAGACCACTCTCTCTCTTTCTCTTCGGTCTCTCTCTCTCTCCTTCTCTCTTCATTTTCATTCTTTTTCTTTCTCTTCCTCTCTATGTCGCACGGCTGCCATCACAAGGAGTCCCAACTCCGGTCAGCCACCTTGCACACGCGCCGGTGACCCTTGCAGCCCATCACCCGAGTGTCCAATAGTCGGAGTTTGGCCGCGTCACTCGCCGCCGTTCGCCGGAAAAATGCTAGGAAAGTTTCGGTACCATAAACTTCCAAGTAAGATTCCGGTGTAATCCGAGCTCTATTTTGCGAGCCGTTGGTTTCGTTGAGTTCCACTCGTCGAGAGGAACAAAGCCCAGTCCATCACCACTCCGATTGTTGCCGGAATTTTTCCCGGTCCGCCGCCGTCTTCTAGTTCATTTTCTTAATTTTTAGAGAAAACCGAACGTCGTTTGAAGAAGTGGACACCAGAAGTGGGTTCCTCTCGTCGAGATCTTCGAAGCGGTGCCCATCTTTGTTCCGTTTGCTGCCGGTCAACGCCGGTCAACGCCGGTCAAAGTCGGTCAACGCCGGTCAAAGCTGGTCAATGCCGGTCAACGCTGGTCAACTGTCGCCGAATTTTGGAAGATCGCCTTTCCGACCTATTTTCGATGTTCCGGACATGTTTACAACCTCAGATTTGCGATATGAAATCTCGAAGGTTAAGAATGGCGATTAAAAGTTCAGTCGCTCGAAATTAAAAGGTGTTTGGAACGCCGACCAGGAATCGTTTTACTCACCCGAACGTCGTCGAACGATCTCGGTAGTAATCTTGACTACTTTAAGTCATTTATTGGATTGATAAGATTACATGCCTATTTATATGCTTTGAATTGAATATCAAAATATATATATGTATATATATTTGATGTTCAAGTTAATTAAGTGAAGTTGAATTATGTCGAGATATGTTGTATGTTAAAATAATGAATGTGTTATGGATGGCACATCTTGCAGTTATGGTGTGCCAAAACCTTCTATAAATTGGTTTTATTGCAGGTTTAAATTTTGGGCATTAAGGAAAATAAGCCGTTATGCTGTCGGATTTTTATTAAATCCAACCATAATTGGTGATTGAACTTATAATTAGTTTTATAAGTTCCACTCTCAAAATAATTTTATAATCGAGAGCTCATGTGTTGAGTCTTAAGTGGAAATGATTTATTAAGGATGTGTTTTCTAAGTTCGACAGTTTTAACTGTCTTTATTTATAAGTTATGGTTGTGTTAAATACGGTTTGTATTCTTGTATAAGAATTAATGTAAAGGATAACCGTTAGTAACCGGTTAGGATACCCAAGCTATTGGGTTTTGGCCTTAGTAATCAAATGAGTTACCATTAGTAGTTGTAAAGGAGACACATAACTAAGGCTATTTATAAATGTTGGTTAGGATACCAACATTTAATAATTATGATTTATGGTAAGATAGAATATGACTAATTCTTATCTTACACCCTGTTAGGAAAACAGGAGTATGTGCTATGTTTGGCGATAGATCAAGAGCGTAGGACAAAAGGTAAGTACAACTCCACCTACAGCATGGACAAAACGTTTTTGTTGTATGTTATGTTTTAAGAGATCATGTATTGATTTACATTATTTACCTATGTTTATATTATGATAAGTTCATGTTATGTTATGATAAGTTTAAGTTATGTCATGATAAGTTCATGTTATGTAATCGTAAGTTTATGTTGTGTTATGATAAGTTTAAGTTATGTTATCGTAAGTTTATGTTGTGTTATGATAAGTTTAAGTTATGTTGTGATAAGTTTATGTTATGATAAGTTTATGCTATGATATGTTTATGTCACGATAAGTTATGTTATGATGTATTATGATTGAGATTATTTTATGTTATATGTTTGCATATGTGACATCATGAAGCATGTTCACGAATATTAAATCACACGGTAAGAATAAATTAAGTCACGAGATAAATAAGACAAGTTAATGTTATGGTGTCGTACCGACTTGCCACGAGGGCAGGTTTAAATGGTTTTAGTTTATGGTTTGAATTGGATTGGACTGGCTGCCCCAATCACTCTATGTAAACGATTAGTTTCATGGTTTGATTTGGTTTGGACTGGCCGCCTCCAACCACTCTATGACTATGTACCACGGTACGTGCACATATGACATGACATGTTAGATAAGATAATAGAACCAAGTTAATGAAAGCATAATTGATTTATAAGAAAACATAATCGGCTCACGTATTCTTGTATGAAAAATGTTTTGTGGATTGAATATTGTACTTACTGGGCAATTAGCTCATTACTTACGTTCATGCTGTAGGTAATCAACCTAACGGCAGTACTTGATGCAATACTGTGGAGAGTTGGTGCTGCGGACTGTGAAATGTGGAATGGACACCGCCACGAGTTTTGGAAAATATGTTTTTGTAAAATACGTTTGTTAAATGTGTTTTGTTATGTTTAAGAAAAGTTTCAAGTATGTATGGCAAGCAAGTTGCCTCGTGTTGTACCGATCCGCGTTAGGTCGGGTCTGGTCCACGATCTTGGTACTCAAGTGAGTACATATGAATATGTATGAAGATAAGTTAAGTTTTATGTACGAGAAAAAGTATAAGATTAAGTCAACTTAAATTTCAAAGTAAAAGAGTTTTAAAATAAAGTTTTAAAGAAAAAAAAAATTACACTGGAATTTTCAGCAAGCTTAAAACTTTTTAAGAATTAAGTTAAGTAAGTAAGTAAGGTGACGACCCGGCCCACGTCTGCGTAGTCGTTCCCCTACGTAGATGGTGTAAGTCGGGCCGTTACAGTTTGGTATCAGAGCAAGTTTTCCTGCCATCCAGTTTCACAGTTCTGCCGCCAGCGCCACAGTTTGTAAGTTTGTTTTCTTACTCTATATTATGTATAGAAATTATGTGAGGTTATAATATTGCTTTGATTAAGACATGAACCTGGTGTCAAATCCGGGTTGGACTGAAGATGACCGCAAGGCTTCGTTGGCATTCCGAAGACTGGAGGAAGAGCTATGCATCTTCGATAGGACCCAAGAAGTGATTGCACGATATGGAGACTCTCTTCAGATTTTGTCATGTAGGGACGCACCTTCAAGATATGATTGCCAGCCGACGCCTAGTCAAGGAGGCTCGTGCTCGTGTAAGGTGCCTTGGCATAGGGTACCTTGAGAGGAGAAATCCTAAATTTTTATGACACCTAGGACCGTCTATGTATTAGAGCGATATCGAGAGATACTAAGATATGTATATGAGATGATACGTCAGCTATGTTCCAGCCTGACGTGCTTATCCAAATAAGTCTAGAGATTATGATTTCCAGTAGATCAGAGTTGCGCAGCGAAAGCGTGAAGGATAAGCTAAGTTTACGATATGATATGATAAGATATGATGATTTTATGATATGATATGCTAAGATATGAATGAAAGAATAGGTATTAAATATGTCGAGGATTAGAATTAGAAACTAGAAAATGGTTCGCCGCATGTACGACTGAACCAAATTTCGTAAGAACCTAATCTTGCAACTGTAATGGCTAAGTTGCAATGATAATTGCTAGAGCAGCAATAAGAAATGAATAGGCTTCGAGATTAGATAGCCTATCGTCTTACCGTAATAGGGTGATAATCAGGAATAAGTTTGACGATGAAAATGATGATACGATCCCTCAGTAAGGGAAATTTAAGTAATGTTGGGGAATTTTAGATATTCCTAAGAATTATGATTATACACTTGTGTTATCAAGGAAAAGTTAAAAGCAATAAGAAAAGCTTTTACTATCTAGCAAGGGGCTGGTTGATTTAAGTATATCTGTCATTGCATCACTTGAACGATATTATGATTTTCCAAGATTGGCTTTGAAAGAATTCAAATAAAATATTTTT
Source organism: Ficus carica (assembly GCA_009761775.1). NCBI lineage: Eukaryota > Viridiplantae > Streptophyta > Magnoliopsida > Rosales > Moraceae > Ficus > Ficus carica. The sequence goes on from CM019740.1 coordinate 24,876,712, forward strand.
ATAAAAGATCTTATGTTTAATAGAACCCCCTCATTTTATCTAAGACGGCCAAATCCTTGAGGAGGAAATTCCAAGATAGGGGCTGTCATGAAAAGTAAAGGTTCCAAGATAGGAGCCATAGGCCAAATCCTTGAGGAAGTAAATTCCAAGATGGGGGCCATAGGCCGAATCCTTGAGGGATGAGTTTCGAGAAAGGGACGAGTTCCAAGAAAGGGGCCATTATGAAAAGTAAAGGGTTCTAATATTATAAAATTAAGTTTCAAGAAAGGAACTATTTTCAAAAAATGTTCTAAATGTATGATACGATATGCTTTCCAAGCATGGAAAATTATGTAATACGATAAACTTTTCAAGTATGAAAAAGCTATATAATAAGATATGTTTTTCAAACATAGCAAGTTATATGATATACTTGCTCAGTTTTCACATAAATAGTTCTTGTGATGCAATATGAAGGGACAGTATGTATGAAAGTATGATAGTATGCAAGTATGTATGTATGCAAGTAAGTATGAATGTATGAAAGTATGATAAGATATGAAAGAAGATTATGGTTTTATATAAGAGACATAGTCCCATTAAAGGATTAAAATGGGAACCTGATCAAACCATTATGTATTAGTGGTGGATTTTAAGAAGAGTTACCTAGAAGTAACTGAATTTTCGAGGACGAAAATTTTTTTAAGCAGGGTAGAATGTAAGAACCCAAAATTTACGATGAACTTATGATTTCCTTATAAATAAGGAAAATTTAAGTCTGAACCATAGATGTCGATATAAAGCTCATGATCTGAGTTAAATATCGGAATATATTTGAGTTCTCGTTTAATTAGCTACGAGACTCAATAATAAGAGTTGTACTTACCATAATAGGTTGTTTTGTCAAGAATGGGGCCTTATGAGGAAAAAAGGACAAAATAGAAATTTATGATTTTCTTCGGGTCAACTTTGACCAAGTTGACTTTTGTTTTGCTTGGGCGCGTTTGAGTTGCATGTTTGTTCATGTGGGACGTTAGAATACGCTGCATGCTTGCTATCTAAGCTCCCACAAGCTCGGTTGGGGTAGTTTGAGCGAAATAGGACGTAAAATGAAAATAAGAACAAAACTGCCAGTTCGGATGTGAACTGCCCAGTTTTGTAAAAAGTGAAATTTGAGGCCTTTGGAGGCCGAATTGAGAAAAACGTAAAACATAAAAGTTGTAGAGAACGATTTTTCCTAGAGGGTAACACGGACGGATTTCCAAATGAGGTCCCAATGACCTCCGTTTACCCTAAAACCCGTGGCTGATCCCCAGACCCAGTTTTCACTCAGTTTTTCGGGGTCAGCCAGTTTCAAACAAAAACTGGGACGAATCTAGACCGAATTGGAATTTTTGCAAAACATGAAAGTTTTAGAATTTTTCGAGAGCTACAACTTTCGTGAAGAAAACTTTTTCAAAATCAGAATGGATCATAAGGAGAATAAAAGAAACAACAAATATATATATATATATATATATAAAAAGTGTGTGGTCAGGCCACACTTCACGTATAAAAAAAAAAGAAAGAAAAAGAAAAAGAAAAGAAAAAGAATTATATATGTATGTGTGGTGTGGTCAGTCCACGTACAGAGAATAGAAAAAAAAATAAGAGAGGATATTATCTTATCAGACCACTCTCTCTCTTTCTCTTCGGTCTCTCTCTCTCCTTCTCTCTTCATTTTCATTCTTTTTCTTTCTCTTCCTCTCTATGTCGCACGGCTGCCATCACAAGGAGTCCCAACTCCGGTCAGCCACCTTGCACACGCGCCGGTGACCCTTGCAGCCCATCACCCGAGTGTCCAATAGTCGGAGTTTGGCCGCGTCACTCGCCGCCGTTCGCCGGAAAAATGCTAGGAAAGTTTCGGTACCATAAACTTCCAAGTAAGATTCCGGTGTAATCCGAGCTCTATTTTGCGAGCCGTTGGTTTCGTTGAGTTCCACTCGTCGAGAGGAACAAAGCCCAGTCCATCACCACTCCGATTGTTGCCGGAATTTTTCCCGGTCCGCCGCCGTCTTCTAGTTCATTTTCTTAATTTTTAGAGAAAACCGAACGTCGTTTGAAGAAGTGGACACCAGAAGTGGGTTCCTCTCGTCGAGATCTTCGAAGCGGTGCCCATCTTTGTTCCGTTTGCTGCCGGTCAACGCCGGTCAACGCCGGTCAAAGTCGGTCAACGCCGGTCAAAGCTGGTCAATGCCGGTCAACGCTGGTCAACTGTCGCCGAATTTTGGAAGATCGCCTTTCCGACCTATTTTCGATGTTCCGGACATGTTTACAACCTCAGATTTGCGATATGAAATCTCGAAGGTTAAGAATGGCGATTAAAAGTTCAGTCGCTCGAAATTAAAAGGTGTTTGGAACGCCGACCAGGAATCGTTTTACTCACCCGAACGTCGTCGAACGATCTCGGTAGTAATCTTGACTACTTTAAGTCATTTATTGGATTGATAAGATTACATGCCTATTTATATGCTTTGAATTGAATATCAAAATATATATATGTATATATATTTGATGTTCAAGTTAATTAAGTGAAGTTGAATTATGTCGAGATATGTTGTATGTTAAAATAATGAATGTGTTATGGATGGCACATCTTGCAGTTATGGTGTGCCAAAACCTTCTATAAATTGGTTTTATTGCAGGTTTAAATTTTGGGCATTAAGGAAAATAAGCCGTTATGCTGTCGGATTTTTATTAAATCCAACCATAATTGGTGATTGAACTTATAATTAGTTTTATAAGTTCCACTCTCAAAATAATTTTATAATCGAGAGCTCATGTGTTGAGTCTTAAGTGGAAATGATTTATTAAGGATGTGTTTTCTAAGTTCGACAGTTTTAACTGTCTTTATTTATAAGTTATGGTTGTGTTAAATACGGTTTGTATTCTTGTATAAGAATTAATGTAAAGGATAACCGTTAGTAACCGGTTAGGATACCCAAGCTATTGGGTTTTGGCCTTAGTAATCAAATGAGTTACCATTAGTAGTTGTAAAGGAGACACATAACTAAGGCTATTTATAAATGTTGGTTAGGATACCAACATTTAATAATTATGATTTATGGTAAGATAGAATATGACTAATTCTTATCTTACACCCTGTTAGGAAAACAGGAGTATGTGCTATGTTTGGCGATAGATCAAGAGCGTAGGACAAAAGGTAAGTACAACTCCACCTACAGCATGGACAAAACGTTTTTGTTGTATGTTATGTTTTTAAGAGATCATGTATTGATTTACATTATTTACCTATGTTTATATTATGATAAGTTCATGTTATGTTATGATAAGTTTAAGTTATGTCATGATAAGTTCATGTTATGTATCGTAAGTTTATGTTGTGTTATGATAAGTTTAAGTTATGTTATCGTAAGTTTATGTTGTGTTATGATAAGTTTAAGTTATGTTGTGATAAGTTTATGTTATGATAAGTTTATGCTATGATATGTTTATGTCACGATAAGTTATGTTATGATGTATTATGATTGAGATTATTTTATGTTATATGTTTGCATATGTGACATCATGAAGCATGTTCACGAATATTAAATCACACGGTAAGAATAAATTAAGTCACGAGATAAATAAGACAAGTTAATGTTATGGTGTCGTACCGACTTGCCACGAGGGCAGGTTTAAATGGTTTTAGTTTATGGTTTGAATTGGATTGGACTGGCTGCCCCAATCACTCTATGTAAACGATTAGTTTCATGGTTTGATTTGGTTTGGACTGGCCGCCTCCAACCACTCTATGACTATGTACCACGGTACGTGCACATATGACATGACATGTTAGATAAGATAATAGAACCAAGTTAATGAAAGCATAATTGATTTATAAGAAAACATAATCGGCTCACGTATTCTTGTATGAAAAATGTTTTGTGGATTGAATATTGTACTTACTGGGCAATTAGCTCATTACTTACGTTCATGCTGTAGGTAATCAACCTAACGGCAGTACTTGATGCAATACTGTGGAGAGTTGGTGCTGCGGACTGTGAAATGTGGAATGGACACCGCCACGAGTTTTGGAAAATATGTTTTTGTAAAATACGTTTGTTAAATGTGTTTGTTATGTTTAAGAAAAGTTTCAAGTATGTATGGCAAGCAAGTTGCCTCGTGTTGTACCGATCCGCGTTAGGTCGGGTCTGGTCCACGATCTTGGTACTCAAGTGAGTACATATGAATATGTATGAAGATAAGTTAGTTTTATGTACGAGAAAAAGTATAAGATTAAGTCAACTTAAATTTCAAAGTAAAAGAGTTTTAAAATAAAGTTTTAAAGAAAAAAAAAATTACACTGGAATTTCAGCAAGCTTAAAACTTTTTAAGAATTAAGTTAAGTAAGTAAGTAAGGTGACGACCCGGCCCACGTCTGCGTAGTCGTTCCCCTACGTAGATGGTGTAAGTCGGGCCGTTACAGTTTGGTATCAGAGCAAGTTTTCCTGCCATCCAGTTTCACAGTTCTGCCGCCAGCGCCACAGTTTTGTAAGTTTGTTTTCTTACTCTATATTATGTATAGAAATTATGTGAGGTTATAATATTGCTTTGATTAAGACATGAACCTGGTGTCAAATCCGGGTTGGACTGAAGATGACCGCAAGGCTTCGTTGGCATTCCGAAGACTGGAGGAAGAGCTATGCATCTTCGATAGGACCCAAGAAGTGATTGCACGATATGGAGACTCTCTTCAGATTTGTCATGTAGGGACGCACCTTCAAGATATGATTGCCAGCCGACGCCTAGTCAAGGAGGCTCGTGCTCGTGTAAGGTGCCTTGGCATAGGGTACCTTGAGAGGAGAAATCCTAAATTTTTATGACACCTAGGACCGTCTATGTATTAGAGCGATATCGAGAGATACTAAGATATGTATATGAGATGATACGTCAGCTATGTTCCAGCCTGACGTGCTTATCCAAATAAGTCTAGAGATTATGATTTCCAGTAGATCAGAGTTGCGCAGCGAAAGCGTGAAGGATAAGCTAAGTTTACGATATGATATGATAAGATATGATGATTTTATGATATGATATGCTAAGATATGAATGAAAGAATAGGTATTAAATATGTCGAGGATTAGAATTAGAAACTAGAAAATGGTTCGCCGCATGTACGACTGAACCAAATTTCGTAAGAACCTAATCTTGCAACTGTAATGGCTAAGTTGCAATGATAATTGCTAGAGCAGCAATAAGAAATGAATAGGCTTCGAGATTAGATAGCCTATCGTCTTACCGTAATAGGGTGATAATCAGGAATAAGTTTGACGATGAAAATGATGATACGATCCCTCAGTAAGGGAAATTTAAGTAATGTTGGGGAATTTTAGATATTCCTAAGAATTATGATTATACACTTGTGTTATCAAGGAAAAGTTAAAAGCAATAAGAAAAGCTTTTACTATCTAGCAAGGGGCTGGTTGATTTAAGTATATCTGTCATTGCATCACTTGAACGATATTATGATTTTCCAAGATTGGCTTTGAAAGAATTCAAATAAAATATTTTTATAAAAGATCTTATGTTTAATAGAACCCCCTCATTTTATCTAAGACGGCCAAATCCTTGAGGAGGAAATTCCAAGATAGGGGCTGTCATGAAAAGTAAAGGTTCCAAGATAGGAGCCATAGGCCAAATCCTTGAGGAAGTAAATTCCAAGATGGGGGCCATAGGCCGAATCCTTGAGGGATGAGTTTCGAGAAAGGGACGAGTTCCAAGAAAGGGGCCATTATGAAAAGTAAAGGGTTCTAATATTATAAAATTAAGTTTCAAGAAAGGAACTATTTTCAAAAATGTTCTAAATGTATGATACGATATGCTTTCCAAGCATGGAAAATTATGTAATACGATAAACTTTTCAAGTATGAAAAAGCTATATAATAAGATATGTTTTTCAAACATAGCAAGTTATATGATATACTTGCTCAGTTTTCACATAAATAGTTCTTGTGATGCAATATGAAGGGACAGTATGTATGAAAGTATGATAGTATGCAAGTATGTATGTATGCAAGTAAGTATGAATGTATGAAAGTATGATAAGATATGAAAGAAGATTATGGTTTTATATAAGAGACATAGTCCCATTAAAGGATTAAAATGGGAACCTGATCAAACCATTATGTATTAGTGGTGGATTTTAAGAAGAGTTACCTAGAAGTAACTGAATTTTCGAGGACGAAAATTTTTTTAAGCAGGGTAGAATGTAAGAACCCAAAATTTACGATGAACTTATGATTTCCTTATAAATAAGGAAAATTTAAGTCTGAACCATAGATGTCGATATAAAGCTCATGATCTGAGTTAAATATCGGAATATATTTGAGTTCTCGTTTAATTAGCTACGAGACTCAATAATAAGAGTTGTACTTACCATAATAGGTTGTTTTGTCAAGAATGGGGCCTTATGAGGAAAAAAGGACAAAATAGAAATTTATGATTTTCTTCGGGTCAACTTTGACCAAGTTGACTTTTGTTTTGCTTGGGCGCGTTTGAGTTGCATGTTTGTTCATGTGGGACGTTAGAATACGCTGCATGCTTGCTATCTAAGCTCCCACAAGCTCGGTTGGGGTAGTTTGAGCGAAATAGGACGTAAAATGAAAATAAGAACAAAACTGCCAGTTCGGATGTGAACTGCCCAGTTTTGTAAAAAGTGAAATTTGAGGCCTTTGGAGGCCGAATTGAGAAAAACGTAAAACATAAAAGTTGTAGAGAACGATTTTTCCTAGAGGGTAACACGGACGGATTTCCAAAATGAGGTCCCAATGACCTCCGTTTACCCTAAAACCCGTGGCTGATCCCCAGACCCAGTTTTCACTCAGTTTTTCGGGGTCAGCCAGTTTCAAACAAAAACTGGGACGAATCTAGACCGAATTGGAATTTTTGCAAAACATGAAAGTTTTAGAATTTTTCGAGAGCTACAACTTTCGTGAAGAAAACTTTTTCAAAATCAGAATGGATCATAAGGAGAATAAAAGAAACAACAAATATATATATATATATATATATAAAAAGTGTGTGGTCAGGCCACACTTCACGTATAAAAAAAAAAGAAAAGAAAAAGAAAAAGAAAAGAAAAAGAATTATATATGTATGTGTGGTGTGGTCAGTCCACGTACAGAGAATAGAAAAAAAATAAGAGAGGATATTATCTTATCAGACCACTCTCTCTCTTTCTCTTCGGTCTCTCTCTCTCTCCTTCTCTCTTCATTTTCATTCTTTTTCTTTCTCTTCCTCTCTATGTCGCACGGCTGCCATCACAAGGAGTCCCAACTCCGGTCAGCCACCTTGCACACGCGCCGGTGACCCTTGCAGCCCATCACCCGAGTGTCCAATAGTCGGAGTTTGGCCGCGTCACTCGCCGCCGTTCGCCGGAAAAATGCTAGGAAAGTTTCGGTACCATAAACTTCCAAGTAAGATTCCGGTGTAATCCGAGCTCTATTTTGCGAGCCGTTGGTTTCGTTGAGTTCCACTCGTCGAGAGGAACAAAGCCCAGTCCATCACCACTCCGATTGTTGCCGGAATTTTTCCCGGTCCGCCGCCGTCTTCTAGTTCATTTTCTTAATTTTTAGAGAAAACCGAACGTCGTTTGAAGAAGTGGACACCAGAAGTGGGTTCCTCTCGTCGAGATCTTCGAAGCGGTGCCCATCTTTGTTCCGTTTGCTGCCGGTCAACGCCGGTCAACGCCGGTCAAAGTCGGTCAACGCCGGTCAAAGCTGGTCAATGCCGGTCAACGCTGGTCAACTGTCGCCGAATTTTGGAAGATCGCCTTTCCGACCTATTTTCGATGTTCCGGACATGTTTACAACCTCAGATTTGCGATATGAAATCTCGAAGGTTAAGAATGGCGATTAAAAGTTCAGTCGCTCGAAATTAAAAGGTGTTTGGAACGCCGACCAGGAATCGTTTTACTCACCCGAACGTCGTCGAACGATCTCGGTAGTAATCTTGACTACTTTAAGTCATTTATTGGATTGATAAGATTACATGCCTATTTATATGCTTTGAATTGAATATCAAAATATATATATGTATATATATTTGATGTTCAAGTTAATTAAGTGAAGTTGAATTATGTCGAGATATGTTGTATGTTAAAATAATGAATGTGTTATGGATGGCACATCTTGCAGTTATGGTGTGCCAAAACCTTCTATAAATTGGTTTTATTGCAGGTTTAAATTTTGGGCATTAAGGAAAATAAGCCGTTATGCTGTCGGATTTTTATTAAATCCAACCATAATTGGTGATTGAACTTATAATTAGTTTTATAAGTTCCACTCTCAAAATAATTTTATAATCGAGAGCTCATGTGTTGAGTCTTAAGTGGAAATGATTTATTAAGGATGTGTTTTCTAAGTTCGACAGTTTTAACTGTCTTTATTTATAAGTTATGGTTGTGTTAAATACGGTTTGTATTCTTGTATAAGAATTAATGTAAAGGATAACCGTTAGTAACCGGTTAGGATACCCAAGCTATTGGGTTTTGGCCTTAGTAATCAAATGAGTTACCATTAGTAGTTGTAAAGGAGACACATAACTAAGGCTATTTATAAATGTTGGTTAGGATACCAACATTTAATAATTATGATTTATGGTAAGATAGAATATGACTAATTCTTATCTTACACCCTGTTAGGAAAACATGAGTATGTGCTATGTTTGGCGATAGATCAAGAGCGTAGGACAAAAGGTAAGTACAACTCCACCTACAGCATGGACAAAACGTTTTTGTTGTATGTATGTTTTTAAGAGATCATGTATTGATTTACATTATTTACCTATGTTTATATTATGATAAGTTCATGTTATGTTATGATAAGTTTAAGTTATGTCATGATAAGTTCATGTTATGTTATCGTAAGTTTATGTTGTGTTATGATAAGTTAAGTTATGTTATCGTAAGTTTATGTTGTGTTATGATAAGTTTAAGTTATGTTGTGATAAGTTTATGTTATGATAAGTTTATGCTATGATATGTTTATGTCACGATAAGTTATGTTATGATGTATTATGATTGAGATTATTTTATGTTATATGTTGCATATGTGACATCATGAAGCATGTTCACGAATATTAAATCACACGGTAAGAATAAATTAAGTCACGAGATAAATAAGACAAGTTAATGTTATGGTGTCGTACCGACTTGCCACGAGGGCAGGTTTTAAATGGTTTTTAGTTTATGGTTTGAATTGGATTGGACTGGCTGCCCCAATCACTCTATGTAAACGATTAGTTTCATGGTTTGATTTGGTTTGGACTGGCCGCCTCCAACCACTCTATGACTATGTACCACGGTACGTGCACATATGACATGACATGTTAGATAAGATAATAGAACCAAGTTAATGAAAGCATAATTGATTTATAAGAAAACATAATCGGCTCACGTATTCTTGTATGAAAAATGTTTTGTGGATTGAATATTGTACTTACTGGGCAATTAGCTCATTACTTACGTTCATGCTGTAGGTAATCAACCTAACGGCAGTACTTGATGCAATACTGTGGAGAGTTGGTGCTGCGGACTGTGAAATGTGGAATGGACACCGCCACGAGTTTTGGAAAATATGTTTTTGTAAAATACGTTTGTTAAATGTGTTTTGTTATGTTTAAGAAAAGTTTCAAGTATGTATGGCAAGCAAGTTGCCTCGTGTTGTACCGATCCACGTTAGGTCGGGTCTGGTCCACGATCTTGGTACTCAAGTGAGTACATATGAATATGTATGAAGATAAGTTAAGTTTATGTACGAGAAAAAGTATAAGATTAAGTCAACTTAAATTTCAAAGTAAAGAGTTTTAAAATAAAGTTTTAAAGAAAAAAAAAATTACACTGGAATTTTCAGCAAGCTTAAAACTTTTTAAGAATTAAGTTAAGTAAGTAAGTAAGGTGACGACCCGGCCCACGTCTGCGTAGTCGTTCCCCTACGTAGATGGTGTAAGTCGGGCCGTTACAGTTTGGTATCAGAGCAAGTTTTCCTGCCATCCAGTTTCACAGTTCTGCCGCCAGCGCCACAGTTTTGTAAGTTTGTTTTCTTACTCTATATTATGTATAGAAATTATGTGAGGTTATAATATTGCTTTGATTAAGACATGAACCTGGTGTCAAATCCGGGTTGGACTGAAGATGACCGCAAGCTTCGTTGGCATTCCGAAGACTGGAGGAAGAGCTATGCATCTTCGATAGGACCCAAGAAGTGATTGCACGATATGGAGACTCTCTTCAGATTTTGTCATGTAGGGACGCACCTTCAAGATATGATTGCCAGCCGACGCCTAGTCAAGGAGGCTCGTGCTCGTGTAAGGTGCCTTGGCATAGGGTACCTTGAGAGGAGAAATCCTAAATTTTTATGACACCTAGGACCGTCTATGTATTAGAGCGATATCGAGAGATACTAAGATATGTATATGAGATGATACGTCAGCTATGTTCCAGCCTGACGTGCTTATCCAAATAAGTCTAGAGATTATGATTTCCAGTAGATCAGAGTTGCGCAGCGAAAGCGTGAAGGATAAGCTAAGTTTACGATATGATATGATAAGATATGATGATTTTATGATATGATATGCTAAGATATGAATGAAAGAATAGGTATTAAATATGTCGAGGATTAGAATTAGAAACTAGAAAATGGTTCGCCGCATGTACGACTGAACCAAATTTCGTAAGAACCTAATCTTGCAACTGTAATGGCTAAGTTGCAATGATAATTGCTAGAGCAGCAATAAGAAATGAATAGGCTTCGAGATTAGATAGCCTATCGTCTTACCGTAATAGGGTGATAATCAGGAATAAGTTTGACGATGAAAATGATGATACGATCCCTCAGTAAGGGAAATTTAAGTAATGTTGGGGAATTTTAGATATTCCTAAGAATTATGATTATACACTTGTGTTATCAAGGAAAAGTTAAAAGCAATAAGAAAAGCTTTTACTATCTAGCAAGGGGCTGGTTGATTTAAGTATATCTGTCATTGCATCACTTGAACGATATTATGATTTTCCAAGATTGGCTTTGAAAGAATTCAAATAAAATATTTTATAAAAGATCTTATGTTTAATAGAACCCCCTCATTTTATCTAAGACGGCCAAATCCTTGAGGAGGAAATTCCAAGATAGGGGCTGTCATGAAAAGTAAAGGTTCCAAGATAGGAGCCATAGGCCAAATCCTTGAGGAAGTAAATTCCAAGATGGGGGCCATAGGCCGAATCCTTGAGGGATGAGTTTCGAGAAAGGGACGAGTTCCAAGAAAGGGGCCATTATGAAAAGTAAAGGGTTCTAATATTATAAAATTAAGTTTCAAGAAAGGAACTATTTTCAAAAAATGTTCTAAATGTATGATACGATATGCTTTCCAAGCATGGAAAATTATGTAATACGATAAACTTTTCAAGTATGAAAAAGCTATATAATAAGATATGTTTTTCAAACATAGCAAGTTATATGATATACTTGCTCAGTTTTCACATAAATAGTTCTTGTGATGCAATATGAAGGGACAGTATGTATGAAAGTATGATAGTATGCAAGTATGTATGTATGCAAGTAAGTATGAATGTATGAAAGTATGATAAGATATGAAAGAAGATTATGGTTTTATATAAGAGACATAGTCCCATTAAAGGATTAAAATGGGAACCTGATCAACCATTATGTATTAGTGGTGGATTTAAGAAGAGTTACCTAGAAGTAACTGAATTTTCGAGGACGAAAATTTTTTTTAAGCAGGGTAGAATGTAAGAACCCAAATTTACGATGAACTTATGATTTCCTTATAAATAAGGAAAATTTAAGTCTGAACCATAGATGTCGATATAAAGCTCATGATCTGAGTTAAATATCGGAATATATTTGAGTTTCTCGTTTAATTAGCTACGAGACTCAATAATAAGAGTTGTACTTACCATAATAGGTTGTTTTGTCAAGAATGGGGCCTTATGAGGAAAAAAGGACAAAATAGAAATTTATGATTTTCTTCGGGTCAACTTTGACCAAGTTGACTTTTGTTTTGCTTGGGCGCGTTTGAGTTGCATGTTTGTTCATGTGGGACGTTAGAATACGCTGCATGCTTGCTATCTAAGCTCCCACAAGCTCGGTTGGGGTAGTTTGAGCGAAATAGGACGTAAAATGAAAATAAGAACAAAACTGCCAGTTCGGATGTGAACTGCCCAGTTTTGTAAAAAGTGAAATTTGAGGCCTTTGGAGGCCGAATTGAGAAAAACGTAAAACATAAAAGTTGTAGAGAACGATTTTCCTAGAGGTAACACGGACGGATTTCCAAAATGAGGTCCCAATGACCTCCGTTTACCCTAAAACCCGTGGCTGATCCCCAGACCCAGTTTTCACTCAGTTTTTCGGGGTCAGCCAGTTTCAAACAAAAACTGGGACGAATCTAGACCGAATTGGAATTTTTGCAAAACATGAAAGTTTTAGAATTTTTCGAGAGCTACAACTTTCGTGAAGAAAACTTTTCAAAATCAGAATGGATCATAAGGAGAATAAAAGAAACAACAAATATATATATATATATATATAAAAAGTGTGTGGTCAGGCCACACTTCACGTATAAAAAAAAAAGAAAAGAAAAAGAAAAAGAAAAGAAAAAGAATTATATATGTATGTGTGGTGTGGTCAGTCCACGTACAGAGAATAGAAAAAAAAATAAGAGAGGATATTATCTTATCAGACCACTCTCTCTCTTTCTCTTCGGTCTCTCTCTCTCTCCTTCTCTCTTCATTTTCATTCTTTTTCTTTCTCTTCCTCTCTATGTCGCACGGCTGCCATCACAAGGAGTCCCAACTCCGGTCAGCCACCTTGCACACGCGCCGGTGACCCTTGCAGCCCATCACCCGAGTGTCCAATAGTCGGAGTTTGGCCGCGTCACTCGCCGCCGTTCGCCGGAAAAAATGCTAGGAAAGTTTCGGTACCATAAACTTCCAAGTAAGATTCCGGTGTAATCCGAGCTCTATTTTGCGAGCCGTTGGTTTCGTTGAGTTCCACTCGTCGAGAGGAACAAAGCCCAGTCCATCACCACTCCGATTGTTGCCGGAATTTTTCCCGGTCCGCCGCCGTCTTCTAGTTCATTTTCTTAATTTTTAGAGAAAACCGAACGTCGTTTGAAGAAGTGGACACCAGAAGTGGGTTCCTCTCGTCGAGATCTTCGAAGCGGTGCCCATCTTTGTTCCGTTTGCTGCCGGTCAACGCCGGTCAACGCCGGTCAAAGTCGGTCAACGCCGGTCAAAGCTGGTCAATGCCGGTCAACGCTGGTCAACTGTCGCCGAATTTTGGAAGATCGCCTTTCCGACCTATTTTCGATGTTCCGGACATGTTTACAACCTCAGATTTGCGATATGAAATCTCGAAGGTTAAGAATGGCGATTAAAAGTTCAGTCGCTCGAAATTAAAAGGTGTTTGGAACGCCGACCAGGAATCGTTTTACTCACCCGAACGTCGTCGAACGATCTCGGTAGTAATCTTGACTACTTTAAGTCATTTATTGGATTGATAAGATTACATGCCTATTTATATGCTTTGAATTGAATATCAAAATATATATATGTATATATATTTGATGTTCAAGTTAATTAAGTGAAGTTGAATTATGTCGAGATATGTTGTATGTTAAAATAGTGAATGTGTTATGGATGGCACATCTTGCAGTTATGGTGTGCCAAACCTTCTATAAATTGGTTTTATTGCAGGTTAAATTTTGGGCATTAAGGAAAATAAGCCGTTATGCTGTCGGATTTTTATTAAATCCAACCATAATTGGTGATTGAACTTATAATTAGTTTTATAAGTTCCACTCTCAAAATAATTTTATAATCGAGAGCTCATGTGTTGAGTCTTAAGTGGAAATGATTTATTAAGGATGTGTTTTCTAAGTTCGACAGTTTTAACTGTCTTTATTTATAAGTTATGGTTGTGTTAAATACGGTTTGTATTCTTGTATAAGAATTAATGTAAAGGATAACCGTTAGTAACCGGTTAGGATACCCAAGCTATTGGGTTTTGGCCTTAGTAATCAAATGAGTTACCATTAGTAGTTGTAAAGGAGACACATAACTAAGGCTATTATAAATGTTGGTTAGGATACCAACATTTAATAATTATGATTTATGGTAAGATAGAATATGACTAATTCTTATCTTACACCCTGTTAGGAAAACATGAGTATGTGCTATGTTGGCGATAGATCAAGAGCGTAGGACAAAAGGTAAGTACAAACTCCACCTACAGCATGGACAAAACGTTTTTGTTGTATGTTATGTTTTTAAGAGATCATGTATTGATTTACATTATTTACCTATGTTTATATTATGATAAGTTCATGTTATGTTATGATAAGTTTAAGTTATGTCATGATAAGTTCATGTTATGTTATCGTAAGTTTATGTTGTGTTATGATAAGTTTAAGTTATGTTATCGTAAGTTTATGTTGTGTTATGATAAGTTTAAGTTATGTTGTGATAGTTTATGTTATGATAAGTTTATGCTATGATATGTTTATGTCACGATAAGTTATGTTATGATGTATTATGATTGAGATTATTTTATGTTATATGTTTGCATAGGTGACATCATGAAGCATGTTCACGAATATTAAATCACACGGTAAGAATAAATTAAGTCACGAGATAAATAAGACAAGTTAATGTTATGGTGTCGTACCGACTTGCCACGAGGGCAGGTTTAAATGGTTTTTAGTTTATGGTTTGAATTGGATTGGACTGGCTGCCCCAATCACTCTATGTAAACGATTAGTTTCATGGTTTGATTTGGTTTGGACTGGCCGCCTCCAACCACTCTATGACTATGTACCACGGTACGTGCACATATGACATGACATGTTAGATAAGATAATAGAACCAAGTTAATGAAAGCATAATTGATTTATAAGAAAACATAATCGGCTCACGTATTCTTGTATGAAAAATGTTTTGTGGATTGAATATTGTACTTACTGGGCAATTAGCTCATTACTTACGTTCATGCTGTAGGTAATCAACCTAACGGCAGTACTTGATGCAATACTGTGGAGAGTTGGTGCTGCGGACTGTGAAATGTGGAATGGACACCGCCACGAGTTTTGGAAAATATGTTTTTGTAAAATACGTTTGTTAAATGTGTTTTGTTATGTTTAAGAAAAGTTTCAAGTATGTATGGCAAGCAAGTTGCCTCGTGTTGTACCGATCCGCGTTAGGTCGGGTCTGGTCACGATCTTGGTACTCAAGTGAGTACATAGAATATGTATGAAGATAAGTTAAGTTTATGTACGAGAAAAAGTATAAGATTAAGTCAACTTAAATTTCAAAGTAAAAGAGTTTTAAAATAAAGTTTTAAAGAAAAAAAAAAATTACACTGGAATTTTCAGCAAGCTTAAAACTTTTTAAGAATTAAGTTAAGTAAGTAAGTAAGGTGACGACCCGGCCCACGTCTGCGTAGTCGTTCCCCTACGTAGATGGTGTAAGTCGGGGCGTTACACTAAAGATGGCGTAATGGTGGATCTCGCGAAGGTTGAGGCCGTTAGTAATTGGAAGAGACCAACCAACGCAAGTGAGATCAGAAGTTTCCTTGGTTTAGCGGGATATTACAGGAAATTTGTAGCTAATTTCTCAAAACTTGCTATGCCGCTTACGACACTTACTCGAAAAGGAAAGAAGTTCGAATGGACTGAGGACTGCGAAAAGAGCTTTCAAGAGCTGAAGAGATGACTCACAAGTGCTCCAATCTTGACGATTCCGGATGGGGATGAAGGGTTCGTAATTTACAGTGATGCTTCTAAAATGGGACTTGGTGCAGTCTTGATGCAGAATGGGAAGGTAATTGCCTATGCTTCAAGGCAATTGAAGGACTATGAGAAGAACTATCCCACCCATGACCTAGAGTTGGCTGCCGTTGTTTTTGCATTGAAAATATGGAGGCATTATTTGTATGGAGTCCGATGTCAAATATTCACTGATCACCAAAGTTTGAAGTACTTCTTCACGCAGAAGGATTTGAATATGAGGCAAAGGAGGTGGCTTGAGCTAGTAAAGGATTACGACTGTGAAATCCTATACCACCCGGGGAAGGCAAATAGGGTAGCTGATGCCTTGAGTCGGAAAACCCCAGCCACGTTAATGTCCTTGAATGCGATGTTCAAGCCCCTTCAAAAGGAGATTTTTGATTTTGGGTTGGAATTAATAGTTGGACAACTCTCTACAATGACCATGTCTTCAACTATTTTGATGACATTCGGAGCAAACAAGACCTTGATCCAAGCCTTGTGAGAATTAAAAAGGAAATGCTTGAAGGGAAGTGTGAAGGATTTAGTGTGTCTGATGATGGAGTGCTGAAGCTTAAGGGACGGTTATGTATTTCTAAGGATGAGGAGCTGAGGAAGAAGATTCTTGAAGAGGCGCACAACACCCCCGTATACGCTTCATCCTGGTGCAACCAAAATGTACATGGATCTTAAGAATAGTTTCTGGTGGTTCGGAATGAAGAAGGATGTAGCACACTATGTGAAGCATTGTTTGACGTGCCAACAAGTTAAGGCTGAGCACCAAAAGCCAGGAGGGTGCTCCAGTCAATTGAGATACCGGAATGGAAATGGGAAGACATGGCGATGGACTTTATTACTGGACTGCCAAGGACTACGAATGGATATGATGCTATATGGGTAGTCATCGACAGATTGACCAAGTCAGCACATTTTCTTCCTATACGATTGACGTCTTCTATAGAACAGTTGGCAGAATTATATGTGAAGGAGGTCGTGAGGCTTCATGGTGTTCCCAGATCTATTATTTCAGATCGAGATAGTAGGTTCACCTCCTATTTCTGGAAAAGCGTTCAAGCTGCTATGGGTACGAAGTTGAAATTTAGCACGGCTTTTCATCCGCAAAAAAAACGGTCAGATAGAGAAGACTAATCAGACACTTGAGGATATGCTTCGAGCTTGTGCCTTGGACTTCAAATGGAGTTGGTGTAAGTTTTTACCGTTGGCTGAGTTCGCTTATAACAATAGTTATCAAGCGACGATTGGGATGGCTCCCTATGAGGCACTTTACGGAAGACGTTGTAGGTCCCCAATTTATTGGCATGAGGCTGGGGAGAAGAAGCTAGCGGGGGTCGGAACTTAAGGAGAAAACTGACTTCTTCAATAAGACGACCGAAGCATTGAAGGTGATTCAGCAGCGGATTGCCACAACTCAAAGTAGGCAGAAAAGCTATGCAGATGTGCGTTGAAGGCCTTTAGAGTTTGAGGTTGGAGACTTGGTGTTTATCAAGGTCGCCCTGATGAAGGGTGTGATACGATTTGGGAAGAAAGGCAAGCTTAGTCCCAAGTATGTGGGACCATATATGGTGATTGAGCGTATCGACAATGTGGCTTACAAGTTAGATTTACCGCAGGAGATGACATCCATCCACAATGTATTTCATGTCTCGATGTTGAAGAAGTATGTACCGGATCCATCTCACGTCATCCAACCGCAATCGATTCAGATTCAAGAAGATATGAGTTACGAAGAGAAATCAGTTGAGATTCTTGATCGAAGGACGAAGAGCTTGAGAAACAAAGAAATTCCCTTAGTAAAAGTTCTTTGGCGTAATCACAAGATAGAGGAAGCTACTTGGGAGCGAGAAGATGCTATGAGAAAGAATTATCCGGAATTGTTATAAGTTTCGAAGACGAAATTTTTATAAGGTAAGAGGGATGTAACGCCCCCAAATGCTATCTAACTTTAACGTTAGAAATTAACATTAGAATTAACATAGATATGTGATGAGATAGCAATTTCTTAATTCTAATGTTACGTTGAATAATTTTTCACAGGTGACGCGACGAGGACTCGATGTGCTAGAACAAAGTTCATGCCAAATTGATGAAATTTTTTATGATGACTTGATAATTTTGTGTGATGGTTTAAATATATATATATGGTATGTAGTATTTGTGATGATGTTAATGTTTACAAAAAAAAAAAAAAAAGGGAAAGTATGTTATCCGAAAAAGGCATATTTTATAAGATCTTAATTCCAACTCAATTATGAATCGTTGAATGTCGAAAATTATGTTGTAATTTAAATAAACTTATAGAGCTTTTCATAAGCTTTCCAACGCCTACTCATTTGTGCAAATCGATATCAGAGTAAGAAGTTATGACTAGTATACTATCCGGATATGTACTAGTAACCAACCAGTTTATCATGTGCAATTTTAGGTGCGAAAATTCTAAAAGTTAACCTAGTTGTTTCCTTTTCCTCCGACACGTTTTCAGACCTTAATGACAGCTATCCCACAGCAATTCAAAGACAATTAAACCAAAGAATTTAATCTCAATTAATTCCAAAATTTATTTGAAATTAAATTACTCACAAATTTTGTTATAATTTTCAAGTTTCTCTTTTTACATGCTCTCTCTCTCCCTCACTTCCCTAGCCTCCTTTTCCCTTTCTTTCCCATTCCCTTTGTCTGCTCTTTTTGCCTCTCTCCCACGCACAAACACAGAGAAAAAAAAAAAAAAAAAAAAGGAAGAGAATCCGCCAAAGCTCTAAATTCTTCCAAACCGAAAATCAAAGGATTTCAATGTAAGTTTCGGTATTGTTTAATGATGAGAATGATTTTGTTATTTATTTTAGTTTGGGATTATTTGAGGGATTGGATGATTTTCTTGATGAGTGTCTTTATGTGAGTTTGAAAAGAGGATGAGAAATATTTATCGAATGATGATCGAAGGATGGCGATAAGGTTGATTTTGTGAATAAGGCGAAATTAGGGTTTTTGATTTCTTGATGTATGATTTCATTGATATGATGATTGAATAATTTATGTGTTAGAAACATGTCTTAGGGCTGTTTTGTGGGGGTGTGCGTGTGTATGAATCATATACATTGTGATGATATTTTTTTTTTATACTTTTAATGATTTTCGGATTTGATCACTGCTTCCGGAATTTCCAGATTTTAAGATAAGAATTCCAACGGTTTTAAAGGGTGAAAATGGTCTCCGTTTTTAACAAATTTGATATTGTTGGAAATCCCTAGATGTCTATTTTCATTTGGAATCAGTTTTATATCATTTGGAGATATCTATAAATTTTGTGATTTTTCAAACCGGCAAAGGTCCGGCTTGCCAGTTTCGATAAAAGTTTAGAAATCAATTTCAAAACTATTTTTGAGGGTCCAAACGGTCTTCATTTTTTACAAATTAGGTACCATTAGAAAGATCTAGATGTCTACTTTCATTTAAAATTAGTTTCAGATCATTTGGAGCTCTGTATGAATTTTTATGAATTTTTGAAGGGACAAAGGTCTGACTGGCAGATTATATCAAAATTTGAAATTTCATGAAATTGTTCAATTTTTGTGTTTTGATGTATTTAAATGATGAAATAGGCCTTGTAGGTACTGCTATGATATGATGGATGCGTTTGATGAATTATTATGAGCTTTTGTTGATTTTGTTATATTTATCATTCATGGCATGAACGGTTCTAAAGACGAGCACCCGAGACCTCAATCGCGCGTCACCATCGGAAAATTTGAAAGGTTAAGTAAGGCGTTTAAGTAAGTACACTCTCACCTGCAACATGAATTAAAGATTTGAGAAGTATATATTTTGATGTTGATGATGATGTTATGATGTTCTTAAATAATACTTCTCCTATGATGACGTTTTGATGAAACGTTTTGATGAAAAGTATATATATGGTATGTATATGTATTTTTATGTTTTAAAATGGCGTTGTACACCCTTGATGATGATGATGATGATGTTGTCCGGTGAGCAGACTTTTGTCACCGTTGGTTTGGGATTTGCTACCCCAACCCTTCCGTGACTAGCGCGCTATGATGGTACAACGCCGGGCCTAATATATGACGGTTTTAAAGTAAAAAAAGTTTTTAAATGATGTTTATATTTATGATGATAAAAGAAAAATGTTTATTTACATTTGTGAGATTTAAGTGTCTTACTAAGCCCTTGCTTATATAAGTTAATTCATGTTGCAGATAAAGGAAAGGGTAAGATATAGTGTTGGAGGAGCTTGGAGCGGAAGCGGGACGATATGTGATAGGAAAACGGGAGAAACGATCATAAGATGGATATTTTTGATTTCAAATGAAGTTTGAGATTTTAATTTATTATTATTTGATTGGATGTTTCATAAGGACTTAAATTTTATTTCATGAGTTGGGTTTTAAAAATATATATATATATATATACTTAAATTAATTATGAAGTATAATTTTGATATAGTTTTTTTTTTTAAAAAAATTTCTAGAGTTTTCTAAAATTATCTAAGTAAAGTTTTTCGTTATATAAAGATTTTTATTTTAAGCTTAATCTTTCCGCAATTTTATAAGAGATGAATGATTAAATAAGAAGTCAACTGTAACGGTCCGTGAGGGGCCGTTACATCCACTGTATTACTTATTCCAATAATTCCAAAAGTTTCAAGTGGATTGAAATTCTAGTATAATTATTAATTAACTGTCAAACATATTCCAATAAGGAAAGAAAAAATACTTATAGTTTGACTGCAAATTTTGAACCAGAAAAAAATAAATATGTAGTGTTTTAAAAATGCTATTATATTAATATAAAATAAAGAAAGGCCTTTTCATTACACAACTAAAATGCTTTTAAAAACCTAGAATAGCATCAAACAATTGCTATTAAACAATTTATTATAGCGATTTAACAGCATCAGAAAAACGCTATGACATGTGCAGACCTTTTATAGCGTTTACCTATCCGCTATAATTTGTAACCATAGCATTTTTTGTTGGGATCTATATGTGCCCTAAGGATAGAAAATCAATATTTTGGATTTTCTGAAATATGACATTTTTGATATTAATAAGAGGAAGTTATTCATGTTTAATAAGTTGTGTCTTATTTACTTTCATTTGTTGATTGTATGATTATTTTGAGCAAACATAAAATACTCCTAGGCGGTTGGTAATATATCGAATTACCATATGTAAACGGGGTATACATAGAAGACGTGGTAATTTGATAACAGTCTAAATAAATAGTCCGCAATCGATGGAATAAGATTTGGGGATCTTATTCATGATAAGATTGTAAAGGTTGTCTACTTCCTTGGAAGGATAGTTTGTCTTGACCATCGGATAGGTTCCGAGTAGAAACTTTAATGTATTCCAGTATTGAGGTATGACATTGGACTGGACCTAAAGTGTTAATTGATTAGGTTTAATAATTCTGTTTATAAGAATCAATGACGCTTTGATTATCATCCTACATTAATCTTAATTCTGAAATGATTACTTGAGTTCGTATCCATGACTTATGTACTTTAATACACTACAGATGAGACACTGTTAATTCATGGTCAATATACTTATGTTTTGGGTGCATGACTTATGGATGGAGAAATAAAGATTCATAGATACGGAATCTATAGCTATCTTAACGATAGTAAATGTTATCTACTTAAAGGCATTATTCGGGGATTGAAAGATAATATAACAAGATCTTGGCCTTTGGTTTACTTTGTGTTCTCTGGTGGTTTATCAATTGTATGATTTTACAATTGGTGGTTCTTTCAATAGAGAATAATGGAACTTCAAGTTAAAATGATTATAAAGGTAAAACGGAAAAAGTCCTTAATTCAATCATGGATAACATATGGGGATTAAGCAAGCGATGAATAAATCATGGAAGAAGCACTACGTGAAAGAGCTTTCGTAATACGGTATATAAACGGGAGTTCAGCTTCAAACTTTTAGTGGAATAGTTTTGAAGTTGATAATTGGTGAATAATTAATCTGGGATTAATTTTTCACAATTATAGGAGCCTCTTTACATATTTCCATCGGGTCCCTCTACTAGCTCATATAGTTCCACGAAGTGTCTCGGGATTTGTTCCTAATGAGATCGGTAAATTAAATGGGAATTTAATAATGTCTATTAAGACATGGTACTCTCTAACATGTAATCCCGAAAGGATTGGACATGTGAAATTAATGTAGACAAATAATGTGATTTGTCAACATATGATTGGTTGCAAATAAAATAATTATTTGTTAATTATTTTGGTTAATTGAATTTTGAAATAAGATTGTGTTTGAATTATTTGGTTTTTGAAAACAAAGTTTTTCTCTCTTAATCTATGGTGCACGAATTTTAGTGGTTGGAGGGAAGAAGATTTTGTTTCAAAATTGTTTAAATATATTACAAATATTAAGTTATTAATTGATTTAAATAATGGAGCTTATTTGATAGATTTTCTTTTCTTAAAGAATGGTGTACATTTTTTTTTTGGTGGAAAGGAAATCTAAAATATTCCATTTATTTAAATTAATTAAATATGGATAATTTTTGTGAAAAATATTTATTTAAATTCAAATAAGAAAATCTTATTTAAATTCAAAGGTTTAAAAGGAGTTTGAATCGAGATAGGATTAGGACTTTTTGACTAGTCTAGATTATTGATTTAAATTTGAACCACCAATCAATATACACATAAGAGGGAGCACGAATTTTTTGAAGATTCTCCAAGCAAAAAAAAAAAAAAAAAAAACCGTCCATAAGGTTTATAGAACCTAGCCCGAAATTTGAATGATCCTTTGGTTCCAAAGATTATCCAGAAAAATAATTATTAATTATTTTTCAAGTAGGAGATATTTTTGAAAAAGGATTGGAGTATATATAAAGGCTAGGGGTTCTTGAAAAAACCAACTATCATCATATACAATAGGTGGACGTTTTTTTTGGGAGAGAGAAAAACAAAAAACTAGGTTTTTCGGGCTTGAGAAATTTGTCCTTCTTGGGTGTGAGAAAAAGAGAGAAATTTTCATTGAATCAAAACTGTGAGGAAGGTTAAGCCAAGTGATATTTTTCATAGAAGGTTAACCGGTTCCTGTTTTGTAGTTTTGAAGAGCGAACCCGGATCGAATTCTCAACGAGGTACATTGGAATTGAGAAGGTGGGATCTAGACTTCGGAAAGCATTACCGGTTGCTTGGATTCATAGAACGTGTGCCCACACACACTCTGAGACGTGAAACTTGAGAAAAGTAGAGAAGACACGTTGGTCAAACGCTCTAGCAATTCCGGAATCCAAGAAATAAGGTACGCTTGATCATGAATTTAATTTATTGTTATATGCATCATGAGCTTCTTTTCCGGAAATGGCATAAAAAGTTTAAAACTTTCGCTGCGCCGTAACTCTGATATCGGATCTGATATTTCCAACATTTTTCTCCTGTTATAGATGGCAGTTTTTGTAGTATTATGAAGCAGTTTTTGGCCTGCAAGTTTAGCATGTACAGGTTTACCTTGAAGGGGTGCAAAAATTTTTTTTTAATTAAGGGACATTCTACGACGGTTTTTCCAAAAAATTGTCATGGAAAGTACACATTCCACAACTGTTTTCTAAAAAACCATCATGAAAAGTTCGCACCCAACCACAAATTACAAGGTAACAATGGCCTTCCATGACGGTTAGAAAACCATCGTGGTATGTCAGACATACCACGACCATGGATTCCAAGACATTTTTTTAACTGTCGTCTTTTAATGACGGTTAAAAACCGTCATGGAATCTAGTTTTTCTACTAGTTCTGATATAGATGTTAAACTTCATTTTTAATTTGTAAAATAATTTGCTTACTTTTGAGTACCAATGCATAAAAAAAAAATGTAAATCCCCCTTATTTCTATTGGGTAGGGGTAATAAAGGCAAGTTTGCTGTAAAACAAAGAAGAAGTTGTCACCACTCACCTATAAGCTTTCCAATAAGGCACTTCACACTTTATTCATGAAAAACTAAAATTCTTGATTCTCGAAAAACAAACACTGCTAACTTCCAAGGCTAATTAGATGTTACTTATTCTAATGTTAAATCTATTTGTTGTTAGAAGTTTTTTACAATTACACAATAATCAATCCTTATCGAGCCTCGACTAATGAAATGCTCACGTCATTCGTTGAAGATGGTTTCGGCTTTATTGAGGAACTGTTTGCTTTTGTTGAATCCATCTCTGTGAAATAGCCGGGTGGCTTGGGTTGAGGTAGCTCACTCTCACTTTGCAACATAAAAACAACAGAGGACATATTGGGTCTATCCGCAGGACTTTTTTGCACGCATAAGAGACCGATATGAATACAACGCAATACTTGTTTTAGATCGTAGGCCGATTCCATTGAGTGCTGATCAAGCAATCCAAATGAGTTGCCTTCATTATGCAACATCCATGCCTATAAAATGTTGAAAAGTGTTGTTATAAAAAATTTCGATTATTACTATCAATGGCAATTATTGACAACTTACATGTCCAATGAGGGTAAGATCATGATTGTCACCGTGAAAGCCTCTACTTTTCTTTCCAGTAATAATCTCCAATACTAAAACACCAAAGCTAAAGACATCTGATTTTATCGAGAAAAAGCCGTTGATTGCATATTCCGGTGCCATATACCCGCTACATAGGATCATTAGCCAGAGACGAGAAAAAAAATTAAGATCGTTTCATTTGTAATGAGTAGTTTACATGTATTAAAAAAATGCAAAAAAAAATAATACTCACTAGGTTCCTATTACTCTGTTTGTCTTTCCTCTGTATGATCTCCTACAAAAGTTCTTGCCAAGCCAAAGTCTGAAATTTTAGGATCATCTCACTGTCAAGTAAGATATTACTAGCTTTAAGATCTCTGTGTATTACTCTCAATCTAGAATCTTGGTGAAGATATTGAAGCCCCCGAGCAATCCCATATATGATTTCGAAGCGCTTTGACCACTCTAGTAACTTTCCTTCGTTTTGACCTGTCAATGTGTTTTCCAAGTCATCAATTCAAAGGAATTTAAATAAAATTATTTATTTAACCTAAGTGTTGTGGATTCTGACCAAAAATGAATGAGTCGAGGCTTTTGTTGGACATGTATTCATAAACCAACACTTTCTCCTCTCCTTGAATACAACAACCAAGAAGAGTCACAAGATTTCGATGTTGAAGCTTGGCAATTAGCTTTACTTCATTTTTTAGCTCTTTTACTCCTTGCCTCGAACTTATTGATAACCTCTTCACAGCAATTTGTTTTCCATCTTCTAGTTTACCCTGAAAATTTCAAACATTATTAAGAAG
The DNA here is from genome assembly GCA_009761775.1 of Ficus carica. Taxonomy (NCBI): domain Eukaryota; kingdom Viridiplantae; phylum Streptophyta; class Magnoliopsida; order Rosales; family Moraceae; genus Ficus; species Ficus carica. The sequence goes on from CM019740.1 coordinate 24,901,839, forward strand.
AGTAGCATATTAATAAACATATATATATATATATATATTTACATTTTCTGACTCCTTACTTTTAAGTGGACACAATGGTGGAGACTGGAGACATGGCCTATATATTTCATTTTTTGCTCATTGTTCGAAAAATTGAATATCGCAAACTTACTCTGTATACGGATCCAAAACCACCTTCTCCGAGCTTATTGTCCACTAAAAAATTTTCAGTGGCAGTAGCTATAGTAGACAGGTTGAACAAAGGAAGCTCCAGGTCTTCCTCTTGGCCTCCATTCTTTCTTGATGTTTCATTTCTATCTGTCTTGTCTGTTGTAATCCGATGAAATGGCATGAAATAAAATTTTATGTTAGATATAAGAAAAGAAGACAAGATATCCACTGCTAATATTTATAGAAACAATTCAAAAGTAGTTACACAAAGGGAAGGTGGCTTAGAGATCAAAATTGGAAGAACAACTGTACGTAGCAAACCAAGAGTAGTTTCTATTTCCCTCACTTTCTGAGATTTTTTTTTGTTTAAGTTGTTAATAAAATTTTGTCTTTGTGATTGTAACAGAATTTTTTTTGTTGAAGAATTTGTCGTCTGTATTTTCGTTTACTAAAGGAATAAAACTAAGCTATTCTTATTAGGTGAATGGTTAATGGTTATAGACAGTGACCACTTAGTCTTGGTGTGCTTACACATCCTATTACCGAAATTGTTAAATTAAAAAAAAAAAAAAATAAACGAAATAATTTAAGTGTCCAACTTTAAATGAAAAGTAGGAGGAATATGTGCTCAACTTCATATTGTTTCTAGAATTTGTGTTTTTCTCGTTTAATTGGGCTAAGAGTCAACAATTGTGGCCGTATTTTATTCAAAGACAACAAAAACCTCCGTTTCTTTTTTCTCTTAAAGAAAATGAGAACAAAGAATAAAGATAATTACCTTTTAAGTATCTCCTCCAAATGAAATAGCCAAGTAGGAGCATCCCGGTAACACCTCCAACGACCGCTACCGGTATAACTATTCTAATCTTATTATCATTAATTTTTCCTATTTACAAGTTAGTTTGGAACAGGTAAAAAAAAATCAAAATCAAAACGTAGCTAGAAGATTAGAAAGCAAAGGCATCATAACACATATGAAATAAATATAACGCGATATAATTACGCCATACCTAACTCCAAACGTGAGATCCGAATGAATAGATCATGTCCAGTATCGGAAAACTGCCTAATGTCTATCAGATCATCATACCAGATGACACAACCGCTACCTTGTCCCGTGATATCGGAGTTTGTATAAGCCGTACAAGAACAGTCGCTCAAACATTTGGCCCTGCATTCCTTTAAATTCATACTTTTGTTCACCCAGGAACGTGTAGTATCTGGCACTTTAAGTCGGAGAATTTGATGAACCCATCTTTCTCTTTTTCCAGACAATTCAGTGGACTACTTCTTACACATCCTTCGGACCAATCCATTGAATTCCATTTCTCTTGAGATTTGGGCTTGAATCCTTTTAGGCAATGGCAGATCGGATTGTCGTTGATCAAACAATTTGCATTGGCTCCACAGACACCATACTTATCGCATCCGTCTCTAGGAAATGATGCGTAAGTCCTCCAAATTTTTTCTGCCTCGATCCATATAAGCCGCTCACGTAAACTTGTGGTTTGATTCAAAACTAATATTGAGATCACCGACTTATTCTTGAGGTCGTATGTGAAATACACCTCATCTTCAGTGTCGACAAAGTCAAAACCATAAAGTGGGTTAGTCCTTAGATCCGGTGAACCACTGAAACGAAGGCCATTCCAAGGTCCAGTGCGGTAGAACTTTTTAGTGCCCTTTCGAAAATAAAACTCAGTGAATGTTTGAAGTTGCGGATCAAACTCAGTTCCATGAGTGAAATCTCCAGGACATGGGTCATCCCAATTCTTCCACGCTGAGAGACGCCGCTTAAGACCCGACTTCAAATCCCACCTAAATTTCATATTTGGCAGCAAAGTATCCGAAGGATAGTCAAAACTTTGCCATAAATAATTAGTCTCCGAGTTTACATCTTCCTCATCTCTTAGTACAAGATTTCCCGAATCTAGAAGTTGTGCTATTGGTTTCTTGGCTTGTTTAGATGAGTTCGTCGACCAAATAACACTCTTGTTATGATCCAAAAGCACAAGATTGCCCGTGCTATTTATGGTCAACGAGCCAAAGGAATCTACGATGGGGTTGCACCTGTTTGCGACCCAAACAACGGTTTGAACTGGGATGTTCTTGTACCAAATTCCCACGTAACGGTTCTTGGAATTTCCGCGACTGAAGAAACCAAGCTCGAAGATTCCTCCAATTGAAATCAAGGTTGTGCCATCACCGATGGTTTTGTACGGTTCAATGGTGTCAACTGCAGAGAACACTGCTTGAATGGGAAAAAAAGAAAATAACAGCAATTATAAGCATCAAAGTGAAAAAAATGGCCATTTGTTTCTATCGTTTGCTCTCTCTGCTTTAGGTGTTACAAATTGAAGATAGAATAACTTGTGATTGAGCTTTTAGAAGTTTTTAGCTTGGAGGACATGGCGGAGTATTGAATAGTATGCGGGTCTTTGGCTTTGGCATCACTCACACCAGAATCCATCTTGTCCCGTAAATGATGGATAAGTCTTTGTTTTTGTTATTAAATGTTTGATATATCGAAAAGAGAATTTTTTTTCAATGCTAGAATTCAAATTGATAGTATGCGGGTCTTTGGCTTCGCGTCAACTTCACGATTAAGGAGTAGCCGCCCCACGCACCACATTGATGACTTGAAGGAGTGGCCGTAGCTACCATCTACCATTCACCACAATGACATTAGTCAACAACGTGCTTGCAGCACTTGGGTTATTGAACATGGACTTTATAAAGATTAGGTGGCTTCCCAAGCCCATTAAATTTAATCCAATATCACTTTGTTGCTGAATTCCATGGTTGAAGCTTGACATTTCACAAAAGTAGAGCATGAATAATTAAAGCAGCACCAACTACACGTTGTTAATTCGCCAATAAAACCACGCCGATTGGCAGGGATAAAACTTTGCTTTTATGGATTTTTGCATCTCTCCTTTAGAGTCAATTCACTCGTTTAGTGGGCCAACAACTCAAAATTCAAGTGAAAACAGATCTTTATCGCCATTTTTGTGCCCTCTTCAACTTTTAATATCAAAGAAAAATTATTCATAAACATTAATTGGAATAGTCGTATCTCTTTTATGACATATTGATCCATGTGTTCACACCACAAAACGACGCATACCATGTTTCACGCGTCGACCATCTTTTTCATTTTAGTTATGTACCATCTTTTCTTTTTGTTTCTTTTTTCTCAAAAAAAAAAAAAAAAAAAAAATGACATCAGCTCTAATATTAATTCTTAAATAACAACTTGTTTTATTTGTAAATTATCATACTTTTATTAGTGGGTGTTTAAAGTATTGTAATATATCTATAAATAAAAAATAGGTAAATTGTTCATTTAGTCCCTACAATTTTAAGTTTATGCAATTTTGGTCCCTAATTTTTTGGTCCCTAAATCATTGATAAATTCCAACTTATCCTGAAAATGATGGATAAGTTTTTGTTTTTGTTATTGGATGTTTGATATGTGACGCCCTAGAAATTCATAAACATGATTCATGAATTATTATCATGGATTTCCTTCATTAATATACTTCTAATGAATTATTTTGATGAATATTAAATTTCAAAATCATAAATGATTATTTAGGTATCATTAGTATGATGGTGTCGATGATATAGCAGTGTTGAGTTTCTCTATTTAAATGAAAAATTTTAGATACATAGAAGATGAGTTGAACGACATATAAATTTATACAAAAAAAAAAATTATTATGTCGTATTAGAGGGATAAATGTTAATTTTGAGAAAAACCCCGATTTTTATTAGTAGGTCAATTTATTGATCTTAGTATTTATTTTGGTCATATCAATAGTTAAGTTTTGAAAGTATGATTGGGAAATTAACGTGTCACATAGATAGAAGATGTATGATTAGGATTTACTCTTAGAAAATCCAAAGGTGGAAGATTGATCAGGAATTGTGCTTAAGTTTGAAATCAATGGTGTAGATTTTATGTTAAAGAATCATAGACAAATCAATGGCCAAGCTTTGGATGATAAGTGACCAATGAGAGCTTAAGGTAAGGATTGGTATGATTGAAGATCCAATGGATGAGAATAAGGATGACAACCTTGGATCAATGGTGGAAAATTGGTAGAAAGAAAAACAAAATAAAAATGAGAAAGCAAAGGGGGGGATCCGGATTCTTTGTGGTCAAAAGCAAGAGGAGATTTGAATAAATGAAAAGAAAAAAAGGAGGAAAGTGGTACATGCATGAAACTTTATGTAAGAGATGGCATGGTTTATTTTGGCAAGTTGACCCAAAGAAGAGACAAGTGAAAGTGACCCCTTGTCTCCATTTTGTTGAACAAAATTTTCACCCTAACACTCTCCCATAAGTGGCGGCAATGCAAGGGGAGGATCAGCCAAAATTTTTTCATTTTTACCCCTCAAATACAGCTTCTTTAAAGTAAATATAGGATGAAGACAATGTCACGCCCCGACTTACACCATCTACGTAGGGGAACGACTACGTAGACGTGGGCCGGGTCGTCACCTTACTTATATACTTAAATTAAACTTGCGGAAAATTTGGGAAAGATTTTCTTTTTTTTCTTTTTTAACCCCTTTTTTTTTTTATATAAACTTTATTTTAAAACTTTCAACTGACTGGTAGGTACTTCCTCGAGTACCGAACTTTCAAACCTTCCTTGAAGGCCATCTAAATCATGTTGTAGACCAAACCCGAACTAATGTGGGTTGGTACCACAAGAGGCAACTTGCTTGCCTTATATAAACTTTGTCATCCATACTTAAAACGTCATGAAATACGAAAATCCTTTTTCATTACAACATATTTTATAGAGTATATATTTTTTTCAAAAGCTGTGGCAGTGTCCATCCCACATTTCACAGTCCGCAGCACCAGCCTTCCACAGTATTGCATCAGAGATTGCTGGCAGGTTGCTTACCTACAGCATAGACGTAAGACGTGAGCTTTCGCTCAGCAAGTACAACTATCACATCCGCGACACAAAACATATCATTGTGCATGAACCAATTATAATCTCTTATGAATCAATTATGGATTTATAACGTAACTTAGTTCTATTCCTTTACATATCATGTGTGCTCGTACCGTGGTACATAGCCAAGGAATGGTTGGAGGTGGCAGTCCGTTTTAACTTAAACCATGAAACACAAAGTTTAACATGGAGTAGTTTAGGTAGCCTTCCAATCCAACTCAAACCATGGACCATACCATTTAAACCCGCCTTGGAGGCAAGTCGGCACGACACAACATCCTACTTGTCTTGTTCTTACCAAGTGGTTTAATATTAGTGAACATGCTTCATGATGTCACAATATTATAACAGAATCAACATTAGTCAAAACATGGCCTTTTTGAAAACATGGCATTTTTGTAAACATGACATTTTTTGAAAACATGGCATTGCATGTCATAACATAACTTAGCATATCATAGCCATAGCATAGCATAACACATTATCACATATCAGCACATTACATCAGGCAACAAAGGGCCTATGCTGTAGGCGGAGTTGTGCTTACCTCTCTCGTTATGTCCTACGAAGTGCTGCTCCTCCTCTGGGTACAGCTGCAGGTTTCCTCCTGCTAGTTGAAGGACATAGGTAAGGGTCTAATTAGTATTGTGGAATGTTGGGGATCTAACCAACATGTCTACATATTCCTAGTTGTATGTCCCCGATACTAGATGTCTTACTGGGTTACAAATAGTAACCCTATACCTTAGCCCAGTTTGTTAATCTTGGTGTCCTTTAGGGTTATCTTGACTAACCCTTAAGGTTATACTAAAATCCACATGTTAGTCAACCAAAGTCAACTATGGTCAACAATGGTCAACTTCGGTCAACTATGGTCAACCATTGTTGGGTCAACCTTGGGCTTTGGGCTTGACCCAGTAACTCGGGTATAATTCCCGGTTACCTTTCGTAAACTAATCGCTTGCTATACTCCAACTTGCAAAAATTCATTTTCCCTTACTTGGAAAATTTAGGGAAATTAATCCCAAAACTTCATAAAATCCTTTACTTAAATCGTAAAAATCCAAACTCTTGGATTAGTGCTTTATAAAATCATTTGAGGTTGAAAACTGCCCTTGGAACAGTTTTCCATAATCGAAACAATAGTTTGTAGTAGAAAAATAGTTTTCTAAAGACATTGGAAAGGCTAGTGGTGCAGGAATTTTCGGATTCCCTGCGCACCCTTCGAAAAACGATCCCAGTTTAAAAATCAGTTCGTAATCTGAAAAAGTTTTCTTCATGAAAGTTGTAGCTCTCGAAAAATACTAAAACTTTCGTGTTTTACAAAAATTCCAATTCAGCCTAGATTCGTCCCAGTTTTTGTTTGAAACTGGCTGATCCCGAAAACTGAGTGAAAACTGGGTCTGGGGATCAGCCACGGGTTTTGGGGTAAACGGAGGCCATCGGGGCCTTATCTTTGAAAACGGTTCACGTATTCCCCCTAGGAAAAATCGTTCTGAACAACTTTCGTGTTTTAAGTTTCTCCAAATTCGGCCTCTAAGAGCCTCAAATTTCCCTTTTCCCGAAACTGGTCAGTTTTACCCGAAAATGGCAGTTTTCGGTTTTAAGTGCGTTTTACGTAAATTTTACGTGCACACTACCTCGAACGGCTTCGGCCGTGAGCCTACGACGACCTGCAGTGCTTCTAACGTAACACATGCAGTCATATATCATTTAAACATCTTCATGCAAAGCAAAACCCTTGGGTGTTCTTGCACCAAACCGGGGTTTGCAAAACGTTTGATTTGCAACACCAAACATCAATCAAACACAACCCTAAAATCCTAATTAGCGCAGAAAATTAAATGAGCTTATGCTCATACAAATCAAGCTTGAAATACATTTAAATTTCCCAAATGAAATTTAAATAAAACACTTAGGGTTAGAGGATTTATACCTTCCCTTTTGGCTGCCAACAAGTCCGGATTTCCCCTCCAATTGGGGTTCCAAATTTTCGGCCTCTCCCACATGAAAATACACAAAATTTGAATCAAAACCTAATCAAAGAACTAGAGGGGTTTAGGAGAATAGGATTACCTTTACTTCTTGAGATTAGATCTAACTTTGGATCTAAACTTTTCTTCTAACTCCTTGCTCAAGAAATCCGGTTTTCCCCTCTATGGAATTCTCTCAAGATTTTCGGCCACCACACCTTCCTTTCTCTTCCTTTCTTTCTAGCTTTTCCTTCTAATTTTTCTCTAGCTTTTTGCTCAAGAAAAACCAACCAACACATGGTCTTTCTTCTCCCTTGAAGTTCGGCTTCTAGTGGAAGGAAAAAGGAGAATGAAAAGCTAAAGTTTTCCTAATTACATCTAAGGGTTTACTTGCTCAACAAGCCCCCCCCTTAGGTGATGTGGTGTGGCCTTATTGGCTAGCCATTCCCTTGGAGAACAAGGGAAGACTTCTTTCCATAAAATCCAATGAGGATTTGATGAGGTGTCCCCCCCCTAGATGATGTGGTCGGCCATGAAGGCTAAGAATGCAAGTGCTTGCTCAACAAGCCATGCTTACATCACCTAGCCTATGTCACCTTGGTGACATCTTTTGTTGACATCATCAAGCAAAATTTGCTTGTTTTCCTAGCCACACACAACCGGCCTTTGCATGTGTGGGAGCCAAAAGTTGGCTTGCTCAACAAGCCTTTCTAGAACAAACACTTGTCACCATGCTATCAAGCCATGTGTGAACCAAAATTGGCTTGCTCACCAAGCTTCTTGATTGCTTATCTCTCCTTGCTTGTGTCACCTTGCATACCTAAGCATATTTCCTTGTTTTCCAAGGAAGAAAAACCGACCATAGCATGTGGGAAGCAAAGAAAAATCTTCTCAAACTTATCTCTAGCTTAATTGCTTGTTCCAATGCAACCAAGCTAACTAAATTTGTAACCAACCATTGGCTTAGTTCAACTCTAGTTGGAAACTTGGTTAGGAATATCCATAAATTCCGTAATTCAAAAATTACAAAATTGCACTTTAATCCTTAATGACAAAATATTTGCACTTTAGTCCCTGTGAGGTGGACAGTGTTGGTGGAGCCACTTGGCTTCAATTCCATACCTAATGGTCCACTAAATTCCCAAAAATCCTTAAATATAGGGTTTCAGTCCATTTCCCTACTAACTTAATCAATACTAATACTGTTTTTCACTTAAAACAGTATTGTTTCACTAAATTGCAGTCCGGAGTTCATCTTCGTAAAATTGGACTGTGTATGGATTTTTCTTCTTAGAACTTGAAACTGCTAAATCCCCATTGCTCCAAATATTATTCACAATTATTCTAGAGCGATCTCATACCTTGACTTTTGGTCAACTTTGACTATCTTGGTCAAACTTTGACCATCATGAAATCATGAAATTTCAACACGTCATTTTCCTTAAAATGCCTTAAACTGGCCTAAGTAATCCATCGTTGAGTCTCGTTACTAGTTAAATGAGAACTCAAACTTATACCGATATTCCATTCCAATCATGATCTAGACTTAAGTTTTCCTTGTTCAAAGGAAATCTAGAGTCATAAAAATTCGGGTTATTACAGACAAGCCCCTAACATTTCATTTTATGCTCACACAAGTTAAGCTCAAAAACCCTAGCCTTTATAGCCACCACCAAGCTTAAAACAGAAAAAAGAACTACTAACACTATTCTCCATCTCCAACACCCCTCTATCACCCTCCTCCCTCCATTTTCAAGCTCCAAGCAACCCCGTTACCAAGTTTGAAGAAGTGTAAAGTGCAGTTAGAGGATGTTTTACTAGAGGTAACCTAGTGGTATTCTTTGTGTTCTTGTCATTTTTGGAGAACTAAAGCATGATGTTTAGTTGGAATCTTAATTTTAGACTCCTTCTTACCCAGGAAAAGGTTTTGAGAAAAACTTTGGAGGTCCAAGAACTTAAAGGATACACGGAGCATTTCGGTAAGATCTACGAACTTTGTTAGAGCTTGTAGTTGTTGTGGTAATATGGCATGCATTAGAAAATTTGGTATGAAAAATTATTTATGTGATAAGATTCTACAGAGGATAAAATTCATTTTAGGTGTTGGAATCACTTGGTTTGCTTTTGTATGTCTAAAGTTATGAGCATTTGAAGATGTGACATAAAACTAGAGAGAAAATGAACCTCTGGGGTACAGTCTAGTCACGGGTTTTATGTACTCCGAACCCTTTAGTCTCCAAATTTTGGATTATAAGTTATAGATCTAAAAACTAGATTATTTAATCTTTCCAATAAGTATCATACGCCTCAAACGGATAAATGTACAGTTTTTGGTGAATTTTACAAGTTTGGATTACTAACCGAAAGTCTTTGCTGGAACCCTGTACTAGCCACGGGTTTTGCATATTTTGGGTCAGTAAAACATAATATTTTACAAAAATATTCTATTTATATGAACTAGATAGCATAATCTTTCCAATGATATATCTCTTGCCTTATTTGGGCTTGTAAGTGAATTGTTATGATTTTTCTACATTTACCCATATATCTAGACTTGTGGTATATATGTGGGACCAACAGTAACAAAACCTAAGTTTACAGTATGAAACACTCAAACACTAAAGGAAATAACTTTCTGGATGTAATGTAGACATCTCGAGCTTCATAATGAGATATCATGCGTTTAAAACGGATATGTACATAAAGTTTAATAAATCACATAATATTGTATTATAATATGGTAAACTGAGATTTTACCATAAGACACTTAGGAAAACGCCAACATTAATGTTTGAAACGCTTGAAATCTGGGAAAAAAAATTATAAAGACAGAAACTAGATACTTCAAGCTTTCCAACAAGTTATCAAATGTCCAAAACAGGATTATACTCAAAATTAAATAAATCTTACAAATTAAAATTCTACACCGACAAAACGATTAAACATTAAAATGTGACATAAGGGTAAGTCATAACATCTGAACACATTTAGTTATGAAATTAGTTGGTATTAAGTGTATGATCAAATAATGTGAAAGACCCTAACTTTATAAAGTTGAATCACAAGTTTTTAAATGGGCTAAGATAAAGTATACTAGAGGATTACTGAGCATATACCAAGAGACTACCTTAGCCCAACTAAATGATCATAACTAATGGGATTGGGCCTTACAAGCCCAATACTAGATGAAAGGCATACACTTAGGTGACTCATTGTCAACTCTATTAATTAATTAATTAATAAATAAATAAATAAATAAACTAATAAAGATATAACAAAATGTAATTATGCTAAGAAAGTTAATTAGTAATTAATTAATTAATTATAAGAGTTAGTAAGTGATAATTAGCTGTGTAATTAAGATTATTATGTTAAGTAACTACATAATTATAATACATGATTAATTAATCATTAATCATTGATATAATTATTAATATAACTACGGACGATTAATTAGAGATTAATCAAACATTAATTATTAATATGAGAATTAATAATTGATAATTATTATATGAGAAAGAATATTTAAGTAACATAATTAAATTATTAACGATATAATTATTAATTAGTCAATTAAATAAAGTAATAATTAACTACTACCTAATTAATTAGTTAATTAATTAATTAATTGATTGATTAATTAATCAATTAATTAAATTAAGTAAAATTAAATTAATTAAATAATAATAGTATAATTTTATTTAACACTTAATAATTAATTTGAATTAATTGTTAAGGTTAACTATGATATAAGTAAATCAAGCTCACTTTAACTTATAAAATAAATAAATAAATGAATAAAGTTATATAACTATAATTTTATCTAATAATGAGATATTGTTAAATCATGACAATTTCTCAAACTTTAGTAGTAGGAGGTACAACTCCGGAAGTTTAAGCACATAAGACAAGTAAGTACAAACCTTACCTACAACATCGAACAAAATGTTTTTAATTGTTGATGTTCTATGTTTTCTATGATTTGCCTTGATGAAGTGATGAGTATATGAGCCATATGTATTGCATTGATTAAACATTTGACGTGCATAATTTCTCTTGCACTGATATGATCGACATGTGTTTGCGATTATTTAGTATATATAAACCTACGCAAGTGTACATAATCGCACAAGTAATATAGAATGTGAGTTGAGTATTGTCTCAACATGGATTGAATCACTAAAATGAATTGCAAAAGAAATAAAGCACAAATCAATTTGAATTTGAAAATTAAAATAAGAAAAATGCAATAAACTAATGAAATAAAATGGGTATAATGAAAAGGCACTAAAATAGGCAGAAAGAACAAATTCCAGTCAAGAGTTTGTAAATCAAGAAGTTAATTAAGTTAGGATTGCCAATTTCCCCTCAATTGCAAGTCTAACCCGAATGTGTAGGAAATGCTGCAGCAAAAACTGTCATGTTAACTGAAATTCACTTTTATCATAAAATTCTTCCGAATTAATTATGATTAAAAATTTTTTAAACCTTTTTCAACATATTCCTATGTGAATCTAGTTCTCATAACACAATTTCATGCACCAATTTCAATAGGTTATACAAGGTAAATAATATATTCTTATATCATTCACAAATCAATACAAACTTTAAAACACATATTGAACTTGCATCATCCCAAATTATATCCAGCTCAAATTAACATTTCTAGAATTAAGTAAAGCCTAGTTTCCTATAAATTGATGGCCAATCAACAATAGAAATTAAACATTCAAAACACTTGGATGAACAGGAAAGAGATTTGCTAAACATTTCAACAAAACATTCAAATCATCCTCCCAATTTCGGGTCCATCAACAATCCCAGCTAAAGAAATCTAGCTCATGTTCAAGATTACAAAAACAAGCATAAATACAAATCTCATGTTCAATAGAGAATGAAAATCAAGAAATAAATCAAAGAAAGAGTAAGAAAGGTAAAAACTCCAAGTGGCTAGATGTGTCATTCTCGTCCTTTTTTTCTTCTTCTCCTGAGCTCACTCTCCAAATAGACATGAATAATGGAAGCCAATCTGCAGCTCTCTCTCTCCCTGTACTCTTCCCCTTTTTTCTCTTTCTCTGTACTATCCAAATTTTCTATTTCTCAGCTCCCCTTCTCCAATGCGGCTGCCTCCCAATGTACTCACCCTTTAGGGCAAAAACCCAAGGCTCCAGTGACCTCCCAGCTGAGGTAGAAAAGTGACCCCCACAAATATGAGCTGTAATCTTCTTTTTGCTTCAAAATAATGCTAGCTGGTACAATTTGCTGCAAGGAATGCTGTGAGAATTGCTACAGCATTTTTGGCTCAGCTTCTTCTATAATTCACATGAGAATTAAACACACATCAGCCCTCATTTGACCAGATTTTGCTTCACAATTGCCATAATTTCAACCAAACACTAAACCCAAGATAAAAAGTTCACATAAACATAAAAGAAAGGAAAATATTCTAAAAATAACACAAATACTCTCTAAACCAACTGCATCCAAGTCTAAAAGTGCCTAAGATAACTCTAATTTCCAGAGTTATCAACATGCCTCACAGATATATATGCCGTAATGATAGATGCATAGTGACATATAAATCTACACATTGTCACAAATAATAAGAATGAGGCTAACGAAAGATAGGATTAAGTGTCATACCAATCTCCAATTAGTGAGAGAATATGATAAGAACGAAAGTTATAAGTTACGACCTTGGAGGTTGTTGGAGGGTCGCTCCCCCAACTCCCCATTGTTTGCGCGCTATGGGTACGACATAGGGGCCCTTAAGTAGACAAGACATGTATATAATAAAGCATAATTGAACACACATATATCACATGCATTTTTAAATATTCATGATATTACGTGTGATGATATGATTTTATGAAAATGTTTTGTGAGATATTGTTTGTACTTACTGAGTGAAAGCTCATACGTGTGTGTTTGTGCTGTAGGTAACGCAGGTAAACAACCCGCTACTTAGATATTTTCTGGACTGGCGAAGCTGTGCGGAGCGATGAAAGAAGGGAGTGGGATACCATCACAAATTTAATTTCTGTATTTAGACTTCTTAAATTATTTTCTATCGACTATATTTATAACTATGTTAATACTTTATAGTCTTTTCTTTCAACTCACAAGATGTTATAGTTTTTCTAAATATTATTTAAATACGAATTTCAATATTATATTTATCATTTAGAAATTTCAATTTCCTTAGTACTCTTTAAGTACAAATAAAAAAATTATGTATTTTTGGAACTTAACATAAATAAGTGTTAAGACTAAATTAAATAAAAATAAGCAAGTTAGTTAACGGTCTGAAAAGTTCTGGTTGTTACATGATATATTAAAAAGATATATTTTCAACGCTAGAATTCAAATTGATCCTATGGATCCACAATCCAAACCCCAAAATTACAATCTAATTTTTGTCATTTTCCCTCAGCTTCACTATTCACACAATTTTGTAAATCAAACTTTAAAAGTCCAAACTTTGCATAGACAAATCCAAATGAGATGGTTTTTTTATTTATTTTTAAATTGCATAGAATTTCTAGATGAACGAAACAAGCTCCGTATTGGTAATTTTTTTCCAAACACATTTCAAGTTTTTACACTTTTAACTCTAATAATTCAAACGCCTTGATAAACGCACAATCAATTCAAACCAAAATTCTACATTCTAAACCTTAGCACCAAACTCATGCTTGCGTTTGGACCAAGAATCCAAGCCATACAATTACAATCCAATTTTTATCTTTTTCCCTCAGCTTCACTATTCACACAGTTTTGTAATTCAAATTTTAAAGTCCATAACTTTGCATAGACAAGTCCAAATGAAATAATTTTTTTTTTTGATTACATAGAATTTCGAGACGAACGAAAAAAGCTCCATTTTGATATTTTCATTCCGAACATATTTCAAGTTTTTATGCTTTTTAACTCAAACAATTCAAACACCTAAATAAATGCACAATCAATCAAAACCCAAATCCTACAATCCAAACCTTACCACCAAACGCATGCTAAAACTTACTACTTCGTCCAAGCCAAATTTGGGTTATAATTGAACCAAATTTCGCATACAAGTATGGTTCTTGGAATTTCTTGGACCCAACAAATTGAACTCAAAGCTTCCTTCCCTTGGTACTAAGGTTACACGCCATCACTTGTGTTTTGGAAAAAACCAATAAAAATAGCAGTGATAAACATAAATGTTTCTAGTTCTTGGTGTCTCTACTTCTGTAGCCTTAAAGGTATAAATTAAGGTTTGGATGTAGATTTTACACACTAAACAATTCAAATGCCTCGATAAATACACAATCAATCCAAACCCAAATTCTACAATCTAAATCTTAACACCAAATGCATGCTTACTTACTACTTCGTCCAAGCCAAATAATGGGTTATAGTTGAACCAAATTTCACATACATGTATTGTGGTGAAAGACGAAAGAATTGTATTGAATCTGTGTTGATTATACAAAAGCTTCTATTGGGCTATATACAAGAATTTACATAGAAGAAAAACTAGTAACTAACTAAAAATAGGAAACCCAGTTTCGGAATCCTTGACTTTCTATCAAATCTAAACCCTACACTTCAGGAAACGAATATTTACACAGTCAGGCCACTAATCAAGGAAATTAACACATATTTTTCCATACTCCCCCTCAAGCTGGTGAATAGGTATCATCCATTCCTAGCTTGGAAATCAACTCTTGAAATGTAACACTGTTGTGTCCCTTTGTGAGAGCATATACCAACTGACCTCCTATAGGAACATCCGGTGTGCAAATCAATCCACTCTCTAACGTTTCCTTGATAAAATGTCTGTCTATTTAGATGTGCTTAGTTCGGTCATGTTGCACTAGATTATGTGCAATGTTGATTGCTGATTTGTTGTCGCAGTAGAGTCTCATTTATCCACTCCATTTAATCCTCAAGTCTTCCAGTATTATCTTCAGCCATAACAGCTCACAAACCTCTTGTGCCATTGCTCTAGACTAGGCCTCTGCACTAGATAAGGCTATGACATTTTGCTTCTTGCTTCGCCACGTTGCCAGGTTTCCTCTAAGGAATGTATAGTACCCTGAAGCCGACCTTTTATGCATTGGAGACCCTGCATAATTTACATTAGTGTAAGCTTCGAGGACCAGCTCAGAGTTTCTCTTGAACATTACTCCTTTTCATGGATTAGCTTTCAAGGAGTGGAGCACACGGTAGGCAGCCTGAAGATGAATCTCCTTGGGGTCGTGTATAAATTGGTTGATGACACTCACAGAAAATAGTGTGGCTGGCCGAGTGTGAGAAAGGTAGATAAGTTTTCCAACTAATCTCTGGTACATCTCCTTATCTACTGCTTGATCTCCAAGTCGATGGTTTGGCTCTATATGTGACGCCCCGACTTCCCAAGCCAGGTCGACACCATACATACTTGTTCTTTACTTATAAATTTGAGAATTTTTTTTTTTTTTTAAAACATATTCACATAAGTTATCTTGTAGAGAAAAACTTGTCATGCATACAAACCATACTGAAAGTATGATCTCAAGTCTTCAAACTTCATACATACTGCATAACATAATATACTTGTAACACCCGAATTTCTTCGGTTCATATTTTATAGAAATTTCGTGTAAATATTTACCGTAATCGGTATTTCATGAGGAAGTTCGTTTTAGAACTTAATTTTGTGACACGAGTTCTTAAGATTTATTAAGACTCAAAAACAAATTGCATGAACTCGCAAAAGACCTTTATGAGTGAAAGGAGGTCGTATTTGCACATTTCAAGACAAGTCGACGTTGACCAATAAGTCAGTTAGACCAAAACGGTTGAAAACGTCAAACTAGAATTTTAAGATCGCAGTACAAGTGAAATTACTGCTAAAAACTCATTTCTTTATCAAGATGAGTTTGAATAGAATTAAAATCACCTTAGAAAAATCAAGCATACTAAGTTAGAGTTCAGGGCGAAAGGATTCCGAAAAATAAGAGAAAAAATTTTTCCGATCGAGTTTTTCACAGATCGAAATTTTTAAATGCAATGTAATTTTCGATACTGGGTATTTTAGCAACTCAGTATTAAAATTTATTACAATGTGTTGAAATTACATAATTTTTCAAAAAGATTGAACCAAACAAGCCTTTAAGCTTAATTACATCACAATTAAGCTAAGTTAGGACATAACCCTCCACACACTTGGACCAATGAGCATGTGACACCTCATCTATGAGTTGTCAACCACTCCCCCATTCCTCTCCCCCTCATGGCCGGCCACTCAAGCCCCTTTGGGCAATAGCTTGCAAAAATTTGAGGACCAAATAGCAAGATTTGAACCAAATTTGCCTTGGAAAAGAAAGCTAGGATTTCCCCTAGCTAGAGACACTATTACTAGGGATTTCAAACCCCAAAAATCAGCAGCCCTTAACCCTCTTTCTCAGCCATTCCATTCAGAAAAATCCCCTCCAAAAATCCGAGAGAGAGAGAGAGAGAGATCAAGGGAGTTAAGCCAAAAATTTTGGTGAGAAAACCCCCTAAAGCCTTCGGTTTTCTTGTGAGTTCAAAGGAGAGAGTTGTTCAAAAAAATTTCCCCTCTCTTTCCCATCTTGCCGAGTGTTTGGGAGCTGAGAAAATCCAAGAAAAAAATTTTCAGGTTTTGGCTAGAATCAAGGGTTGAGTGAGGGTGTGATCTAGAGCCAAGAAAAACCAACCATTTTGTGAGTTGATGCTTAAGGAGATACACGGATTTTAAGGTAAGATTTTTGGGCATTTTCTTCTCTTTTGACAAGGTTGGTTGGGGGAGGAAGTTAACAAATTTTGTGACCATTTTTGAGGTCCAAACCGTGCACTTTGGAGGCTAAATTTCGACTAGTATCAAGCTAGCGACACCCCCGGATTTTTGAGGTAAAAATCCGAACTTTGCCATAGTTTTTGGTTCAAATTTTGGTTCATTTTCTCAAGGGTTTTACCATGTATTTCAAGCACAAAAAGTTGTAAGAGCTTAAGCTCATAATTTTCGGTTTTAGCCCTAAATAGCTTAGGTTATATTTTATGCTTGATTTAGGTTTTTGAGGTGATTATTTTTGCATGTTTGGTTGGAGATTTGCTCTATGATTTTTGTGTGCTAGAGATGCATGCTAGGGTTTCTATTTAAGGGTTTTATGTCCCTAATATGTTTATCAAATTTCTAGATGCATGTTCTAGGGTTTGTATGATGTTATGGTTGAGATATGTTGTATGTATGTTTCTCTCTCAAAACCGTGGACCAAGGGGTCTCGGCTTTGAGTCGAATCCGAAAACACGGGATTTAAAATTTTATGTGTATGAGGGACGCTAGAGGACGTGCATGTGTTAGTAGGTCCCGCATTGGGCGGTCGAGCTAGAGCGACGCATAGGGACGTAAAATTTGGACTAACACCAAAACTGCTCTCGGGTCCAACACCCGGCAGCTCGGAAAAGTGGGATTTATAGGTCCTTAGAGGCCAAATGGGTAAAAACTTAAAACATGAAAGTTTTTCGTTAGGGTGTTTCCTAGGGGACACCATGAACATATTTCAAAAAATAAGGCTCCAATGGCCTTTGTTTTTAAGAAAAACCGAGAACTGGTCAGGGTGACCAAGTTCCAACGATTCACATGTGTTCAAACAAAAACTGGTATCAACTGAGCCAGAATCAGAAAATGTTCAAAACATGAAAGTTTTAGATCTTTTTGTTAGCTACAACTTTTGTGAAGAAAGCATTACCAAATTCATTTTAGATTTTAAGTTATGAATTTTCAAACAAAAGCTGTGCAGTGAGCAAAATCTCATGCACGGGATTTTCTAGACCAATGACTAGGAAAAACGTTTTTCTAACTTTCAAACATCATTTTCAAACCCGGAAACCGTTCCAAAGGCGGTTTTCGATCCCCAAAAGTTTTATAGAAATATTTTCAAGTGTTTTGTAATTTTCAAGACAAGTTTGGGTGTTATTCACCAAACTTACTTAAATAAACAAGAAAATGATATTTTTAAACAAGTTCAAGGTTTTCAAGATTAAAATGAATAAGATACTGCGTTAGTAGCCGGAAAATTATTCCGAGTTACTAGGGCTTTGCCCAAGCCCAGAGTTAACCTTGCGGATTGAGGTTTAAGTTAAGATTATGATTCTCTACATGAACCCTTAATTAATAATTCCGTTGTGGGTTACGCCGTGTGACCCCTTCACGTGTGTTAGTAGAGGGACTTATATAACCGAAAAATATATAAATGTTGGTTTAATCCGACATTACACGATCTTAGAATAGAGACCTCACGTATTAACGTCCATGGGCAGGAGGTGACCTGCGAGCGTGCTCGGGAAAGGAAATTCGATCACGCGAACAACGAAAACAAGGTAAGTACAACGCCGCCTACAGCATAGGCTAGAGTTGTATGTTTACCTAACATGTTTGCTTTACACTGTTTAAGTGTTATTTGATGATTTGCTCGATGGTTGCAATATGCTTACTGTATGATGAATGTTTCAAATGCTAATGCCATGCTTTAAAAGTATGTTTCAAGTATTGTTATTATGCTTACATGAAAAAAAAGTACGCATGTCCATGCATTGATAGAACATGAGATTAGGAGACATCACATAAGTATGCTCACTAATCTATCAAGAGGAAAGATGTCAAGAAAGACATACAAACAGAACGTTTGAGAAAAGGCCACAAGAGCCAGTGTCGTGCCCCCTGATGACGATCGGGTCGAAAGCTTGGGAAATCTCCTCAAGCTGCGCGCCGGGTACGTGCACATCAAGTTAACGGGCCCACAAGTAAAATCAACAAGATAAAGTTTGATACAAGAAAGCAAGCATAACTGGACATAAACGGTTCATGCATTTCACGATAGAATGTCATGTTTAAGATGAAGAAATTGATGATATGATTCCATGTTTATGCTTTCATGTTTAAGATGCCATGTAAAAGGTTATGTATGTTTCATATAATTGGTTCGCGGTATAGAAGTTGTACTTGCTGAGCTTTCGCTCATTGTTTGAAGATTTTGCTGTAGGTAAACAGCCTATTTTGAATTAACTGCATGGTGGAGGGTGAAGCCGGTGGCTGTGAAATGATGAACGGGTTGGGGTTCGCAACTCATAAAGATTTTATTTATATATCTATTTTGAGAAAACAGACAGTTATTTTATTTGCGTATGAGTGTATGTAAATATTTTCTAAGTATAATGCTTCCGCTATTTAAAAAAAAAAAAAAAAAATCCCCACTATTTTCAGGATTAAAAATGGGATAAAACAAGTTTAAGTTCAAGCAAGTTAAGTCAAGTGACGGCCTGTGCAAAGCGGGTCGTCACAGATTGGTATCAGAGCGGTCCCTGCGACATCATTTCACGGTCTGCCTGTCATCGCCGCCACCATATGTAAGTTTAGATTTACTTTATGTTTTATATATGTATGCTTATAGTTAAGTATTGTGTGTTAGATACGGTACGATGGACCCCATGATGACCGAAGAGGACAGAGACTCCGTTACGGTTTTCTTCCGTGCACACCCCCTATCCTTTGACAGTACGAGGCGTACAGTGCACGTCGAGGCGTGGCTCCACGATATGGAGCAAACATTCTTGATGTGTCACATCCCGGACTATCTGGAAATCATGCTCGCTGCTAAATGTCTTTACGGAGATGCGCGACTATGGTGGATCGATATTGGTGAGCGTCAGGTGCCTAGTCGCACCTGGGCGCAGTTTCGTGCGGTGATGTTAGAGCGCTATGGACCACTCCCACCCAGAGATGAGGGTGCACCTGCTAGAGATCCGGATATTTACCGTGATATGCGTCATACACGGTACCAGATATTATCCCAGGCCTGGCACGCATACCCGGGCGAGACGATGAGCCACTACTGGTGGAGGTTTGAGGAGATGATGCATCCCCATGTACCCCAGGATCTTCCAGAGCCCCAGTTGGAGGCAGTGACTCTACTAGTGAACGGAACGCCGCCTCACATCAGACAGCATGTTTCGCAGCCTACCCTCCACTCGACCGTCGCTGGGACCCTCGACGATATCTTAGCGGCAGAGATCATTGCTCAAGACGCTGGGAATGATGCTCCAGCGAACCCTGAGCAGCCCCCAGTCGATGATGCTGATGAGCCCGAGCCACAGTATGAGGTGGGGCCGCTTGCCGGCGAGGACGAAGATCCTCAGTATGAGGTTGGACCACTTGAGGATGAGATGGAGCACGCCCAGAATCCACTCATCATCATATCCAGTGATGATGAAGATGAGGAGGACGACGATGAAGACATGGAAGATCCTGAGGAGATCCCGGACGACGAGGAGGATCCCGAAGAGTTTCCCCTCGAGGACGAGCCACATCACATCGTTCCAGATGACGGGGACTGGGAAGACGATTTAGGGGACGACACGGATTCTGATATATCCGCGCTTGAGATCGAGGTCATCCGTTAGATTAGGGCCGTTTCGTTTTGTACCCTCTTTCTTTTGTACTAGAATTTTATTTATATTTTGTTATGTACATTCGGACGTTAGGATGTACCTTATGTATGATGGAAAGTGTTAGATCACTTCCATCTTGTTGTTTTAACCATGTGTATTTTTGGTAAAGTGACCAGTATTTTTGAAATTATGTATATATATCAGTACCCGGCACCTTTTTGAAAATATGCCGAGGGAATCATGTATTTTGAAAAGCCTTGTATTTTGATTATGTACAAAGAGACCGTGCAGACACGGGTTAAATGAATCAAATGATATTTTCATTTCTCTTTACGAGTTTCTTTTTACAAGTAAATATGTCATTAAATATCTGCCTTGAGTTATGGCAAGATACAAGTATATTATGATGTTACATGCATGTTGTGATGTTTTATGATGTAATGATAATAATTATATGAAAGAAGAGATGTGATTAATATCTTTTCTTGCTATAGAGGTTACAAGATGGTACGTCCGAGGAGAACAATGCCGGTAAATCCTCCAGCACAGGATTTGACCGCCATACTGGCAAATATACAATGCCAGCTGCAAGAGCAGCAACAAGAGATGACTCTTATTCGGGAGCAGCTAGCTCAGCAGAATCAGGGACCCAGAGTCCAAGAGGTTCCACCACCGGCACAGCCAGTCCCTCCGGCAGTGCCGCCAGTGCAACCTATTCCTCCCGTAGCACCTCAAGTGCCGAATATTCCTCCGGTAGCCCAACCAGAGGTCAGGCAGGAAATTCCGCGGAACGCTGAGGTTCCAGTAGCCCCGGCTGAAGTACAGATGCAGCCACAGCCGGTGAGAGAGGACCTTCTGTATGAAAGGTTCAGAAGGATGAAGGCGCCCGAGTTCGAGGGGCCAATTGATCCGATTGCAGCCGACAACTGGCTGATCGACATGCAAGTCATTCTGGACTTTATGCAGCCTGACCGAGCAAGAGAAATTACCTGTGCATCCTTTGCGCTGAAAAAGGACGCGAGGCACTGGTGGATAACAGTGCAGATGAGAAGAAATGTGCTGACTATGTCCTGGCAAGACTTCGTGGACGAGTTCAGGGCTATGTACTACAACAAAGAAGTCCTGGCTGCCCAGCAGGACGAACTCACCAGCTTCACTCAAGGATCCATGACAGTGATGGAAGCTGTCAAGAAGTTCGAGCAATTGGCCCGGTTGTGCCCGAACTTAATTACCAGTGAAACTGAGAAAGTGCGGTTGATGATGAAGATGTTCCGCACGGATATTGCCCGCCAAGTGAGCGCCGGAAACAGTCCCCCTGTAACAGTGTCGGACTGTATTGAGAGAGCCCTGAGAGCCGAGTATTGGATCAACAGGGATAAGGAGGCCAGAGCCCAATTTTACCAGTCCAAGAAAGAAGAGAAAGCTCTAGCCAAGACGAACCAATCCCGTCAATCCACGGAGGCTAAGCCACAAGCCCAGGCCAGCAACCCCAATGCACAAGGTCCCCGACAACCCGGAAAGAACAAGCGAAGGGGAATTTCAACAACCAGGGACAGCAGAGAAATTTCCCCAGAAGAGAAACAACCAAGGCAACGAGAGGAACAAGAATAGTTACCCCTCAGTGCAACAAGTGTGGTAAGAAGCATCCGGGTGTCTGTCCGTCAGGGGACCAACACTTGCTATGTCCTGCGGCAAGGAAGGGCACTACGCGAGAAGCTGTCCTCAGAACACACAGCAGCAGTACCAGCCCTATCCGAACAGAAACCCCAACACCAGCAATTACATGCAGTCAGGCTACACTCGAAGGTCCATCGATTGCCCAGGGTAGATTGGAGGCACCCGAGCCACAGGCCAGGATCTACGCTTATACAAGGGGAGATGCAGAAGCGGGCACCTCAACGTGGTGACAGGTCAGCTTTCTATCGCCACCTATGATGTAATTGCCCTATTTGATTCTGGCGCTAACCCACATCGTTCATATCGATGGAGTTCGCTCAGAAGTTAGGCAGAGTCGGGAGTAGAGTAGAGCAGACCTTTTCAGCATCTTTGCCATCGGGAGAAGTTTTGATGGTCCAACTTTGGGATCCAAAATGTTCCTATTAGGATCAATGGCAGAGAATTACTCGCAGATCTCATCGCAATCAGGCTACACGATTTCGATGTGATTTGGGGATGGACTTCTTAGGCCGTCACAACGCAAAGATCGACTGCCGAAAGCGTAACGTCACGTTCAGGCCCCTGCGACGATGAGGATTTCAGTTTCAAGGACAGTCCCGACGTTCCACCACAAAGCTCATCTCCACAATGAAAGCCTGGAAAATTTAGCCAATGGATGCCAAGGGATATTTGGCTAATTTGGTGGACAAGGAGCAAGAAGAAGAATTGACAACCGGAAGGAGTTCCTATTATTAGGGAATATCTGGACATCTTTCCACAGGATCTACCCGGACTTCCACCGGAGCGTGAGATTTCCTTCGAGATCGAGTTGCTACCCGGAGCTGCACCAGTGTCAAAAGGCGCCGTACATAATGGCACCGCCGAGCTAAGAGAACTCCAAGTACAGTTGCAGGAGTTACTCGACAGAGGATTCATCCGACCAAGCCACTCTCCATGGGGAGCACCTGTCCTGTTCGTGAAAAAGAAGGACGGATCGTTGCGCATGTGCATCGACTACAGAGAATTGAACAAGCTGACGATCAAGAACAAGTACCCACTGCCCAGGATCGACGATTTGTTCGACCAGCTTAGAGGAGCAGAAGTGTTCTCCAAAGTGGACTTGCGATCAGGTTATCATCAACTTCGAATCAAGGAGTCGGATGTGTTCAAGACGGCTTTCAGGACGCGCTATGGGCATTACGAGTTTTTAGTAATGCCATTCGGATTGACGAACGCCCCAGCTGCATTCATGGATCTCATGAACCGAATTTTCAAGGAATACTTGGACAAATTTGTCATCGTTTTCATCGACGACATTTTGATCTACTCGAGATCCAAAGAGGAGCACGAACAGCACCTCAGGCTGGTAATGGAAATGTTGAGGCGACATCAGCTATACGCCAAATTCACGAAGTGTGAATTTTGGCTGGAGAAGGTTCACTTTTTGGGCATGTAGTATCAAAAGAGGGAGTTTCTGTAGATCCAGCGAAGATTGAAGCAGTTAGCTCATGGCCGACCCCCAGGAACGTTACCGAGATAAGAAGCTTCCTAGGGCTCGCTGGATACTATCGACGCTTCGTAGAGGGATTCTCCAGGATAGCAGCACCCCTCACGGCCCTCACCAGGAAGGACAAAAAGTACGAATGGACTCCAAAGTGCGAGGAAAAACTTCCAGAAGCTAAGAAAAAGCTTACAAGTGCCCCGGTGCTCATCATTCCTAATGTTGATGCGGGAAATTTCATAATCTACAGCGACGCTTCCTAAGACTGGGTTAGGAGCAGTTCTTATGCAGGACGGAAAGGTAGTAGCTTATTCATCAAGACAGCTGAAGAATCATGAACAGAATTATCCTACGCACGATTTGGAGCTAGCAGCGGTGGTCTTCGCACTTAAGATATGGAGACATTATCTGTATGGAACAAGTGCGAGATCTACACAGATCACCAGAGCCTCAAGTATATTTTACTCAGAAGGAGCTAAATATGAGGCAAAGAAGATGGCTGGAGTTAGTAAAGGATTACGACTGCGAAATCCTTTACACCCTGGAAAGGCCAACAGGGTAGCCGATGCGCTGAGTAGGAGATCAGTAGGCACACTGATGTCCATTGAAGCACTTCCCAAGGCGTTGCAGAAAGAGATCAGTAATTATCAACTGGAAATAATCACCGGGAGATTGGATTCACTGACTCTTCACTCAGATTTGCTGGACAGAATCAAGGTGCATCAGGGAGAAGATTCTTCGTTGAGGAAGGCGCGACTTGCTGATCATGACGGCAAGGATTTTACGACTTCTGCAGATGGAATAATCCACTTCAAGAGACGGATTTGGGTTCCAAAAGTGAAGGATTTAAAGGAACAATCCTAAAAGAGGCACACCAGACGCCATATTCTGTACATCCAGGAGCTACCAAGATGTACAAGGACCTCAAGGAGACGTACTGGTGGCCCAACATGAAGAATGACGTGGCAGAATTCGTATCGACTTGCTTAACTTGTCAGAAGTTAAGGCAGAGCACCGACATCCCGGAGGCGAACTACAGAAAATTGAACTCCCAGAATGGAAATGGGAGCAAATTACGATGGATTTCGTAGTAGGATTGCCAAGGACGACAAGTGGGGAATGATACGATTTGGGTCATTGTCGACAGATTGACCAAATCAGCCCATTTTATCGCCATCAAAGCCACCTTTTCAGTAGAAAAATTGACCGAACTCTACGTAAATCAAGTCGTCAAGCTGCACGGAGTGCCGAGATCGATCATATCCGACCGCGATGGGCGTTTTACTTCGCTTTTCTGGACCAGCGTTCATATGGCAATGGGGTCGAGATTGAATTTCAGTACTGCATTTCACCCTCAAACCGATGGTCAATCGGAGAGAACTATCCAGACGCTTGAAGATATGCTGCGATCGTATGTCTTGGACTTCAAAGGAAATTGGGATCAGAAACTTCCGTTAATCGAATTCTCGTACAACAACAGCTATCACTCTTCGATTGACATGGCACCATTCGAAGCGTTGTATGGGAGAAAGTGCAGATCGCCAATTAATTGGCAAGAAGTCGGCCAGAAGCAGCTACAGAAGACAGACTTCATCAAAAAGACCTCCGAGGATATCCAGAAAATCAAACAAAGGCTCGACATGGCTTTCAGTCGTCAGAAGAGTTACGCTGATAAGCGTCGCAGACCTTTGGAATTTCAAGTTGGGGACGCAGTCTTCATAAAGATTTCTCCGATGAAGGGAGTAATGAGGTTCGGTAAGAAGGGAAAGTTGAGCCCCGCGCTACACAGGACCGTTCGAGATCCTGGAAAGGGTTGGAAGGTCGCATACAGACTCGCTTTACCGCCAGAGCTAGCATCGATGCACGACGTTTTCCACGTTTCGATGCTCAAGAAGTATATCTCGGACCCTTCCCACATACTTCATCAGGAGCCGGTAGAGGTTTAGACCGATATGACATACGAGGAGAAGCCTGTCAGAATCCTCGATAGGGAAGATAAGGTCCTGAGGAACCGACGATTCCTATGGTCAAGGTTTTGTGGAAGAATCATGCGGTTGAAGAAGCGACATGGGAAGTCGAGAGCGACATGAGAAGAACTACTACCCCGAATTGTTCTGATTTTCGAGGACGAAAATTTTAAGGGGGGTAGATTGTACACCCGAATTTCTTCGGTTCATATTTTATAGAAATTTCGTAGTAATATTTACCGTAATCGGTATTTCCTGAGGAAGTTCGTTTTAGAACTTAATTTTGTGAAACGAGTTCTTAAGATTTATTAAGACTCAAAAACAAATTGCAATGAACTCGCAAAAGACCTTTATGAGTGAAAGGAGGTCGTATTTGCACATTTCAAGACAAGTCGACGTTGACCAATAAGTCAGTTAGACCAAAACGGTCGAAAACGTCAAACAAGAATTTTAAGATCGCAGTACAAGTGAAATTACTGCTAAAAACTCATTTCTTGATCAAGATGAGTTTGAATAGAATTAAAATCACCTTAGAAAAATCAAGCATACTAAGTTAGAGTTCAGGGCGAAAGGATTCGGAAAAATAAGAGAAAAATTTTTCCGATCGAGTTTTTCACAGATCGAAATTTTTAAATGCAATGTAATTTTCGATACTGGGTATTTAAGCAACGCAGTATTAAAAGTTATTGCAATGTGTTGAAATTACACTTTTTTTTCAAAAAGATTGACCAAACAGAGCCTTTAAGCTTAATTACATCACAATTAAGCGAAGTTAGGACATAACCCTCCACACACATTGACCAATGAGCATGTGACACCTCATCTAGAGTTTGTCAACCACTCCCCCATCTCTCTCCCCTAATAGCCGCCACTCAGGCCCTTTGGGCAATGGCTTGCAAAATTTGAGGACCAAATAGCAAGATTTGAGACCAAATTTACCTTGGAAAGAAAGCCTAGGATTTCCCCTAGCTAGAGACAACGATTCCTAGGGATTTCAAACCCCAAAAATCAGCAGCCCTTAACCCTTCTTCCTCAGGCCATTCCATTCAGAAAATCCCCTCCAAAAATCCGAGAGAGAGAGAGAGAGAGAGATCA